>BLSH010555888.1:820883-853995 GCA_018402905.1 Glandirana rugosa
CGCGTTTACGGATGGTGAGAATTAATTTCTGGGGTTTTTATTTATTTATTTATTTTTTACTAGTAATGGCGGCGATCTGCGATTTTTAGCGGTACTGCGATATTGCAGCGGACATGTCAGACATTTTTGATACTTTTTTGGGACCAATGACATTTATTCAGTGATCAGAAATTTAAATGTCCACTGATTACTGTATAAATGTCATTGGCAGTGAAGGGGTTAACCTGGGGGGGGAGAGCTAGGGGTTAACTGTGTTCCCTGGGTGTGTTCTTACTGTGGGAGGGGTTGGGCTACAATGGGCATGAGGGATCTAACTGATCCCAGTGACATGCCCCCATTAACAGAGCGGGGAACCGCCGTAAACGTAAACGGCGGTTCCCCGTTCTTTCCCTGTGGGCACTCATCGCGGCTCGCCGGCGGACATCAGGACTCCTCAGGAGTGCGGCAGGCGCGCGCGCCCCCTAGCGGCTGTTCGCAGATCGCTGTGTTTTTACGGCGATTCGCTCTCAGCATCCCGACTGCCGCCGTGAAAACACGGCAGGCGGTCGGGAAGTGGTTAATATGTCTCAATATTTTGGGGGCTACCCCAATTAAAAAAAAAAGCAAACAAAAAACAGTGTTGGCTACCTCCTCCTCCTCCACGGCCACTTCCACCTACACCGCCATGGTCACCGCCTGCTCAACCTCCTACTCCACATCCACCTCCTCCATTTTTTATTTTTTTTATGTGATTTTAAGTTATTTCCCTATTCACATTTGTTTGCAGGGCACTTGTCCTACTCTTACCCCCATTTTGCTTCCTTTTCAGCCCTCTAGCCCTTTCCAGGACTTTTTTTTAGAGCCATTTTAGTGCCCAAAAGTTCGGGTCACCATTGACTTCAATGGGGTTCGGGGTCAAGTTCGGGCCGAACTCAAACTTTTTAGAGAAGCCGAACCCGAACATCCAGGTGTCCGCTCAACTCTACCTTTGACGTTTAGGGATGTTATGCTATTAGCCATGGTGCAGGGTGACTAGATCGGGAGGAGAATTTAGGTGGGGGTATAAAGGAGGTCATCTGCTATTCTGTGTTCTTAGGTGCTCTAACAGTGAGTAACATACAATAAGAAACATTAAATGTTTGTAGCTATACCAAAGCTTGATTAGAACAAGAAAAAACAACTTAAATAGCAAATTGTATAAGTCGCAAATAACAGAAAGAGCAGAAATATGTTTACCGTAAAGTGTGTAGCACTTTTCTATAACCTGGGGATACAAAAAGACCCATTTCCCGATTGATCAAAATGTCTTGCGATCCTATTGGATGCCCAGCGCCTAGGACGAGGAGATGGAAAGGACACCAGATCCACTGCCCACAGCCTGCCACCAACCACCCCACTGTGCTGGAGGACACCAGAGCCGCAGGAGGAGAGAGGAGATGGAGAGGAACCACAGCCCATCACCATCTGCCATGCTGGAGGACACCAGAGCCGCACGAGGAGAGAGGCGATGGAAAGGAGCCTTAGCCCACCACCCGCCACCATCCGCCTTTCTGGAGGACACCGGAGCCTCAGGAGGAGAGGAGAAGAGAGGAGATGGAGAGGACACTGGAGCTGCAGTCCACCACCCACCACATAGATGGGGTAAGTGTGGGACTGACCGGCAGACAGCGAGCGGGGAGGGGGTGATAGTGCCCACAGAGTGGAGCGGTGTACAATATAATGTGCAGCATAGTTTACAGAGGGAGGCAGAGTGGAGTATAGAATGTACACCCCAGTGTACAGAGTGGAGCAGTGTAGAGCAGTGTTTTTTCAACCTTTTTTGAGCCAATGCACCCTTTAAAACTTGGCACAATCTCAGGGCACAGCAGTCAAAAATATAAAAAAATGTAATTGTTACTTACCATCATTGGTACGTAACATTAATGTCAGAGCGCAGTAGTTTGTAACATAAAGTTCAGTAGTTTGTAAGGCAACGTTCAGTAATTTGTAATATGGAGTTCAGTAGTTGGTAACGCAAATTTCAGAGTTCAGCAGTTTGTGAGGCAGAGAAATGTACCAGATGAAAAGTAATTGTTCTCAACTATTCATGCCCACAATTAGCCTTGTACCTTCAAGAGCTCAAAGGACAGCCCGCTGACTAGCCTTCTCCCGGACTTCCACAGTGTGTGACCTCTGTACACAGCCATGCACAAGAAAGGCATCCTGAGTTCCCAGAAAACACCTATGCGCAATGGTCCCTGTAAGCTGTGCAGGCGCCTGACATGTCCTTATCAAACAATAAAATCATCACTTGGCAGGACACAGGAGGCCCGCACAGCACTCAGTACTTGTGCAGCTTTAATGCCAGTTTAAAAGTACCAGAGTGACAGCACTGTTAAATAAGAGGCTGAGATGGCAGGGGAAAATGTTTATTGTAACTGTTGGGGCAGTTTTTTTTTACTTTTGCCATAGCACCCCTGAGGACTCTTTGGTTGAGAAACGCTGGTGTGTAGGATTTGCCCTATAGTGTACAGACTGGTGTGCAATATAGTGTACAGAGTGAATCCGTGTGCAGTGGAGAATGTATACCACATTGTACAGAGTGATGTGGTGTATAGAATCTACACCACAGTGTAGAGTTAAGTAGTTTGCAATAAGGAGCAAGGAAATATAACAGCATAAAGTATATAATGCACACCACAGTGTACAGAATGGAGCAGTGTGCAAGCATAGCATACAGAGTAAGTCAGTGCACACTACAAAATGTATACTATTGTGTACAGAGTAAAGCAGTGTAGCATATAGAATGTGTATAAAGTGGGCAGGGCAGGGGGGGGCAGCCTATTGAACAAGAACAAGTTGTAGTTTTGCCTGGAACTCCGCTTTAAGATAAAAAAAACACTCCACTACTTTTCCTACCCCCCATCCCTATACACTTACCTGACTGTTGCTGTCAATCAAACTCCTGTGAGGAAGGACCAGGGCCTTGACTGACCGGCGCTGTTGGTGCCTATGGGCACACGCAGCCTGGCTCGGGAACACGAGTGAGTGGCTTCCTCCTTAGCACCCCACTTGCTTAACCACTTCCCACCCTGACTTCTGCAGACCTGAGCAGTGGAAAGCCGATTGGCTGCTCTCCTGACGGGGGGGGGGGGTTTGCGCTGAATGTTTATCAGCGCAGGACCCCTCAGGATTGCCACACTGGACCACCAGGGAGCTGACCAGGACCACCAGGGAGTCCCCCGGGACACCATGAGGACCACCAGGGAGACAATAAGGAGGCCATCCAGGGCCACCAGGGAGCCCCCACTAGACCACCAGGTAAGGGCAATACAGTGCACTGTATAGTAGTGCTTTATGCACCACTGCCCACCAGTGCCATGTACCAGTGCCTACCAGTGCCCACCTGTGCCACCTATCAGTTCCCACCTGTGCCACCTATCAGTGCCCACCTGTGCCACCTATCAGTGCCCAGCAGTGCTAACTATCATTGCCCAGTGCCACCTATGAGTACCCATCAGTGCCACATATCGGTGCCACCTATCAGTGCCCATCATTGTTGCTTATCAGTGCTGCCTATCAGTGCCCATCAGTGCTGCATATATGTGCCCCATCATCAGTGCAACCTTATCAGCGCCACCTCATCAGTGCCAGTCTGTACTGCCTCATCTCATCAGTGCCTGTCAGTGTAGCCTCATCAGTGCCCATCAGTGTAGCCACATCATTGCCCATCAGTGATGGAGAAAATGTACTTATGCAAAGTTTTGTGACAGAAACAAAGAAAAAAACATTTTTTTTTTCAAAATTTCTGTCTTTTTTTATTTGTAGCGCAAAAAATAAAAACCGCAGGGGTGGTCAAATACCACCAAAAGAAAGCTCTATTTGTGGGAACAAAATGATAAAAACATTGTTTGGGTGCAGCGTCGCACGACCGCGCAATTCTCATTCAAAGCGCAACAGCACTGAAAGCTGAAAATTGGTCTGGACGGGAAGTGTTCTAAGTGCCTTGTATTGAAGTGGTTAAGAGTCATTCTGAGGAAGGAGTAGTGGACAGCCCTGATGGGGAACTGCCAGAAGAAAAAATGGGAGACATCTCTATGCAATATAGCTGCACAGAGCAAGAATAAGCAAGTTTACCCTTTTTAATTTTAACAAGAAAAAGGCTTTACTATCACTTTAACTTACCATACAGCTGTGTGATGCCAAACATCTTTGCTAATACTTGCTGTGTATGCAGCCTCTCCTGGATGAAGCCAACCACACTATAAAACTCACCTTACATGCTTCAGTTTTTTCATTCAGCCAGCAGCCTGACCAAAAAAAACTGAATCAATTACCCCATCCACACATTCAAAGTGGATAAGGAAATCCTCCCCACTGTGTCATTGCATTCTGTGCATTGCAGGACTCCTCTGCTACCAGAATACTTGATCAGCGTTGCAGCTGATTGGCTGCATGCACTGATCGAAGCAAAATTTTCCAACAAGCCTGTTCATGTGAGGTCAATCATCTGATCAACTTTTCATGAACAGGAACGGCCATAGATTGACAGAAATGTGTCTGGTCCCTGCTGAACCAGCCGAATTTCAATACATCCATGGCCAGCTTTAGGCAGTGTGCATGTGACCTCATTTAATGAGCCTTTGAATTATTTAAATATTCTTATTAATTTAACTCACAGTGAAAAACAAACAAAATGAAAAAAGCAAGTAAAACTCATATGAAATATTTTACAAATGGACCATAAACTCTTCCTTGGGGAGTCAGTCAAGCAATTTATTAGCAATATGTAAATATAACCACAGTGGCTGAAAACAAAAGTACCAGATCACTCTATTTTTCTGTTTCATAAATGGCCACCATTGTCTGTTTTATGGCTTTATCCATAATTTACTGCTGATTGATGCTTCCTTATACTCATCCCCTATTATTATAATTACAGCCGTTGTCATTAGTCATCCATCCAAGAGATGTTAGCTCTTGGCCATGGAGCTCCTAATAATTTCTTATCTGAAGTTAAAGCTGCTAACATTTCAGGAATTATGTCTCTATAAAGAAGATAAACAATATAATAGCAAAGCAAATAAAACTGTTTACAACTTAAAAAGGACAAACACATAAATCAATAAATTGTAAAGATTGTTTTATGAAGAAACCAACTTTGACCTTGATGGGTTGTTTCAGTTCTATAAAGATTTTAACAGGCTAATAAATATCTATTTAATCGATAGTTGAATTATTAAGAATTCTGATGCTCAGGTACCAGTGATTTAATATCAGCATTACATTTCCATCAAAGGCAAACAAAGCATCTTTTCCTTAAACAAAGCATGGCAAGTCCTTATTGTTAGTCTGACTTTATATTTCACCCATGCAGTCACATTTACTATAGGATGATTTATCTTTCACTTCCAAGTTGAATTTTCTAGGAGTAATTTTGCTGCTTTTGTATCAAAAAGTCAATTCGACTTAAAAAAATAAACTTTTAAAGTAGTTATAATGGTCACAACCTGAATGTAAAATAGTTTCTTTTTTCTTTGCAAACAGACCTTGATTTTATTATTGTCCTCATACAATCATGTTGTGAGACCATTTCTGCACTCAAAAATAATTTTTGTCATCAACAGTTACAGCCCTGCTTTTCTCTAGTTGCCTATGTAAAAACCTCCTACCATAACCAGTACCTGACGCATCTATCCACTGAGTAGGGATGGGCTTCAGGTCAATCGTAAGTTTGACCTGAACCCAGGTCAGTCACGGTTTAAGAAAATGACAAACTAATGTGGTGGTTTACGTCTATAGCAACCGGTTACCAACAATGTACTTCCTGGCCTCTGAATTGTGGTCACATGGCTTAGAATGGCCAATTTTTGGGATTTACTTATGTGCCAGCCCCATCCTTAAAAATGTCATGGTTCTCAGGAAAATAGTGTACCTATGGACGGATAAAAAAGTGTTTGAAAGCAGAGCTAGTTGCTGTTGTTGATTACTGAAAACTGCACTGTGTGTTGGACAGACCTAGAACAGTGGTTGGTGTAGCACAGTGGCTATGTGGTTAGCTCTTCCATCTAGCAGCAATAGGGTCATCAATTAAAATCCCAACCACGGCGCTACCTGCCTGGAGTTTGAGTGTTCTCCTTGTGTCTGTGTGGGTTTCATCCGGGTACTCCAGTTTCCTCCCACAATCCGAAGACTGTTGTTGTGCTATTGATATCATGTGCTGGAAGCTTGTTGTATACAGCAAATGGCTTTATCTTTCATGGAGAATTGCATAACATGTTTTACAGCATTAGAAACATGAACAGGAACTTAATAACAAGCGAGTACACATAACAGAGATAGACCATACATGCTGTTATATCATAGAATATATTCACTATACACTATAATACTGCAGCACCACCTGCTGGTATAGACAGGTATAATGCATATGTATACAGTATAGTTCACAGTACACAGCACATTACATGCTGTTGCTTTTTCCAACAGCTGGTAGGTTATTTGGCTCCTGTCTAAATTTAACCTACTATGTGTATGTATGAATGTGAGTGAGTGGCCTTAGATTGTAAGCTCCTTGAGGGCAGGGAATGATGTGAATGCAAATTAAATATGTGTAAACAGCTGCGTAAATTGATGGCATTATATAAGTACCTGTAATAAATAAAATAAATAGACACCCCATCATCCCCCACCAGTACTTCTAATAACTGTCCATCTGAGTTATAGGAGGTGCCCTTTTCGTTTTCCCATAAAGAGGAGTGTATTTCTCCCATGGTTGAGAAGTGGGATCGTTCATTCTATGGTGATTGTAGGACCCACTGAAAATGCGGTACTTTGACGCAATAGTGGGCTTAAGCCCTGTTAGGCCATATGTTGCTTATTTGCTTATTATGTTCAGGAGCTTTAAATAGCCTTGTAGGATTTTAAATGTAATTTTTGTGTGTGTGCGCAGTAATCTTTTGTTCTGTTTGTATGGACTTATAGCAGCGCCATCTTTAATGTAATGTATAGTTAGGGTGTTCCCCCCAAGTCTTTGTTTGTCTGTTGTATTTGTCCTGACCAGATCCCTTGGGATGGAGCACCCCATCATCCCCCACCAGAACTTCTAATCAGTTTCCGCCTGAGTTATAGGAGGAGCCCTTTTAGTTCTCCCATAAAGAGGAGTGTATTTCTCCCATGGTTGAGAAGAGGGATCTTTCATTCTATGGATAGTGTAGGACCCACTGAAAATGGGGTACTTTGACGCAGTAGTGGGGTGACTAAATCCACATAGTTTCTTATTTGCTTATTATGTTCAGGTGCTTTAAATAGCTTTGTAGGATTTTAAATGCCATTTTTGTATGTGTGCGCTGTAATCTTTTGTTCTTTTAAGAGAACCAACCACATCTGCTGATAACCTTTAAAGGGACAGGCGCATAAAACCATTTGTCCATAGGTCAAAGTGGGAGGTGAGCTGATAATGGTGGTGGTGAGTTACACATGGTGTGTACGTTATAAGGAGGAATTAAGGGATCAAGCACTTTGAAGCAGAATTTTTGGTGGAGCACAACACATGGACTTTCTTTTACAATTCTTTCAGTTTTATGGGTTTTGCATTGGACTTGTCTTATAATTGTGATTTATGTATTATTGAATGTTTATAATCTATGTGCATATACACAGTGAAATACAAGTGTGGCGCTGGGTAAATTTAGGTTGTGGTACCCTATCTGCTACATCTGCTACCGAACCCTGGTGATCCTGAATACTGCAACCTGGCACTCGCACACAGCAAAACTCATCTTCATCATCAGTAACTCTGGAAAAGATCAGTTAAACCAAATAAAAAACTCTCTGGGTCCAATAATGTGTTAAAAAAAAGTCCAAAGCTAAAAAAAAAACTGCCTTACACCCGAGAAGGCACTTGGCTACCAGAGCTCAACCACTCAGAATCGATTAAAACACAAATGATGAATAACATGAATAAACCATGTGAACATAACCTGCAATCAACAATGATAACAACCAGTGGAAAAAATGGGGGGCTAATGAGCGGGTAGCCCGAAAAAACCAGACTAGAGTTGCTGCTGTCAAAAAGAAGGGACTCCATCTGTGAAAAAAAATGAGGGGATAGGGAAACAGCACGAACACTCTAGTGTAGTAGGTTCCAACTAATTTTAATAAAAAAGGATTACAAGATGTGTACTCACAAAGATGCATGAGAAACACACATGCATAAAACAAAGGGGAGGATGATCCTGTAGTAACAGCATTGTCCCAAACATGTGCAGCGGGATGGATGGATGAACCACTGAAGTCCAGGTGACTGTGCTGCTCGCTGCTGGACAGGGAGCTGCTCAGATAGTCTGACATGCTTCAGTTTCTTCATTCCCAGGAAGGATGGCCAATGGATGGTGAAGTCCACCTGATGTCCAGGGTCAAAGACGCATTTCGAGGGACCTTCCTCTTCCTCAGCCCTACAAAATATTATAACAGAAACAAAGAAAATGTGGTTTTCTTTTTCATTATTTTCAGGCTTTTTTCATTTACTTAGCAAAAAATAAAAACCCAGTGGTGATTAAATACCACAAACAGAAAGCTCTAGTTGTGGGAACAAAATGATAAAAATTTAGTTTGGGTACACTGTTGCAAAAACTCTTCTCTCCTTCTTTATCATAACTTGTCACTTTTTGTAGTCTGATGTATAGATTAACCACTTACGGACCACCCGCTGTTGTACGTCACTATTTTGACATGGAATACTGTTGTTATGGTAGCAGATAACTGCCATAACCCCAGTATCGTTTTTTTCAGCGGGCGGTCCGCTTTCAGATAAAAGCATATGTCTCTGCGGCGGATTCGCTGCAAGATCTCGTTTATCGGGGGCGGAAGAGGACCCCCCTCCCGCTACTTTCTGAACATCTCCTCCGCTTACCGGATCCGTCAGTAGCAGTGGAGATGATTGGGTCCGCTCCCCTCACTGCCTGGATGCCAAGTGAGGACAAGATGGCGCCCGCTCGACTCCATGGCATTGAAGGGCGGAAGCAACATCAAATGCCCAATGCTCTTAAAGGAGACAATTTTTTAATAAGTGACTTTTTTATTGCATTTTAGTGTAAAAATGAGATCTGAGGTCTTTTTGGCCCCAGATCTCATATTTAACCACTTAAGGACCGAGCCTCTTTTTGAGATTCGGTGTTAAAATCTGTTTTTTTTTTTCTATAAAACACCCTAGAGAATAAAATGGCGGCTGTTGCAATAGGTTATTTCACACCATATTTGTGCAGCGATCTTAAAAGCGTGATTGTTTTGGAAAAATTCACTATTTTGAATTAAAAAATAAGACAACAGTAAAGTTAGCCCAATTTGTTTCTATTTTGTGAAAGATAATATTATGCCGAGTAAACTGATAACCAATATGTCATGCTTCAAAATTGCGCCTGCCCGTGGAAAGGCGACAAACTTTGGCACTTAAAAATCTGTGTTTTTTTTTCTTATTTATTTTACTTTTTATTTTGTTATTTTTACAACGTCCATTTAAACATTCTTTGTAATAGAAAAAAAAAGCATGCCAGGACATTTTAAATATGAGATATGGGGTCAAAATGACCTCCAATATCGTATTTACACTAAAATGCAATAAATTCAATAAAAAAAGAAAAAAAATGTCATTTGCAAAAAAAAAAATAATAATAATTTTTCTCCTTTAAGAGCATTGGGCGGAAGTGACGTTTGACGTTGCTTCCACCCTTCAATGCTATGGAGTCGCGTGGGCGCCATCTTCCACTCACTCAGATAATTGGCGGAAGGGGGGCACATCTCCCGTCCCCAATAAAAGTGACCTTGTGGCAAATCCGGTGCATAGAACACTTTTATCTAAAAGCGGGCTGCCCACTGTTTAAAAAAATACCAGGGTTATGGTAGCTATCTGCTACCATAGCAACGGTATTCCACGGCAAAGCACCACCATATAATGATGGTGGGCGGTCCGGAAGTGGTTAAGGGGCCCTGTCATTATTATTATTATTATTATACAGGATTTATATAGCGCCGACAGTTTGCGCAGCGCTTTACAATATTAGGGCAGACAGTACAATTACAATACAATTCAATACAGGAGGAATCAGAGGACCCTGCTCGTTAGAGCTTACAATCTAGGAGGGAGGGTTAAATTATACAAAAGGGCAGTAAACTGCGGGAGATGAGCTGATTTAGAAAAAAGGAGTGTAGTTATTAGGTGGTGGCAGGATAGGCTTCCCTGAAGAGAAAAGTTTTCAGGGATCGCTTGAAGGTGAATAGATTTGGGGACATTCTGACCGATTGGGGTAGGGAGTTCCAGAGGATGGGAGAGGCTCGGGAGAAGTCTTGGAGGCGAGTAAGAGAGGAGGTGATGAGGGAGCTGGAGAGCAGGAGGTCTTGGGAGGAGCGAAGAGGACGGTTAGGTTGGTATTTTGAGACAAGGTTGGTGATGTAGCTGGGAGCAGAGTTGTGGGTGGCTTTGTAGCTGATTGTTAGTACTTTAAATTTAATTTGTTGGGCGAGTGGCAGCCAATGGAGGGATTGGCAGAGGGGGGTGGCAGACGTTGAGCAGTTTGTAAGGTGGATGAGTCTGGCAGCGGCATTCATGATGGACTGGAGAGGGGCTAGTCTATTTAAAGGTAGACTAGTGAGTAGGGAGTTGCAGTAGTCGAGACGAGAGATGACCAGGGAGTGAATCAGGAGCTTTGTGGTTTCATTGGTTAGGAAAGGACGTATTTTAGAGATGTTGCGGAGATTGAGACGGCAAGCCTTAGAAAGTGATTGTATGTGGGGCCAAAAGGAGAGATGCTTTTTTCTATTACAAGGAATGTTTACATTCCTTGTAATAGGAATAAAAGTGACCAATTTTTTAAAGGACAGTGTACAAATAAAAAGTAAAATAAATAAGAAAAAATAAATTTAAAGCTCCCCGTCCTGCCGAGCAAGAGTGCAGAAGCGAAAGCACATGTAAGTCCCACCCGCATATGAAAAGGGTGTTCAAACCACACATGTGAGGTATCGCCGTGAACATTAGAGCGAGAGCAATAATTCTAGCACTAGACCTCCTCTGTAACTCAAAATTGTTAACCTGTATAAATTTTTAAACTTCGCCGATGGAGATTTTTAAGTGCCAAAGTTTGTCACCATTCCACGAGCGGGCGCAATTTTGAAGTATGACATGTTGGGTATCAATTTACTCAGCATAACATTATCTTTCACAATATAGCAAGAAAATGCCTAATTTTACAGTTGTCTTATTTTTTAATTAAAAAATGTGAATTGTTTCCAAAAAAATGCTCTTTTAAGACTGCTGCGCAAATACAGTGTGGCATAAAGTATTGCAGTGACCGCCATTTTATTCTCTAGGGTGTTAGAAAAAAATATATATAATGTTTGGGGTTCTAAGTAATTTTCTAGCAAAAAAAAAGGATTTCAACTTGTAAACACCAAATCTCAGAAAGAGGCTCTGTCCTTAAGTGGTTTAAAACATTCTCTTTGACAACCAAAAGTGTTAAAGTACACTAGACCTGTCATTCAACCTCTAAACGATTGCTGTTTTGAAGCACTAGTATAAAGGAAGGGTGTTATTAAAAGAAATAAAATTGTGAGATTATCCATATTTTTGTTTATTACTTCTTCATTGTCTGCATAGTAATACCCACTTTTTTGTATGCATAACATCAAAATTTCAGTCAGGCACTTTTTTGTTGAGGAAGTGAAAAGTGATTAGAACTAGAGTTGAGCGGACACCTGGATGTTCGGGTTCGGCGGAACTTCATGAAAAAGTTTGAGTTCGGCCCCGAACTTGACCCCAAACTACATTGAAGTCAATGGTGACCCTAACTTTTGGGCACAAAAATGGCTGTAAAAAAGTCTTGGAAAGGGCTAGAGGGCTGCAAAAGGAAGCAAAATGGGGGTAAGAGTTGGACAAGTGCCCTGCAAACCAATGAATGTGGATAAGGAAATAACTTAAAATCACATTAAAAAAAAAAAAAAAATGGAGGAGGAGGTGGCTGTGGAGTAGGAGGTTGAGAAGGCGGTGACCGTGGCGGTGTAGGTGAAAGTGGCGGTGGAGGAGGAGGAGGTAGCCAACACTGTTTTTTGTTTGTTTGTTTATTTTTTTTCTAATTGGGGTAGCCCCCAAAATATTGAGACATATTAAAAAAAAAAAAAATCACTATCTGCAGACAAACCCACAGATGTTCTAGCACGGGCATTCGGGCCTACCATATAACGTTCAAGGTTCTGTCAGCTACTCACACCTGAGGAAGGTGTTTCACTTGTGCGTGTAGCTGGCACAGATTGACCACGTCCTCTCCTTGCAACAGGAGCTTCACCAACACCCCCAACACCAGCAGCACCAGCAGCACCATGATCACGTCCCTTATTTGACGCTCTTCTCATTCTGGACGCAAATGTACTATTTATCACAAATTTATATTATTTTTTAAACCAGCAATGTCGACACACTTTTTAATTTTGTGCTAGAAATGCACAGCAAGGTGCAAATGTACTATGTAGCACTATTTATTATTCAATTTTTTTAAACCAGCAATGTAGATGCACTTTTTATTTTTGTGCAAGAAATGCACCGCTGGCAGCAAATGTAGTATTTAGAATATATATTTTTTTTAAACCCAACAATGTAGATGGACTTTTTATTTTAATGCAAGAAATGCACAGCTGGCCACAAATGTAGTATTTAGAATATTTTTTTTTAAACCAGCAATGTAGACGCACTTTTTAATTTTGTGCAAGAAATGCCCCACTGGCCGCAAACGTAGTATTTAGAATATTTTTTTTTTCTTTAAACCAGCAATGTAGACACACTTTTTAATTTTGTGCAAGAAATGCCCAGCTGGCCGCAAATGTAATATTTTGCACACAAAAAAAAAAAAATGTAATTTGTCTAACTGCAATGTAAAAGCAGTATTTAAATATGCCAAAATGTTGCCAACTGAATTAACAGAACACGGTTAAAGTAGTGTCCCTGACACACAAGCAGTTGCAAGTGCACTGCACTTGCAAAAATGGCTGCAAACGCCCACCTAACAAACAGAAAAATTGCTTAGGTTTTATATGAGGCACTTTGCTTAGCAAAAAAAATGTACTCTAGCAAACAAAAATTTCCTCAAGCACCCACCCACCAATACATCGCTGTTTTTAACAGATTTTCTAAAGCTAATCTGTCCCTCACAGCAGCAGCAGCATCCTCTCCCTACACTAGTATGAGATGATTTTCTAAAGCTAATCTGTCCCTCACAACTGCAGCAGCATCCTCTCCCTACACTAGTATGAGATGATTTTCTAAAGCTGATCTGTCCCTCATAGCAGCAGCAGCATCCTCTCCCTACACTATTATGAGATGATGTGACATGCAGCACTACGTGACTCCAGCTTATATAGAGGCTGGGTCACATGATGCACTGGCCAATCACAGCCATGCCATTCGTAGGCATGGCTGTGATGGCTTCTAAGGGTAAACGAGTGAAACGCTTGTTCATTGGCTGCCCTGCAGCTATTCAACAGGAGCAAAAAAATACCCGAATCCCGAACCCGGAATTTTTCTCAAATGTTCGGGTTCGGGACACAGACACCTTTACAGTTCGGGTTCGCTCAACTCTAATTAGAACCCTAAAGCCTCATACACAAAATGCGATTGTTGTACAACCACACGTCCAACTTTTCCCAAAATCGACTGTCCGTGAATTTGTCTAGCATACTGACGGAAGTCAAATTATCGTTCCACAAAGCCGAACATAGTGATGGGTTAGGAGTGTATGAAGAGGAATGCAGGTGAATGTGAAATGTGAATTACGGACGCAGGTTTACACGATCGAACACTTCCTGGATTCAGAGTATGCATGTTTGTACTTACAACTTTTGTGTGTCCAACTTCTGTACACACGAGCCCAAAATCG
This sequence comes from Glandirana rugosa, assembly GCA_018402905.1. Classification (NCBI taxonomy): domain Eukaryota; kingdom Metazoa; phylum Chordata; class Amphibia; order Anura; family Ranidae; genus Glandirana; species Glandirana rugosa. The sequence goes on from BLSH010555888.1 coordinate 834,761, forward strand.
GACGACGCCTTGTCGGCAGACAAAAGTTTTCTAGTTTGCTCATACAACTTCTGTTGGACGATATTTCAAAATCGGCTGTCAAATGGAGCGTACTAATGGTCAGATTTTTGTACGACAGGGTGTCATACAACATTTTTCGGCTGATAATTGTACTGTGTGTACGGGCCATAAGACTAAAATAATTGTTGTTAAGCCTTTGCTGGGAAAAAGTATCTTTACTTTTTGCCCAATCACATAACAGGAGAAAAGGAAAACTCTCTAACAGGAATTAAGGCAATACAGATCTTACAGAGATTCCAACTCCTTCCCACTCCAATTAAACCTATATGAAGCAAACATCTGGCTAGAGATCAGCTTTATCTGAAAACTTACAATAAATGTTGGCTAAAAAATAAAATTTGCTTGGAAGTCTGATTTAAAATAAATTTACCTTCACCTATAAAAGTCTGCCAGCTCATGGAGTTGGGAAATTTTTACTGTAGGAATTAGTTAAAAAGGTAAAAAAAAAAAAAAAAAGGTTTTTGCTAAATACAAACAAAATCAAACTACTTTATTTATTTAGAATAGGTGCAAAATTTAATTTGCACTTAGTTATGTTTATGAACTTAAAGTGTACGTAAAACCAAAAATGTGATCTACAAGTGGTCCCCTAATTACAAACATCCAACTTACAAACGACTCCTACTTACAAACGGAGGGAGACAACAGGAAGTGAGAGGAAATCTACACCTAGAGAGGGAAATTCACTCCTGTAAGAGTTATTATGGGAAAAAGGTGTCTCCACTGATGCTTTATCGCCAATCCTTGTTTCCACAACAACCCAAAATTTTCAAAATCCAATTATCATTGGGACAGGAAGTGAGGGGGAATCTTCTGAACAGAAACAAAGACAGCAAAACAAACATTACAGGGGTGTTACCCCTTCCCTATGCTATCCAAAAAGCTTAAAAATAGTTTTTTTGGCTGAAGCTACACTTAAAAAATGTCCCTTTTCTGACTTACAAACAAATTCAATTTAAGAACAAACCTACAGTCCCTATCTTGTTTGTAACCCGGGGATCGCATGTATTGTAATATATTGGTGACTGCACTAGTTTTCATGGGTGGTAGGGCAATTGGTAGGTTACAGAATACAGGTTAAAGGTACTTAGTGCCAATGAGTGCACGCATTCCAACCATCTATACCCTGCCTAAAATACACAAGGACCCCCTGAACCCACCTGGCCGTCCCATAGTTAATGGGATTGGATCAATTTCGTCAAGAGTGGGGGAATACGTGGACCACTTTCTGCAGGGGAGTGTGGTCCAAACTAAAGCATATCTTAAAGACACCAAAGATTTTTTACATAAATTGGAGCAGGTGACCCTTAATGATGACCCTGACATATTCTTAGTCACCGCAGATGTGTCTTCACTGTACACAATTATCCAACACGAAGACGCACTGCTGGCCCTGAACTGGGCCTTCAGCCAAAGGGGTGATCTCCCATTCAGCCAAATGATTTTCATCAGAAATTGCCTGGACTTCTGCCTCTCTCATAGTTTCTTTTGGTTTGGAGGTCGCTTCTTCAGCCAGAGGAAGGGCGTTGCTATGGGGGCTAAATTTGCCCCCAGCATCGCAAATTTATTTATGGGAGAGTGGGAAGACAGGTCAATTTTTGCTAATAGGAGGAGGGAACTCCTTTTCTATGTCAGGTATATAGATGACCTGTTTTTCATCTGGAAGGGTTCTGAGGCATCACTGAGTGAGTTTGTTGATACATTAAATAATAACCCTAATAATATTGTCCTTACAAGCCAGTGGAACCGCAGTCAAATTCATTTCCTAGATGTCACCATTGGTAGGACTAATGATAATCTAACCACTAAAGTTTTTTTCAAACCAACAGACAGGAACAGTTTCCTGCCTTGGTTTAGTGGACATCATCCACTTTGGCTTAAAAACATACCAAAGGGGCAGATGATGCGGGTACGCAGGAATTGTTCGGACCTTGAAGCCTTCCAGGAACAGTCTCTGGTACTTAGAGATAGGTTCGAGGAAAAAGGTTATAAGAGGGAACATTTAGATTTGGTCATCAAGGAAGTAGCTCGTGTATCAAGGGACACATTACTTACCGACCAAACCTGTAGATCCTCCCAGACGAACACACACCAATTTGGCTTTATTACTGGGTACCATGAACAGTACCAACAAGTGGAAGGAATATTCAGGAAACATTGGCACGTTTTACTGATGGACAAATTACTGGGCCCTGTTTTACCCACCAACCCTAAGTTCATCTATCGTAAAGGTCCCAATATAGGAGATAGGGTAGTACGTAAAATACTTGACCCTCCAGGTAAACCAGCAACCTTTTGGGATCAAAAAGGTTTTTTTGCCTGTAGGAAATGCAGAGCTTGTAAAGAAGTCAATGTCACCATGAGAGGTCTGAAAACTTTTATCTTGCATGCTACTCTACATAGGGAGGACGAAGCGTCCCCTCCGTGTCCAGATTGCAGAACACATTGCAAACATAAAATTGGGCTTTAGGGACCGCAACGTCTCACTCCATTTCTTGAAGGTCCATGATCGGGACCCATCGGGTCTCACGTTCTGGGGGGTGGACATATTGGTACCACCATGGAGGGGAACGAATTTAACCCGTGACCTATCCAGACGTGAAACCCGATGGATCTATTTAACAGACTCCCTCACACCTAGAGGCCTAAATGTGGAGTTGGACATCAATTGCTTCATAGACGATTATTGATGGTGGTAATGAGGCTGGACATCTGTTAACATAGGGTTAATGAAGTCATGTTCACAAGTAGCCCGTAATACTCCGCCTGTTTATTTAATTTACATTTTATCGTAGTCACATGAAAAATAATGTTCGGGTCAAGTTTGACTTGACCCTTTATGAGGATGAAGGTTTATAATGACATTTAATTTATTATCTATGTTTATGTCACCTTCTGGGGGCCTTTTTAATTTAAGCACCCCCAGCATATAGTGTACTGTGGATTGTTTGCGATACTAACATGGGTATGTGAAGCTGTCAGCAGAAGGCTCCATCGATCTCCAGGAAACAGTATAATATATTGCCCACTATTGGATGTTAATTGGGGATATGGTAAGATTTTATCTACTCCTTGCATATATGGCCATCTAGCGGCAATAGGGGTGTAGTACTTGATCGGTGGTGATATAATGCTAGCAGATGTTATTTTGGCATTTCCTGGAGACAGAAGGGCCGAGCGGTCACATGAGCACCCATTTTCTGTGACGGCTGCTATAAGACCAATGTGTAGCGTCACTCGTCCACGCCCTCTGTCAAAGTCGGATATGACGAAACGCGTCAGGGCGTGGCCGAGTGATGCATTGGATTGAGCTGGTAACCCACGTTACGGACGCGGTGATCTTTAGATGCATCGGGCGGGCACCGGTCGGATCTTGGACACCACAATCCGGATGTGGTAACTAGCCATTTGTTTACAGCGCTATTCAAGTTTTTATACTGTGAGTGATGTTTTAGGGGATTGGGGGGTTCAAATAAACGGTACAATTTTACGCTATGTGGGCGTCCTGCTCCTTTTTTCCCTTCTTATGTGATACATGAGGGAACATACCAGTGGAGTTGAATAGGATACCTGATGCGTATGAAGGATTTGGGCACCTACCTGACGGTCTTGGGCTTGCAACATCCATAGCCTATTTTGAACCCCATGCAAATTTCTCACCTATATCTGGTGAGTGCATCCCCAAAGGGGACCTGGAGTTTACTCACGTGGTGTTTATTTGGTGATGGCATGATTTACAGTGTTTTGGTCCACACTATATGAAGACTGCATTCACCAGTTTTGAAGTTTACTTGTCGTTATATGAGCGCTGCTGCAGAGACTGTTCTGTATATTGTGAAATCACTTATCTCGTTCTGAGTTTATATCAGCAGCTGCCCAGAACTGAGGAGGTATCATACTTCCTGGAAGCGCTGAGCAGAGACTTGGGGGCATTATTTGAGTTTATTATCTCTGTTTACATTAGGTTACAGAATACAGTTAGAAAGGAAGAACATTTTCAGTGCAGCTCACAGGAAGTGACAAGAATTTCTGGCACAATCAACAGCTATTTTTTGTATTTGCTAAAATATTGTTAGCTTGAATAAAGGAAAATGAATGCAGCCACCACACTTAAGGACTGTAAGTTACAATATATTGTATTTTTGTTCTTGGGGTTAGTTATCATTTAATTATACAGTATCTCACAAAAGTTAGTACACCCCTCACATTTTTGTAAATATTTTATTATATCTTTTCATGTGACAACACTGAAGAAATTACACTTTGCTACAATGTAAAGTAGTGAGTGTACAGCTTGTATAATGGTGTACATTTGCTGTCTCCTCAAAATAACTCAACACACAGCCATTAATGTCTAAACCGCTGGCGACAAAAGTGAGTACACCCCTAAGTGAAAATGTCCAAATTGGGCCCAATTAGCTACCTTCCCGCCCTGGTGTCATGTGACTCGTTAGTGTTACAAGGTCTCAGGTGTGAATGGGGAGCAGGTGTGCTAAATCTGGTGTTATCGCTCTCACTCTCTCATACTGGTCACTGGAAGTATAACAGGGCACCTCATGGCAAAGAGTATCTGAAAAAAAAGAATTGTTGCTCTACATAAAGATGGCCTAGGCTATAAGAAGATTGCCAAGACCCTGAAACTGAGCTGCAGCACGTGGCCAAGACCATACAGTGGTTTACCAGGACATGTTCCACTCAGAACAGGCCTCGCCATGGTCGACCAAAGAAGTTGAGTGCACGTGCTCAGCGTCATATCCAGAGGTTGTCTTTGGGAAATAGATGTATGAGTACTGCCAGCATTGCTGCAGAGGTTGAAGGGGTGGGGAGTCAGCCTATCAGTGCTCAGACCATACACCAAATTGGTCTGCATGGCTGATGTCCCAGAAGGAAGTCTCTTCTAAAGATGATGCTCAAGAAAGCCCACAAACAGTTTGCTGAAGACAAGCAGACTAAGGACATGGATTACTGGAACCATGTCCTGTGGTCTAATGAGAAAAAAATAAACTTACTTGGTTCAGATGGGAACCATGAATGGCAACATGTACTGTGACATACTGAAGCAGAGCATGATCCCCTCCCATCGGAGACTGGGATGGAGCGCAGTATTCCAACATGATAACAACCCCAAATGCATCTCCAAGACTATCACTGCCTTGCTAAAGAAGCTGAGGGTAAAAGTGATGGATTGGCCAAGCATCTCTCCAGACTTAAACCCTATTGAGAATCTGCAGGGCATCCTCAAAACAAAAGTTGGAGGAGCGCAAGGTCTCTAACATCCACCAGCTCTGTTATGTCGTCATGGAGGAGTGGAAGAGGACTCCAGTGTCATCCTGTGAAGCTCTGGTGAAATCCATGCCCAACAGGGTTAAGGCAGTGCTGGAAAATAATGGTGGCCACACAAAATATTGACACTTTGGGCCCAATTTGGGCATTTTCACTTAGGGGTGTACTCACTTTTGTTGCTAGCAGTTTAGACATTAATGGCTGTGGGTTGAGTTATTTTGAGGGGACAGCAAATTTACACTGTTATACAAGCTGTACACTCACTACTTTACATTGTAGCAAAGTGTAATTTTCTCCAGTGTTGTCACATGAAAAGATAGAATTAAATATTTACAGAAATGGGAGGGGTGTGCTCACTTTCCTGAGATACTGTACTTAATTCTCCAAGTGCTATTTTACCAAAAGTAGAGTTACAGTTTAATGTTTGCATGATGCCTGTTAACATCAGTCAACAAACTGAAACTAAAAATATTGCTTTCCACAACACTTATAATTTTGGTGGGATAAAATACAAGGTAATAATAATAATGTATAAAATGTACATGTGATAAAGTGAAAATTATTTTATATTCCCTAATGTAAGTTAATGTCAATCCCATGTGGACTTAATCATTGCCATCTTTGGATAATTATAATTATTAATGTATGCTGAGTGTCCCAAGAAAACTAGAATTTAATTATGAAATAGGCATACAAAATATATTTAATTAATTGTAGGAATGTAAACTATATGTTCCACCATATGAATAAATTATATTTGCAAGTAATCTCTCTTCTTGCCTACACTATGAATTTACTGGTTGTTTTTCTACTGCAGTAAGATGTGTCCTTTAATAATTATTTTCAATTACAGCTTTACAGGCTACAAAAAAAAAAAAACACATTAGTCTAATGTCCATACTAGGGACAATGCATGTAAAAATATACTTGCTGGGAATTCCTATGATCCAAAAGATTTTTTTAAATGGTCACACAAAAGTACTCCTCCCTAAGGATACCTTTTTGATATACAGCCCAGGAGGCCACTGTTTTATTACAAAATGACCAAAGAAAGATAGTTAGTCAATCTTCTCAAAGCAACAACCAAGCAATTTTTCAATGCATTTCCTCATGAGAAGGTTCAAGAGTAAGATTGGATGTAGAAAAGCTGACCACAGTGAACTGCTAAAGGGTAACCCCCTTTTACAACTTTATGGGTCTTCAGTTTTCTTCATCCCGTACTGGTACTTCTATTGGGAGGAAGAAAAACCCACATGTAAACTTTTTAGCTGCAGAAAAGCAAAGCTAAATGAAATGCACTGTTTACGCTAAGAGAAGTGTGCAGTGCTTTTTACAAATGTTTTTCTTTTAAAGCAAAACTGTAAGGCCCCGTTTACACGGGGTGATTATTAGCTCAGTGCCCTGTGCAGATCCATATTTTACTGGCATGGGGATGCACACAGGGTGAGTTCAGGGACCTGTACCCGAATATCATATAGGGACAAAGTGGCTGTGACCATGTGGCCATGTGTCACAATAGACTAAATGGGACACTGGCAGGGGGATGCACGCAGCAAAAGTTGTAAAAGATCTACCTGCAGGGGGCATGGAGCTAATTGCCCTATGTGAACCGGGGCTTTAAAAAAAGATTTGTAAATAGAATAGGGCCTTTGGGTCAAATTTTATTTTGTTTTTAAACCATTCATATGTTTTCAAATTAATGTTTTTAATGTTTTACTATATGTGCAATCTTCGATTTATAAATACATTTTTAATCTATGACAAGGGATTTTTAGAGCACTGGTGTTTCCTAAAAAGCAAACATAGTAGCAGTTCTTTCCTTTCAGGCCGACTGTCTCTCATTGAAACCTCTGATGGAGGTTTGCTTAGACTTAGTCCTATAAATGTATACATTTTACCTTTCTCTACTGAGCTTTGTAAACAACAGACAACAGTACATAAGGAGATACACTAAAAAGTATCCCAGCAAACCTATTAATTTGATTTACTGCTTACTACTTACAAAAGCATATAGGAAGTGTTTTCCAAAAACAAAAAGTACTAAGCATGGGCGATCGCTGTCTAAGACCTCAGCTCTGCTCTGCTGTCCAGATCTAAGGCTTATCTACGAGCCCCAGCGCAGTATGAACATCTGCAAGCACGATCACCTGTCTCTAGAACAACCAGAGCTGTCCTGCAGGAGAAGAGAGAAGTAGCAGCTTAAAAAAACTTTCCAGATTCTTTGCTCCAGTACGGAGAGGTCTCCAACAAAATAGCGGTGGGAGCCGTCCTCCCATGGCCAAGAGCGGACCTCTTGAGCAGGTAGATGCGAGGATAGAGGAGGACACAGGGCCTGGAGAATCAGCACTACCTGCATCCCCTGACACTTGCAGCCCTGTCAAATCTCGCTCACAGCAAGAATCTGTCACAGATGAGACACAGGGCCCCTGCATGGTGGTATGTGACCCTTCCACATCATCAGGCAATATAACCTCTGCCCCTATTGCCTCATTTCCCTCAATGGGGAAGCCTATGTCAGATGTAGTCATGAAGGACATGCTCCTATCCCTCTGCTCCTCATTGCAAGCTGACATGTTCGCTTGTTTTAAGAAATATGCGTGGACATTCAAGATCTGCGGGAGAGGGTGAACCACCTAGAGGAGGCCATGGGTACAAGCACGGACTGCTACAATAACATGGCTGATGCTCATACAGCTCACGCAGAGGAAACTGCATGGCTGAGATCCTAAGTAGCAGACCTGGAGGATTTCTCCAGGTGCAATAACCTGAAGATAAGAGGCATTCCTGAGTCAATGCAGACCTCACAGCTTCCTCATTGTGCACGAGGCCTCTTTCAAGCGGTAGCACCATCACTGTCACATGCCGATCTCATGATTGACAGAATCCACTGAATCCCAACTGTCATTCCTTCCAGAAAATATTCCATGGGATGTCCTTCTAAGAATGCACAACCTCTCTGCACACACTCTACAAAGGCGTAAGAATTTGATTTCTATCACTAAGGCTTTACGTAACCATGATATAGGTTACCAGTGGAAATACCCCACCACTTAAACGAATTCCCATGATGGCTCTACCGCCTTGATCAACACTATCCAAGAATGGCTTCAACTCCTCAAGGAATGGAAGATCATACCAGAAAACCCTCCTGAACCTGCACATTCCCGCCTGCTGATCAGACTGTCCTGGGACTGGAGCAAGGCATCACACACGTGCAGTGACAAGAAAAAGTCTATGCTGGGCAAGCCTACTTGATGGACTACTCTACTCGTAGGCTGTAACCCATGAATAACAGACACTCCTTCTCTGCTTTGTGTCAGAAAGCTACATTTCTTCTTTTCCACTTTGATACGCAGCTTGCTGCACCGAGTTCTTTGATGAACCCTTTTTTTTTACCTATACCAGGATCAATAAGCCTATATCGTCTACCCTCTAACGACACTCATTATCTAATTCCTCCTACCTCTTTCCACTTGCAATGCACCATGATCAACACACTCTACAGGCCGCATCTCAAAGTTTGCAAATTTTCTAGATACAGGTTCTTAGAGAGGCACCTATGATTCCAACTATTACCATCTTAGTCCTTCTTTGTTTCATCTCACCTCAAGTACGGAAGGAATTCAACAACCTCAAGCTTCACTACAAGTTTCATGTCATGTAAACTCCTATCCATAAATGACCGAAGTCAAAACCACCCGACTAAAAGATTTCCTTATGGAAAGAAGCCAGCAAGTCAAACGCCGATATGCTGATCATACAAGAGACTCACTTTAAAGCATCAGCAGCTCCTAAATGCCAGATTAAAGACTTCCCATTTATTTTCTCAGCAGAATACTCCTCCAAAAAGGGGGGTTTCTAATCGCTATTAAGAACTCTGTCTCTTTCAAGTTGCAGCCCTCTATAGTTGACACTGAGGGACGCTATGTCTTACTGGTATGTTTTATTATATACGATAATGGGGGTATATGCTCCAAACTCAAGACATTGTTCCTTTTATCGTAACCTATTTAAATGTATTGCTAAGCACAAACAGGGTAATCTCATTGTATGTAGGGATATGAACCTAGTTGTCGATCCCAAACTGAATTCTACCTCTAGTAGGAGGGCTAGCTCATTTTCTCTAGCCAATATACTATTTTGGGAGGATGTATATGATGTGCGGAGATGTTTACATGCTTCGGAAAGAGATTACTCACCCAGATTAAACTCTTACACTAGAATTGATTTGTTCTTGGTGGACAAGTGGTTACTGCAGCAGGTCTCCTGCTCCGACATAGCTGATATCACTATCATATGGTCTGACCATGCGGCTGTCTATATCACGGAGCAGGTCTCCTGTCGCCTTACTCTGATATGGCGTTGCAGTAATAAACTGATCAGTGACCCCGCCACCAGGGACATAATCAATCGACATCTAGACAAATACTTTACGTCTAATGATGCACAGTACCTGATGTTGACATATTTAACCCGTGGAATGCCCATTAGGCATATGTAATAGGGGTAATGATCCAGTTAGGAGCTCAGGCAAAAAAGTTTAGACCGGCAAATTCCAGCAAGTAACATCAGAACTAAGAGGCTTGACAACTCAACAAAGCCAACCCAGACTCCTCAAACTCTCTTAAACTAGCTAAACTGCACATGGAACGCCGCTCCATGCTCCAAGACCACCATGATCTCATGCTAAGACAGCTCAAATTGAAATATTGTACAACAGGGCTGGGAAATTCTTGCATCTAGACTCAAAGCCAGGAAATCTAAAATTCCATTCCTATACCATCCCTCCACAAGACAGAAACTGACTAATCCCAAACAATAGCAGATGCATTTGCGGACTATTACGGGTCATTATACAACTTGTAGGTGACCCGTCCACTCCACAACCCATGACCAGCGCAATTTCCAATTTCCTCCTTCTTGGAGAAACTAAGCTTACCCTCTGTGATCTCCTTAGACTTAGAGGGTTTAAACCGACCCTTTTCTAATTCTGAAATACTTAAGGTAATTCACTCCTTACTGAGCGAAAAATCATCATGGACTCTCCAATGAATATTACCAGACATTTGGCCCCTTACCTAACCTCTGTGTTCACTACCGCAGCTAATTAAGCAGCTTTTCCCCTTGAGATGTTAATAGCGCATATCAATACCCTTCCCAAACCTGGGGAAGACTGTCCTGCCAACTTCAGACCTATATCTCTGGTCAATGTAGATGTCAAATTATACACCAAACACCTGGCGCTAAGACTAAAAGGGGTATTGCCTAAACTGATACAGCCAGACCAGACGTGGCTTGTTCCTGAAGACGGACCACAAGACGGATGATTGACATTATTTACACTGCTGGATGAAGTCGAATGCATTCTCTGTTGCTTTCTATTGATGTAGAGAAGACCTTCAACCGAGTGCATTGGACCTATATGTTGCTTGTCATACACAAGTTTGTTTTTCGGGAGTCAAGTTTATCAGCAACCTTAGCATTGTACTCTTCTCCTTCGGCCCAGGTGTACATGGAGAACATGCTGTCTAAACCATTCTCTATTTCAAACGTCACAAGGCAATAATGCCCACTCTTACCAACAATCTTCAATTTACTGATCGAACCGCTAGCAAAAAAAAATCCACTCGGACCTGTTGATTACAGAGTTCCACTTTCAAGACAGGCTCCACATCATAAATTTATTTGCAGATGATATTATTTTGATGTTAACGAACCCTTAAACTTTGCTTCCCAGGGCTCATACAACTCTGACAGAATTTAGTCAGCTGTCATATTATAAAGTTAATCATTCTAAGTCCTTAATTCTAAATCTTGGCATGCCCAAAGCATCAACACTAATCCTTAACCACTTTCCACCCACGCTGTAGCCAAAAAACTGCTACAGTGCAGGCTTCCCGTGCCGAGAGGGCATCAATAGACGTCCTCCCATGATCACACTGCTTGTGCGCCCCATGCGTTACACGGCTGGCATGCTCTGTGATCGTCGAGTCTTTCGGACTCAGCTGATCACAGGACAGGGGAAAGGGTCAATCACAGCAGCTCTTTAACAGGTGATCAGCTGCCAGCCAATGACAGCTGATAATGGAGGTAAATAGAAGCCGGCTTTTTTTCTCCTCACAATCAGTGTGAGAATAGAAGAAAGCCGGTGACTGGCTTCTGTTAAAGGAACATTGTCCAAATCTGTGCCCACCTGTGCTGCTAATCAGTGTCAACCAGTGCCCACCAGTGCAACCTATCAGTGCCCACCAGTGCCAACTATCAGTGGCCACCAGTACCTATCAGCGCCCTTCAGTTCCACCTATCAGTGCCCATCAGTGCTGTCTACCAGTGCTCATCAGTGCCGTCTATCAGTGCCCATCAGTTCCACCTCTCAGTGCCCTTCAGTGCCACCTATCAGAGCCCATCAGTGCCACCTATCAGTGCCAATCAGTACCACCTATCAGTGTAGCCTCATCAGTGCCTCCTCAGTGCCCATCAGTGCCACCTATCAGTGCCCAGCAGTGCCACTTCATTAGTGCAGCCCATCAGTGCCCATCAGTGCTGCCTTATCAGCGCACATCAGTGAAGGAGAAAACTTACCTGTTTGCAAAATTTTATAACAAGCTATGAAAAATGTTTTTTTGTTGTTGTTTTTTTTTAATTTTTGGTCTTTGTTTCTTTAGTAAAAAATAAAAAACCCATTGGTGATTAAATACCACCAAAAGAAAGCTCTATTTGTGTGAAAAAAATATAAAAATGTAGTTTTGGTACAGTGTTGTATGACCGGGCAATTGTTATTCAAAGTGCAACAGCGCTGAAAGCTGAAAATTGGCCTGGGCAGGAAGGAAGTACAAGTGCCCAGTAAGCAAGTGATTAAAACCGCTTACCGTATACCTGGGCTGAGAAGAAAATAACATATCTGGGTATCAAGATTACACCCTTGTGTGCCTCCTTAGAGGAAACTATCCACAAGCCACTATTAACCAAACTTGACAAGGAGTTTAAAAAAATGGCCCAAGTTGAGTTGTCTTGGGTGGGAAGATTGGCAGCTTCCAAAATGATGGTACTCCCTCAAATACTCTACTTATTTAGGACCTTATACGTCCCTGTAATACAGACGTAATTGAAAACTTTGACTTCTCAAATGAGAAACTTTATAAGTAGAGTTGAGCGAACTTCTAGAAGTCCGGGTTCTGCTGGTTCGGCCGAACTTCGGGACAAAGTCTGGGTTCGGGTCCGGACAGAACCCGAACTTTGTCCCGGACCCCGAACCCCATTGAAATCAATGGAGACCCGCACTTTTAGGCACAAAAAATGCTGTAAAATAGTCCTGGAAGGTCCTAGAGGTCTGCAAAAGGAAGGAAATGTGGGTAAGGGTGGGACAAGTGACCTACAAAGAAATGGGGACAGGGAAATAACTTTAAATATTTTTAAAAAAATAAAAACATAAAAAATGCAAAAATGGAGATCATCTTCAAAATGGGTCTGAAAAGTATTAATTAACATTAGAGGCCATAGAATTGTTCTATATTTCAATAGTTTTATTGGTTTATTCAATACAGACAAAAGTCCAGATATACCGGAAAATTGCAAACATAGAATAAAAATACATAACAACCAAAATTCAATAACCAGGTTTGTATCAATACAAAATGGAAATTGGAGTCCGCTGTGCAGAGGAGGTCCCCATGTTCGGGGCGTGTGTGTTCTACGGAGAGATGAAGAGAGTCCGGTCCCCAAAGCCACGGAAGAAATTGGCTAAAACAGGGTGCCTCCCGGGCACGGCAGGAACCTGTATGTTCCAATCCCGCCCGTAACACCCCGCCTCTAAGGACCCCCTCCACACAGGCGACAGTAGTATATCTGGTATTGGAAGAACTTACTGCTTAGACATAGAAGGCGCCGGGTGGGTTTCTTAAAAGCCTTGGCAGTGTGAACCCCGCAGACAGCAAAGGAGGATAAAGTTGAGTCACCATAGGAATGCTCCTGATGGCAGGGGGGGTTGTGGGTTTAGGGCCCAGTGAGGAAAGGCCGGGGAGAGGACACCCCTAACGGGGACAAGCTGTGCCCTCCGCCCTAACCGTTCCCCACCCTTCCCCCACCCAATGGGTGCAAAAAGTGACACAAATATTAAAGCCCTTAACATACATCATAGATAGATTGAGGGCACACTCCGGTGCTGATGAGATAGGTGACCAGGCGCCTAAGCTCGAACCTTAAATACTTATTGAATGAGAGTGAAAGAGGGGTGAAGAGAGGTAGAAAAAAGGGGAGAAGAGAAAAGAAACCAAGAGAAAAAAGAGGAAAGATCAGGCTCCACCCAGGCATACCCGTCCCAGGGAATTTTTATTATGGACACCTAGTAAGTGTCTTGAAAACTATTCAGATGAGGAGGTGTTGTTAGGATAAGTCCCATTCTCCCTCCCCGGGGCCCCTACGTAGCTCACCCAGGGTTCCCAGATTTTATCGAATTGAGGTGAGGTATTTAGTATCGTGTGTGAGATCTTCTCCTGGGCCATAATCCAAGATATCTTCCGCTTGGCAGCATGAAATGAGACCTTGCTGGTCTTCCAAGCCTTTGCGATAGTTACCTTAGCTCCTATGAGTATAAACAGGATAAGAGAAGCAGTTGCTTTTGGGCAACCAGGGATTGCTTGATTTAAGAGGGCTGTGGCCGGGTCTAGTGGAACTGGCATGCCCGAAACCTTGCGGTTCATTCGGAAGATTTTATTCCAATAGCCTCTAATTCTGGGGCAAGACCAAAAAACATGATAAATGTCTCCCAGGTGGTCACATCCCCTAAAGCAGAGGGGAGATGTTTGGGGATAATATTTGGCAAGGCGAGTAGGAACTAAATACCAGCGCATTATGATCTTCAGGTTAGCCTCTTTAAGTGTAGTATTATGGACCCCTTTGCAAGATCTTTCAATATTCGTGTGCCAAGTCTCGAGGTCCCACTCCATATTGAGGTCCCGCTCCCAGCTTAGCATGAAGGGGGCCTTATCTTTCGGCTCTGTAAGTAGAGAGTATATAAGCGATATCCCCCCTCTTGTGTCCATGGCTGACGAACACCACTGCTCGTAAGGTGTGACTGACAAGGGTTGAGACGAGGATGCCTTAACCGTGTCAAGGAAGTGACGGATTTGCATATAGCGGAACCGTTCTTTGGGGGGCATTTCGAGTTTCGCTGTACAGTGTTGAAAGGAGATGGGTCCGCCTGCATTAAAGAAATGGCCCAGTCGATACAACCCTTTCTGGGTCCACCATTTGAAGGCCTCAATATTCATTCCTGGGGGAAAGCGAGGATTGTGGAAGAGATGGGAAAGAGGGAGCCAAGTGGAAATTAGACTGCACTTTTTACGTATTACATCGCATAAGGACAATGAGTGAGAGAGGGAGGGTGACATTATCGGTGGTCTGGAGTTGGGGGGACTCGAAATTAGAAAGTCTATAGTGTTTTTAGGGATCGATTGCCTCTCTATGTGCACCCAGTCCGGTTTGTCGTTCGGGAAGTAGACTATGGATATTTGTGTCAGCTGGGCCGCTTGATAGTAATGCCAGAGATTGGGGAGCCCGAGGCCCCCTTTAGATCTGGGTCTATATAGGGTATTTTTAGAAAAGCGGTAACCTGTTTTCCCCCATATGAAACGGTTAACTTTGGATTGGAGGTTAGATAGTTGAGTTTTAGGCACCAGGATGGGTAGTGAGCGAAACAAGTATAGGATACGTGGTAGAAGAGTCATCTTGATGGCGTTGATGTGTCCTATCCATGACATTTGGTGTTGGGCCCATTGTGTAAGATCCTGGGTCAGGTTCCGAAATAGGGGAGGGTAATTGTGTTTGTAAAGCTGGTCTGGGGATGAGGACAGATTTATACCTAAGTAGGGTATGTAGTTGGATCTCCATCCAAATGAGAACTGCCCCTTTAGGAGGTCCACCTCCCTTTGCTGGGTCGAGACGTTTAGGGTGAGGGTTTTGGACAGATTGACCTGGAGGCCAGAAGCTTCTCCAAACTTTGCTAGAAGATTAAAGGCACTGGGAATCGAGGTCATGGGAGAGGTGACAAAGAGGAGAACATCGTCCGCAAATAGTGCGCACTTGTGGACAGCTGGGCCACATCTCACTCCTTGTATATCTGGGTCAGTCCTAATTTTGATGGCAAGCATTTCAATCACTAGTGCGAACAGAAGTGGCGATAAGGGGCAGCCTTGTCTTGTTCCCCTCGCTATAGGGAAGGATTCTGAATAATGACCACACAGTTTTATCCTAGCTATTGGGGAGGAGTAGAGAGATTTTACGCTACTGATAAATTTGGGTCCAACCCCCCATTTAGCTAGAGCTGAAAAGAGAAAGGGCCATGACACCGTGTCGAATGCCTTCTGTAGATCCAGGGAGAGCAGAAGGCCTTCCTGAGGGTTTCCTCCATCCCAGCCTGATTTCATTAGGGATATTATGTCTATCGCTCTCCTCACCTGGTCCGGGCCCTGTCTTCCTGGGATGAACCCAACTTGGTCCTTATGTATATAGAGGTTTATAAATTTGGAGAGTCTATTTGACAGGATTTTAGTCATAATCTTAAGATCAACATTTATAAGGGAGATGGGTCTATAGTTGCCCACCTCACTGCTATCCTTCCCGGGCTTTGGGATCACCGAGATAAAGGCGAGGTTAGCGTTCACTTCAATAGGCTTACCACCTTGCAGGTAGTTGAAGAGTCGGACCAGGTAAGGGGAGAGAACCTCCTGGAAGATTTTGTAATATGGAGAGGAGAACCCGTCAGGGCCAAGGGCAGAGCCATTCTTCAGACCCTTAATCACCTCCTTGACCTCAGCTTCTGTGAAGGGAGCCTCTAAGGCGTCTCGGTGTTCGTCTGAAAAAATGGTGGGGTTGATACCCCGAAGAAATTTGTCTATAGTGTTTTGAGATTGTGGGCCTTTCGTAGAGTAGAGGGTTTTGTAAAACTCGGTAAACTTTTCTAGGATTTTGAGAGGATGTTGGGTTAGTTGTCCTGAGTTGGTTTTGATTTTGGGCATAGAGTATGTGCGAACCTTAGGGGATAATTTATGAGCAAGGGAGGATCCAATTTGATTCGCTAGAAGATAATTCCTGCCTCTAGTCCACGCTAATCGTTTTTCGGAAAGTGAGGTGAGGGCCAAGTTCAGAGCTAGCCTGGCAGCTTCTAAAGTGGCTAGGGAAGGGCCTGTAGGGTGCTTTTTATGTCGTTTGCTGGCTAGTCTGAATTCTTTCTCCAGGTTTGTTATGTTCATTTGGTGTTCCCTTTTTAAGCGAGAGGAGAGTTGGATAATCCTTCCCCTCATAACCATTTTGTGGGCTTCCCATAAAAACTCTGGGGTAGTGTCATCTTTATCATTAAGTGCGAAATATTCGCGTAAATCATTTTCAAGGAGTTTACAGTGAACCGGGTTTGAGAGGATGGACTCATTCAACCTCCATGGCTGAGGGCCTCTTAAGAGTGGGCCCTCCTCCAGGTGGATAAGAACCAGTGAGTGATCAGACCAGGAGATATCATGGATATTGGCTTGTTTAACTAGGTGGATAGAGGAGGTGGGGACAAAGATATGGTCTATCCTGGCATATGACCCATGTGGGGCTGAAAAGTGCGTGTAATCTATAGCAGACGGGTTGAGTTCCCTCCAGGAGTCAATCAGACCCAGGGAGTGAAGGAGCCGGGCTATCCGTAGACTCTGTTTTGGTGGCTTCCTGAACTTATGGTGTCCGCTAGCAGTCTTGTCTTTAATTTGATCAAACATTATGTTAGAATCCCCACCCATTATAATTTTCCCCTCCAAGTGAGGAGCTAGGCACCTCAACATGGAGGAGAAAAAGGAAGCTTGTCCGTGGTTCGGGGCATAATATGAGATCAGGGTATAAAGAGTGCCATTAATATGTCCCTTCACCAAAATATACCTGCCGTCCCCATCCCTGATTGTTGTTGTGTGGGAGAAAGCAGTCTTTTTAGATAGGCAAATTGCTACCCCTCGCTTCTTTTCCCCCGCGTTGGACAAGTAAAAGGTTGGGTATCTGTGATGGATGTAGGTCGGGTTATAGGTATTTGGAAAGTGAGTTTCCTGTAGGAAGAGGATATCATATCCTCTGCGGTTATAATGGTCAAAGGCTTTGCGGCGTTTAGAGGGGGAATTCATCCCCTGGACATTATGGGAGGCGATTTTAAAAATCGCTGGTGAGAGGGTGTCGTCAGCCATGGGGAAGAGAAAGGAGTCCCGCCCAAAATATTTTATGACTTACCCTTGCAGCTGGGAGCGGTATCACAAGAAGGGCGCGGAATTCGGTTATCCATCTAGTGTTAGTATGTTGAAGGGCCGGGGTACCCTGGGGAGCCTGAAATAGAAACAGGGTTAGTGAGAGAAGAGACTTAAACAGCTGATAGAGTAGAGGGAAGAGGATAGATGAGTGAGAAGATACAGACATCAGGACAAGAGCCGGGACCCTCCAAGTAGGCGACTCAAATATGAGCGCCGTAACTGAGTCTCCGGGGGAGGAAATATCCCCCAGTTCCTACAGTAGGAGTAACGCATTGTCTCCCCTCGGCCGGAGGGACCCGTCCGACAAGCATCGGAAGCATGGGTTTTCCTCAGGACGAACGGGGGACAGGAAGCCAATGGAACCATAGAAGAAACAATGGAACAGTGTAGAGAATAACAACATTTCCCTTAAAACTCGCAAAACTTTAAAGCTAAAGGCCCCAGAGCTTGAAATTTGTTTCTCAAAATTTTAGGCAGGGGAAGAAGGGAAGACAAAAGGTTAGGCCTAGTATCCAAAGAAAAAGACAGTGGTCAACCAGAATAAAATGAACTAAGTGACAAAAAAGCTAGTAGTCCGATGGTCTTCATAGGAGAAAAATACAAAAAAAACATCCTATAAGTCCAGACCCAAGATTTCTATCATGCTGCCGGGGTAGAGGAGACTCTCCGGTGAAAAATAAGTTCCTTTTTAGTCCAGGTGGACCAATTCAGTTTCAAGGGTGTGTGCACTTTGGGAGTGCGAAATTATTTGAATAAGACAGTTGGTGGGGTCGAAGGTAACTCCGAAATTAGAAGAATATAGCCCCGATTTGGGGAATCCATCTTGAAGGGTCAAGGGGGAATGGAGTCCCGGACCCTCTTAGGCTTTTGTTTGTGCCAGAGGGGGTTCAGGGGGCTCCCCGGTGGAGGTCGTTTTGAGGTGCCTTGTCTGGAAGTGGAGGGCAGTTGGGGTAGCTCCTGGGAGATAAGTCCAAGTTGTAGTAAAAGTCTCTCTCCTTCTGCCAGGGTAGCGAAGTGAAAGGTTTTATTCTTGTATTGAAAAGATAAGCGGAAGGGGAAAGCCCACCAATATTTGACGTTTTGTTGGGCAAGGATCACAAGTAAGGGTTTGAGGTTTCGTCTCCTCTGAATAGTGGTAGGAGAGATGTCAGCGAAAATCTGTACTGGGTGCCCCTGAATGCTGATGTTGTCAGAATTGCGGGATTTCCTCATTATCTCCTCTTTGACTCCATAATGGTGTGGCTTGACGACAATGTCCCTGGGTAGACCGTCTTGACGTTGTGGGCCCAGGGCTCTGTCTAGTTCAAGTCTCTCATTTGGGATGTCAGGAATTAGGGACTTGATGAGTGCGGATACCGCTCCGTGTACATCCGTGACCGATTCCGGTAAGCCTCTGATGCGAAAATTAACCCTGCGGCTTCTATTTTCGAGGTCGTCAATTTTGGCCAGGGCCGAGTCCAGTTGGTCCTGTAAAGTTTGGATGCAAGTAGTATTCTGGTTAGCTCGAGCCATTGTGTTGTCCACTGCTTGTTCTATAGTGTCCATTCTGGCCCCTAAGCTCTGTAAATCCGCTTTGATGGAGGAGGTAATCTGAGCTGCTGTCTGAGCAAGGCCCGTGGCCAGCAT
>BLSH010555888.1:855280-867982 GCA_018402905.1 Glandirana rugosa
TACCAAGGCGTGGGCCAAAATCCATTTCACAAGATTTGATAAAGGTCTACATACTTCTTGTCTACATTACACAATTAGTAATCGCCATTATTCTTTTCACTGTGTCTGATTTTTCTTCACAAGAAGTGTGAAGAAAAATCAGACACAGTGAAAAGAATAACGGCGATTACTAACGTGTAGACAATAAGTGTGTGTTGTAGAAAAGAGAGGGATCTTTTATACAAGAAGTGTGTAATGTAGACAAGAAGTATGTAGACCTTTATCTTATCTTGTGAAAATAATAACGGCGATTACTAACGTGTATACGACAGATGTAATGTGTGAGGAACATCTGTTCTGGTGCAGAACAGATGTGTGTGAATAGCATATGTGCAATCATTAGCGGCAATAATAAAAGTGTTCTATTCTATTTCCAGATGTATGAAGAACAGATGTAATGTGTGAAGAACATATTTTCTAGGGAGAGAAAAGATGTTGTGTGTGAATAACAGATGTGCAATCATTAGCGGCAATAAGAAAAGTGACACAGACTAAAAAGAAGTGTGAAGAACACTTCTTTTTAGTCTGTGTCACTTTTCTTATTACCGCTAATGATTAACACATTACATCTGTTCTTCATACATCTGGAAATAGTTTAGAACACTTTACCTAAAACCGGGTGCGGAACCATACACCTGCGGAACCATATTGCCGCTAATGATTGCCCCCGCCCCCCTCCTTCACTTAGGGTATACTCTAAAATCTGGAAATATTACACTAACCCCCTCAAATCAGACAAAGGCACATCTCTAATATACAATTTGCTACATGAAAAGAGGACCTTTCACAAAATGAACTTGATGCTCAAATAGGAAGCAGAACAGAAATCTTCCTTCTCTGCTGCCCAGTGGACCCAAGATATAAAATTCACCCACACTATTACACACTGTATGAATCACTGGGAGCTACCACTGAAAATCCTACATCACTGGTACCTCACTAGCTATAGACTGGCAAACATTTATGAAACAAGCTCCCCACTGTGCTGATATGGCTGTGGTGACTCGGGAACCCTTTTGCATATTTTTTGGACATGTAATAACATTCACAGTCTGTCTGAAAAGCTTCCAATTGATTTTGAAGGTGACCGGCATTATCACTCCCAATAACTGAGCTTTAGCTCTACTTAATTTAGACATTGAGCAATTTCCTACCCAATTTCAAGGAACAGCTGCCAATATACTACTAACAGCCAAATGAATCCTCACCAGATATTGGAAACAAGACCTGGCTCCTAATCCGTCAGAGGTTGTGAATGTTACTCAACAACACTATTTGTACAAAAAAACCCTGATTCCACACCTAAGATCCTAGCATGTCTTTGAATACTGCTGGGGACTGTGGGCCTCCTCGTATCCACCTTAGGACCCAGGATGCTCTAGGCCTCTACTCTATGCCTTTCTTTGCCTCTTTGCTATGTAACCACACTACTATTGATGCTGTTATACTTCAATAAATGACTTGTACCTGTGTAATAACTCTATTTCAATACGCTTTACATTTTACACTGCCCTGTTGGTTGAGCTAAATGTTTTCTAAAATGTTTCAAGCTACATTAGACGGCTGAGTCCGGAAAATTGTGAACGATTAGGTTTCTCGAAAAACTCAATAAAAATATTGAACAAAAAAAAAACACTAAGCACAAACATTTATAGTTCTACCAGTGAAAGTGAAGGATTCCTTGGCAGTATGTAGAGTATTGCCACTGCAGTCCTGGTTCCCATCAACCCAACTGCTGTTTAAAAAATTGCTTAGTGTTCCCCAGGTTATCATCCAACCAGGGGCGGCCTGTCCATTAAGGGTGTAGGAGCGCTACCCCCCATCCATCGCCACCTCCTCCTATCCATGCCTTTCAGGGTGCCGGATGCATGAATTCCTTAGCAGGGGAATGTTCTTTGAAACATCTTATTAGAGCCAGAGGCTCTAATAGGTTTTAAAATAGGGTGGGCTTGGGCGCAAAGAATGTATCCAGAGCCTACCCACTGATCCTCCTCCTGGCCAATCAGGGCCAATCAAAGGACAGGCGATCCTATTGGACACCTAGGAGGAGGGAAGGAGCCACACACTGGAAGCCACCGATGGGGGAGAGGACACGGAGCCGCTGCACGCTGCCCACCACCCGCTACCCGCCTAGATGGGGTAAGTGCCGGACCAACTGGCAAACAGCAAGGGGGTGGTTGTTTGCCCCCCTCAAAAAAAACTCCAGCCACCACTGCACCCAACTCTCCTGTATACCAAACCTAGATATCACAAAACAATAATTTGTATGGTTTGCTGCTTCTTGAACTATTTTCCATTTCAATGAGTAAGTTGTATCCTTTTCATATATCAGTCACTGCACTCAAAAATGGCATGATTTGAAACATATGTGAACTATAATTGCTACCTCTAGTGGACAAGAATGCTAGTTAATAATACTCTTTCTTTACACACGTTTGGTATTACACCTTTTTGCACCAGACATGACAAAGTGGATGAAGAGTACACAGTCTACCAAGAAAACTGAGGCTTTGTTTCACTGGAGTTAAGGCACATTAACAAATGTTGACTAGGGGTGAGCTGAACGTACCTAGGTTCAGTCTGTGGGGCATTCACTGAATGAGTAAAGGGTACATATTTCTCCTACTTGAATCTCAAAAAATGTTTACAGTAGATAAACTCAGCACACACGTTGACAATTTCTTTATTAAATAAAAAACAACAACAAAAAGTCTTACAATGTGAAACCATTGTTAAACATGTCATCCAGTGATGCAGATCTTCAGCAATCTTGATGGAAAAAAAACACACTGACCCACCGATACATCCATCCAGACAGAGACCTGCAGCGAATGACAGATCCCAGGCCAACAGCTTAATTATAAACAAATGTTTGGGGATGGTGGATGATGGGCATGGTGGATGATATCATTGGACATGGACATATTTCGTCAGTGGTGTCAGCCACCATCCTCACCTGTATGTTTACATGACTGGGAGAGAATTGTCCCTGGTTGTCAGCCAGCTTGAGCGTGGGTAATACAGCTGCTAAATGTTTCACCTCCCACTACAGCCAAAGGTTCACCTTGGCAAGTGGACGAACACCAAATCTAGATCACCCATTCACTGAACAGACACATTTGAATTCTGTCTGAACCCAAATTAACATTAATGTGTTAACATGTTAATTAACATTTTGTTCAATGTCGGGTTGTCTAAAGCAGGCCATATATGTTAGAATCTGATTTTCACTATCTGTATAATCTACTTTAGATATATCAAAACTATGCTAAGGGATTTTCTAAACAATCCAATCTATTTGTGCCAATTGAGGTAGGCACATGCATTACATAGTATTTGATAGCTGTGATGGAAATTGTACAGGTTATAGATCGTAGTGAGTATGGTTAGCTTTCTTTAACTTGACTTTTAATTAATCAATTGGTGTTAGAAATATCTCATATGAAAAGCTAAAACCCTCCCAAATTATGTTTAATGCACTGAAATAAATTAGTTTCACTGAAAAAAGATTTGTCATTTAATCTAGACAGAAAGGTCAAATTTTGGCAAGACAAAAGTTTTGTCGCATATACAGAAATTGAACAAATTTACTGCAAATACAAAAATATGTCAGAAAATTAAGTAGTGTTGCTGTGAGATCCAAATGGAATATCTTGTATGACTTCCATGAGCTTGAAGGACTGCATCCATGCGGTTTGGCAAGGATTCATACAATTTATTGATGAAGTCATCAGGAATAGCAAAGAAAGCAGTCTTGCATGCCTCCCAGAGTTCATCAATATTCTTTTGTTTTGTCTTCCATGCTTCCTCTTTCATCCTACCCCACATATGCTCAACGATGTTCATGTCTGGTGACTGGGCTGGCCAATCCTGGAGCATCTTGATCTTCTTCGCCTTGAGGAACTTTGATGTGGAGATGGAAGTATGCAATGGAGCACCATCCTGCTGCAGAATTTGGCCTCTTTTATGGTTGGGAATATAAGAGGTAGCTAAGATTTCTTGGTATTTTAGACTATTGATGTTGCCTTCCACCCTGCAGATCTCTCGCACACTCACATACTGGATGTAACCCCAGACCATGATTATTCCGCCACCAAACTTCACTGTTTTCTGGGTGAATCTTGGATCCATGCGGGCTCCAGTAGGTCTCCTGCAATATATGCGGCAACTGTGGTGTAATTCAACAGAAGATTCATCTGAAAAATCCACCTTCTGCCACTTTTCCAGCGTCCATCCTTTTAGCAGGTTGTGGGACTTGGCAAATGCCACACGGTTTTTCAATTGTCTTTTGTTTAGTGCTGGCTTCTGGGCACTGATTCAACCATGGAGGCCATTTCGAGACAGAATCCGACAAACTGTTCTGGTTGACACAGGGACTTCAGGTGACCAGATCTCGTGGAGCTCTGCTGCAGTGGAAAATGGGCTGGCCTTGGATTTTCGAGCCAACAAACCGTCCTCTCGAGCAGTTGTCTTGTGGGGTCTGCCTGACCTGGGCTTGTCAAAAACGTTTCCAGTCTCTTCAAATCATTTTTTTATCCTCTGTACTGGATGCTGAGACACATTGAAGGTGTCTGCACATCAGCAGTGGATCTGGTCTTCAGCCTCTTGATAATCAAAACTTTAGTCTCAGGGTGAATCTTAGGCATATTTGCAGAGGTCTAGTTGCAGTTGATGTGAAGGTCTAGTGTACTGGGGTTCTTTTTAAACACACCTGAGACCTAATTGATCCATTATTAGTCACAGATGAAGCTCATATGACAAGGCGACAAAACACTTATGTCTTTGCAAAAATTGACTCAGTGGGCTTTACCAAGCTGTGAATATTAGAATACTTTTTGACAGTTTCGTTTTGCACTGAAACATTATTACAAAAGCTGATTAAAATGAGCCATTTCTTGTAAAATAAATCTTGATTAGAAATATATTTCAGCGGCACTTCAGGTCAATTTGTACACAAGCGACAAGACTTTTGTCAGGGACTGTATATGTATAATGTATAAGTATGGAAACAGGTCACCGCTGGCTTACATAACGTAGGTTTGTGACCTGGACGGGAGAGAGCCCTTCAGGACTAGACTGACAATGGGCTTTGGATGAGGACCCAATGTAGAGGGACTCACAGTGGAAAAAGAATAGGAGAATTGGCTGAACTTTATGAGTTATCTTCAATGAGTTGATCTATACTGGAGGTCTGAAGTGTGACTTTGAAGAAATGGCACAGAATGTTATCCTGTTGCTTCACAGTAAACTGCTGGAAAAGCATGGGAATGTAGGCTGCACAAATAACTCAATAAAGAATAAGACAACCACACCAATTATGGTATAAAAATTGGCCGTGGCACCTTTATTGGTTTTAAAGTCAATGAATAAAACTTTATTCACTCCATGTATAATAAATAGGATTAAATATAAATTAAGAACTCATACTATAAATCAATATATATATATAACCGCTCAGTCATAGAACTCGAGCGTATATCATAAATAATCCATTAAAACAAAAGTCCCCCTTTGATCCAAAGGTGACAGACCACATAAAAGGTGCTGCAACAGGGAGGGGGGGATGGGGAGCTCACCAAGCCAGGCAGAGGTCACTGAAGTAGATAAAAGAATGGGGTTCCTTATATAGCCCCCCACTCACGTTTTTCCTGCCCGATACCCACCTGCATAGCCCGCCTAAAAACCTGTTTTTCTTTTTTTTATATATATAACAAAACCCCGGGCAGCCACAATCCCATGACGTGGGTATTTTATCCATACTCACTGTACATTCTGTGTGGACATTTTTTAGGCTGGTGGGCCTCAGTCCTGGAACATGTGTGACACAAGATGGCAGAGTCCTTGGCCAACTTGGCAGGAAGAGACAGCAAATCTAGGTCACTTACAAGCTGCCAGTCTGATCCTTTGCTCTCCAGTACTGGAATTAGGCAGACACTCTTACCGATGGCCATATCCAATCTTGATGAACTGGCAGTTAGTCTTCCACTGATTACAGTGAAGGCATGATGAAGTTGGCAAGAAGGGTGGCAAGTAGATAGGTTGAAGAATGACATACAATTTGGCTTTGGCAGACCGGTTGTCCCAAGCAAATTCCAGCACAGAGGAAGATTGCGGGACTGTGGAGTAAGGGAAGTATTATTACTAGATTTATTACTAGCCCATCTCATTGCAAAGATTAGCAATATACTCTTCACCAGTTGGGGGGATCAATTTTGATTATTTTTAAGATGAATGGACCACAAATCACTTTACTGTAGTGTTCTCTGTATCTGGAAAGATCCTCTGCTAATGCTCATGCTACAAGCCTTTCTGCCTTGCTAGAAATGTTCAAGTTTGACATTTCTTTTGAAGTTTTAAAATGCATTGAATGCATTGCATATCTTAGTGTGTGTGTGCACTGACTGTGAGAGTCCTGGAATACTAGAGAAGGCAAAGCAGAGGGGTGCTTAAGTGAACACATTCATGAAATTGCATTATATCAGATTTGACTTTACTTTACTTAAAACAGTTCTTTAGGCTGTTTATGGCAGTGTCTGCTGTTCAGCTCTATATATGTGTGGCTGGTAGGGAATTCTACTGTGCTTTGCCAGAGTATTTAAGATTTCCATGGCCATAGTTCTTTTTTTTTATTAAAGACAATAAAACAAACTACAGAAAAATGTCAACACAAGCTTTATATATTTGTCTCAAACATCTACCGACTCTTTCTTAGGGCCCATTTATCAAAAAAGTCAGATTCAGACTTGTGCCGAAAATAATATACCGAGCGTAAAAAAATGATTTAGATTAACTGCCATCATGTGGCAGAGACAATTCTTATTTCAGACTCTTGTTTTTGTTGCTGAACAGCAGACAAACGACCAGATGAAATACTGCTTGCTAAAGGAATTGTAATATTGTTCAGCCAGTCTTGTGATCCAGGCTCCCTGTCCAGAAAGCACTTAGCACAGGCAGGTCTTGCACTCCATGTGGCTTCTCTGTAGACTACACTGCTGTCTTGTATAAGGCCATCCTCCGCTTATGATTGGGCAATGAAGGAACAGAAGCAATCTGATGCTGCAATGTTCTACTCTCTCCTCCACTTTAAAAAGCTCTGATGTGACAGCTCTGTAATGATTCAAATTTATCCATAACTTACATTTTATATGTGCCTTGAGTGCAGCAATGTTCTATTTCTAACACTGATATGCCTTGACATTTCTATATTTGAGAACTTGTGTGATTTACCTTGTAATAAGAAAGGGCCTTACTCTAAAACTGTATATACATTTGTGTATTCTAGTTATATTTTTTGAAAGAAAGCATCATTAAAATACATATATTTTTTAAATGGAAATAAATCCATTCATCAGTGTGCATTTCTTAGTATTCACTAATAAGCTGCTCCACTTTGAGTTTATTATTATAGCCTATGCATTATTTAACAATATGTTTTTCAATATGATGCTATATTCTTTTTTTCTTTTTTATTTATTGAAGATTTCATGCTCAGAACATTTATTTGAACCCCAAACACAATCTAATTCATCATCCAGCATATACTGTTACTTCAAATTGCACTTAGGAGATTCCAAATGCACTTGATTCTGCTTTGCTGAATTTGTTATGCAGTTCATAAATAGGTTATATGTTTCAGTGGCATCTCAGATGCTTATGTAATGACACCATTGCATAATATGTAAACTCATGAAAGTCAAATGGTCTCTTACATTCACTAATTTTATTAAATTACATCAGTGTATGTCGAACCTGCTTTATATCATCTTATCACGCTTGCAAGATTTCACATTACATTTGAAGTTTTACTGTAGACGTTTGTCCTTTAGGAGAGCCGTCAAATGCATTTCTGCGATTTAATGTTCTAAAAAAAATTGTTATTCTTTTATGGCGTAATAAGGTGATGAAATGTTAAATGTATTTAATGCTTCTTCTGTACGCTTTTACATTTAATTTATTTCTTCTATGTAAAGATATGAGTATAATCAAATCTCCTGTTCTCTAATTCAGTGGAAAATAATAGGAAAAAAAGATAATTGGTTTAAAAGGTGATAACACTATGATATACAGTATTTTTTAAGGTAATATAAAGCATAAATTGATTCCAGACAAATGTTATATAGTAAGTCAGAACAAATAAATCATCAGCTTTATAAATAGTATGTCTTATCCAACTCGGTGCTTTGAACTGTATTTACAGAAGACCTTCAGTAAGTATAGCCTACATCTAAATTACTTCTTAAATAACAGCACCCAATGTAACTGCAGAGGAAAATACAAAAGATGCTGTATTTCTGTAAAAGTAAAAATGAATTACTTAAAAAGTGTTTCTGAACCTGTTTTATTCTAAAGAACAAAAAATGTCCTATATTGCAGCTTACCAATCCTTAAATGCCGTGTCTGCCTTAATTTTAGTTTTTGGTTTTCTTTAACCGCTTAAGGTCCACCCTATCACAATATTACTGCAACAGGACCGCACCTCTGTGCTGGATCATGTATATATATATTTCCAAGTAAAGGGTGCACATGTGCGCCGCCAGTGGCTCGCTCCCGCTGTGAGCACACACAGCAGGAGCCTAGCGGCGGGTACCCTGGACTTGATGTCCGCCGGCACCCACAAATCATCCAGCAGAGTCAGAACAGTGGTCAGCCTATGTAAACAAGGCAGATCGCCGTTCGGACAGGGGGGGAAGAAATGGATCCTATGTCTCTGTAAATCAGGGACTAGTATCCATGTCATCCACTAGTAAAAGCACCTCCCATAGTTTAGTAAAATGCTAGTTAGGCACACAGTTAACCCTTTGATCGCCGTTGATGTTAACCCCTTCCCAGCCATTGTCATTAGTACTGTGACACTGCATATTTTTAGCATTGATCACTGTATTAGTTAGTGTCACTGTTCCCCAAAAAGTGTCAAAGTGTCAGAATGTAGACCACAATATTGCATTCGCTGATCATCGCCATTACTAGTAAAATAAATAAATAAATAACAATATCTCATAGTTTGTAGACCAAAAATATGTAGCAGAATACATATTGGCCTAAATGTTTCAAGAAATGTGATTTTTTTTTCCTGCTATATCCTCTTATAGGACCAAGTGGGAAATTGACTGCTTTTCCCCGGAAGAGTGGGATGTCATGCTGGATAATTTGAGGAAGTGTACAAAGTCTTTAGCTGTGAAAGAAAGGACCCTTAAGGTACTGACTAGATGGTATTATACTCCCTCTAGATTGCAAACCATCTAGCCAGGAACCTCTGGCCTGTGCTTTCGGGGTGTCTAGATATGGGCTCCTTTAACCACTTCCCGTCCACGCCATAGCCGAATGACGGCTACAGCGCGACCCGTGTTAGCATGCCCGTGGGTCGGGCGGACCCGATGTCCGCTGGAGACCCGCGATCTCCTTACAAAGA
Organism: Glandirana rugosa; assembly: GCA_018402905.1. NCBI lineage: Eukaryota > Metazoa > Chordata > Amphibia > Anura > Ranidae > Glandirana > Glandirana rugosa. Next base: position 864,729 of record BLSH010555888.1, read on the forward strand.
GCCGAGACGTGGAACCGCCAATGTAAACACAGCGGTTCCCCGTTCTGTGAGGGGGGGCATGATAGATCTACTGATCCCTGTCACTGGGATCAGTTAGATCTGCCATGCCCCTGCCAACCCCGCCCCCCCCACAGTTAGAACACAACCAGGGAACACATTTAACCCCTTCACTGCCCCCTTAGTGTTAACCCCTTCCCTGCCAGTGACATTTATACAGTAATCAGTGTCTATTTTTAGATCTGATCGTTGTATAAATGTCATTGGTCCCAAAAAAGTGTCAAAAACGTCCGACATGTCCGCCGCAATATCGCAGTCCCGATAAAAATCGCAGATCACTGTCACTACCAGTAAAAGAAAATAAATAAATAAAAACACCATAAACCAATGTCCATAGTTTGTAGGCACTATAACTTTTGTGCAACCCAATCAATATATGCCGATTGTGATTTTTTTTCATCAAAAATATGTAGAAGAATATATATCGGCCTAAACTGATGAATACATTTTTTTTTGGATATTTATTATAGCAAAAAGTAAAAAATATTGTTCTTTTTTCAAAATCGTCGCTCTTTATTTGTTTATAGCGCAAAAAATAAAAACCGCAGATGTGATCGAATACCACCAAAAGAAAGCTCTATTTGTGAGAAAAAAAGGACGCCAAAATTATTTTTGTACAATGTCGCATGACCGCGCAGTTGTCATTCAAAGAGAGACAGCGCTGAAAACTGGAAGTTGGTCCGGGCAGGAGGGGGGTTTAAGTGCCCAGTAAGGAAGTGGTTAAACATATTTTTTAGGACTGCGTAGGTATTTTCCCCCTGTGGAATAAAATTTCTGCATTGACCTCTGCAGTCTCTAATACATCATTGTACCTCACCATATCAATGTGTCTTATCGGAGCCCCTATCCCAGGGGTCCTCCGTAGAGAGGAAAGATTAATCCACGTAATTTGTGTAGCTACCCTATGGGCTATTGCCCTGCAATGGAAGACTCCTTCAGCCCCTCTCTCCTCTGTGGTGGGGAGGATTGATGGTGTGATGCTAATGGAGAGGATCCTATACACTTCATTAGACAAATTACATCTCTTTAATAGCAAATGGGAAACATAGAAATCTCATAGGCATATACTACTATCCTAACCATATACTGTACCTGTACAATTGCCGTGAACAACGGTACCATCAAACTCTAATTGGTTTTTAAACCTATCTATATACTCATACCTGTATACCTACAGATTTTTATATCCTAAACTAGGTTTTACCTTTGTCTTTTTTTTTTATATATACTGATGCTTCAAAATAGTTACGTATGTAAGATTTGAAAATACTTCTATGTCTATTGATACTTTTCATTTTTTGTACATCGTCATAAGCTGTATATTGACTATACTCGAATAAAAAAGTTTAAAAAAATAAATTTGATTTTTTTTCAATTGTTTTATAGCAGAAAGTAAAAAATATTGTTTTGTTTTTCAAAATTGACTTTTTTTTCATAGTGCAAAAAATAAAAACTGCAGAGGTGATCAAATACCACCAAAAGAATGCTCTATTTGTGGAAAAAAAGTACATACATTTTATTTGAGCAATTTGCAGCTAAAGTTACGCAGGGCCGTATCACAAAGAATGGTCTGATCATGAACAGGGCTAAATCTTCCGGAGGTCAAGTGGTTAAAGCATTTTTTTTTCAGTGTTCTGTCTCCTAGGGCAGTGGTTCTCAACCCTACCTTTTCCTTGAGTCAATGGCTTGGTATTTTAGATAGCAATTTTATGGATGAGAAATTCCCAAAACATGGCCTGTTGGGGGTACTTGAGGACAGGGTTGAGAACCACTACCCTAGGAGAAATGTGTCCCATATTTCTTTGTGCTTTATAAACCCAGCTACCACGTTGGACAAGGCACATCCCTCCCACCACTTCCATCTGACAACATAGCTAGCAAAGAGACGGCCTGAGACTATGGTTGATACATCATCCCTTTAATCCAGGACATTAAATTAGCCTCAGAACCTGTGTAAATGATATGTGTCCTGGATTAAAGGGATGATGTGGTAACCCTACCTGAGACATGCAGCAGTCAGAGCAATGTAGAGGGAGATGGGGGCATGTCAGACTCCCATTAGATTTGACTAAATTAAATGTATAGCCATGATTGGGGGTTAAAATGTATGCTTAGTCATTTTTTTTTTTTTGTGGATAAATTGGTGAAGGGGTAGAGGTAGGGTTGCCACCTCATCCCTTTAATCCCGAACACATATCAATTACACAGGTTCTGAGGCTAATTTAATGCAGATAAGTCACCAAGAAAGTTTAATTACCACCTTAATCAGCCACAGAACCTGTGGAATTAATATGTGTTCGGGTTTAACCGCTTCCCCACCGCGCGCCGTCTTTTCACGGCGGCAGTGGGGGAGCGCTGCGCGAATCGCCGTAAATAAACGGAGATTCGCATTTGGCCACCAGGGAGTGATGTCCGCCGGCGAGCCGCGATGAGCGGCAACAGAGAAAGAACGGGGAACCGCCGATGTAAATACGGCGGTTTCCCGCCCTGTCAGTGGGGCATGAGAGATCTACTGATCCCTGTCACTGGGATCAGTTAGATCTCTCATGCCCATGTTAGCCCAACCCCCCCACAGTAAGAACACACCCAGGGAACACTATTAACCCCTAGCTCTCCCCCTGCAGGTTAACCCCTTCACTGCCAATGACATTTATACAGTAATCAGTGGACATTTAAATTTCTGATCGCTGAATAAATGTCAATGGTCCCAAAAATGTGTCAAAATGTTCCGACATGTCCGCTGCAATATCGCATTACCGCTAAAAATTGCAGATCGCCGCCATTACTAGTAAAAAATAAAAAAAAAATAAAAACCCCAGAAATTAATTCTCACCATCCGTAAACGCGGCCACTTTTGCGCAAACCAATCAATAAACGCCGATTGCAATTTTTTTTATCGCAAATATGAGGAATTATATAAATCGGCCAAAAATAGTGAAAAAAAATGTTTTTTTATATTTTTTTTTTGGATTTGAATTTTAGCAAAAAGTAAGAAATTTGGGTTTTTTTGCAAAATGGTCGCTCTTCTTTTGTTTATAGCGGCGATCAGAAATGACGCAGAGGCGATCAAATACCACCAAAAGAAAGCTCTATTTGTGGGAAAAAAAGGACGCAAATTTCGTTTGGGTACAACGTCGCACGACCGCGCAATTGTCAGTTAAAGCAACGCAGCGCCGAATCGCAAAAAGTGCTCTGGT
>BLSH010555888.1:886220-904818 GCA_018402905.1 Glandirana rugosa
TTAACATTACTGTACGGGGTCAGTTTGTCCATGTCTTTTTAACCGGAGTCAACCTTTACAAGTAGGAGACGAGGGAGACGCTTACGTCCTACTCGAGACGTTGAAATAGGAACATGGCACCTAGTTCTTTCCAACGGTCGGTCATTATTAGGGAGAGGAACTATGGTAATTGGGAGACCAGAAAAGTGTCCGAAACGTCTTAGTCCTTCCGGTACGTCGCATTCAAACTCCTCCGTACTATCAGGAGACGTAGTTACTCCTACTGTAACAGTCCTAGTCCTTGATGGTAGAGGGTCGGTGAATACTGAGTAACCATCTCAACTCGCTTGTGGACCTTCAAGCCGTGCGATCGTTCGGGTTCCGTCCGGACCCGGACCCGGACTTTGTCCCGAAGTTCGGACGGACCAGCAGAACCCGAACTTCCAGGTGTTCGCTCAACTCTACCAATGAGTCATAAGTGGCTGGGAGATGGTAGTTCCTGATCCTGACAATGTCATCCTCATTGATGCAGAGGACTATCATGCCTCCTCAAACTTACGCTGCATGGCCTTCCTGATTCTGCAAAGCCTGTGAAAAGACCAGAGGGTTAATGGTATCAAGGAGAGGGATTATTACTGGCTGGCAACCTTTCTTGATCCACGGTACAAGGATAAAGTTGCAGAGCTCATCCTGCATTCGCAGAGGGAGCAGAGGATGAACATTTCCAACTGAGGCCAATTTTTCTGTACCTGTTTGACTGGGGCATGTCATTACAATTTTTGAAATAATTTACCACAGCAGGGCCCGTTCCTGTACCCAACAAGAGTAACTGTGAGGGGTTACAGAGTCCTGTCACTACCAACACCCAAGGCCCAAATTTTCTGGACCTGTTTGACTGGGGCATGTCATTACAATTTTTAAAATAATTTAAAACAGCAGGGCCCGTTCCTGCTCCCAACAAGAGTAATTGTGAGGGGTTACAGTGTTCTGCCACCACCAACACTCAAGGCCAAATTTTTCTGCACCTGTTTGAGTGGAGCATGTCATTACAATTTTTAAAATAATTTACAACAGCAGGGCCCATTCCTGCGCCCAACACGAGTAACTGTGAGGAGTTACAGTGTTCTGCCACCACCAAGACCTGAGGCCCAATTTTTCTGCACATATTTTACTGGGGCATGTCATTACAATTTCATAGAGTGCAGTCCCCATAGTATATATAATACAGTTCAGACTATATGGTGCAGTCAGTGTAGTATATATAACACAGTGTATTGAAGTGGTTAAGGGGAACCCTATGGCAGAATTAGGAAAAAAACGGCATGGGGTTCCCCCCAAAATCCAGATAATGCCCTTCATGTCTGATATGTATTTTAAAGGGAACCCCATTCCAAAATTATTAAAAAAATGGTGTGGGGGTCCCCCAAAATCCAAACTAGGCCCTTGGGTGGAGCCTGAGCTGCAGGGGAGTTTGGTAGAAGATGGAATGTTGAGGTTATCTTCATGGGGGGGGGGGCAGATGAACTATTTTCATATTGTGAATTAGGGCTTTAGTGAATTCCATTTTCATGCTAATTTCGCGAATTTGCGATTCTGCACGTTAAAATTTGTGCGAAGGCAGAATCGCGCTATAGTAAATGACCCCCATTATATTTAAAGCTAGTAAAATTTGGATTTATCATTAGGCACATTAGGCTTGGCAAGGGGGCAGCATGTCTTTGGCGTGTGGGAGGAAACTGGAGTACCCGGAGGAAACCCACGTAGGCACAGGGAGAGCATGCAATAGAAGTGTGGCATCCTCTAATGTGCAACTAGTGTAGGTAAATTTACTTGGTTGACTCATGGTAGCTGTGTGAGTCTGTAATTGGCTCCAGGTCAGGCTGGAGGGCTCTACATGGGCAGGTCTCTGGTGCCTCCCCTTGGTTCTAGAAGCTTGGAGAAGCTTCTGGAAGTTAGTGGGTGGAGGGTAGGAGGCTCTTATCTGCATACTTGTAGAAATCTGGGCAATCCCCAGGCAGAAAGCACTGTAAGGGTGGCTGGATCAGCAGGTGGAGCCTGAGCAGCAGGGGGTTTGGTAGAAGATGGAATGTTGATGTTACTTTCATGGGGGAGAGACTGTCAGATGTAGCCTACTTTCCACAGACAGCATTGTGCTAAATCTCAATCCCTTGGGGCATTCTTCAGAGCAGCCAGGTGGGCTGGTAGTATTTACAAGCGTCAGAACTGTGTGAGGTTTTACTGAGGAGACTCGTTACTCTTGCGTACAGTTTTGAACTTTATGCTATTTCACTAAAGGGGACTGAGAGCTCCTGGTTCATAAAGAACCCTTGCCTCTGATCTATAGAGATTGCAATTATTCCAGAGGTAGTACAGTCCAAGATCTTAATTTTGGGTGCACAGAGAAGGAAGTTTATTCTTATATGTTGCTCTTCAAGTCATGTTGGGCATCCCATAATCCCTATACCCTATCCAAGTTGTTTTCTCAATAAAACAACAAAAACAAGCCCATGGACTGATTTTCTTGGGTCTGGATGGAAGTTGGAAATGTGTTTTTCCTGGCTGTGTAGGAATAGGGGGAATCCAGATCCAGTGGTTCCTGTGTGGGCAGTGCTACATAAGTACAATTGTTTTTTTACTGCAATTCATGTGAAGTAGCATTGGGAACAGCAGATCTAGAATTTTATTTCCAACTCCAAGGTCTATTTTCGTTTCTGCTCCACCTCAGCTTCCTATTTGAAAAAAAATAAATTCAATGCATTTAAATTCCTCTTCGTTTTACCATTTAGCTAAATTTTAACAAAATATATCCACTAATTTTCACTCATATCTAGCTGTCCATAGTTTTATCCCAAATCCGTGACATATGACTATAGCTATGGTCCTATAGCTGGCAGGAATCCACATTACGTGTTATTTGTAATATTCTCTATTGCAAAGTAATGATTTAAGTACTTAGACTGACAAGCTTACAATACTCGTGCCAACATAACCACACTCTAGAACAGTTCCCAATGAATTACAGAGTTTTCCTATTTAAGCAAATATTGTTAATGTTACGTATGATGTATTGCATGTGACATGGGTCACAATGCCATTAATCTATATGTATGATTCTCTGGCAACACATAGGATAGATGAATTCCAAGGGATTCATTCAGATTTCAACACTTAAATACTATACATCTGGAAGGATTTTCTAAGAAGTGCCTTTGCTAGTACTGTGTGTATTGAAGAATAGCTAGAGAACCTTACTGAAAGGGCCACACAAGCATTCCATCATGCATTAACAAGGACAATCTATACATTGTGTGAAGTCAAAATAATGGACCCTAGAAGTTAAACATGTGATATTATACATAAATTGTATTACCAGATGTGTATCTAAAAATGTTTCAGAACAGACACCTTTTAATAATGATCAAGGATTCTACTAGAGCCATTTTAACAAACGTTGGTAGTGTACTGTCAATCCGACCTTGCAGTTTCCAGGTAGTAAAGCATCGACCTTGCTAAGAGCTGTATTGGCTATCGTAGCAGAATAGGCCCGAGTATGGGAACCATATGATGAAGGTATGGCACAGAATCTCATAATAAAAATAATAATACAATAGAATGACAGGATTTCTGCATTATTGAACCTGAAAGAAAAGTGAAGGAATTGACCTGAAGTGTCAACATGTGAATAGCACTGCTAAAGAATGTACATTGATTCTGTGTTTTCATTGTGCAAAAAACAAGTACTACATCACTACTTGTAGCTAGTCTGTGTATTTGTGTGTAGTGTGTCGTGTGTATTTTGCTGTATTATATACAGTGATACATTGGCCCACAAACTTAATTTGTTCCATGACTCTGGTCGCAAACCAAATTGGTTGCGAACCGAGGCACATTTTCCCATAGGGTTCAATGTAAATCAAGTTAATCTGTTCTTAACTTTTTTTTTTGTTTTTGAACCACATAAATATGAAACAAAGTACAGTACAGTACAGTATGAAGAGAGAGAACACTAACCTTACTTCCCTCCAGGGATTTCTCATCTAGGGATGAGCCAAAGGTTTGATCCCAACCTAGGTTCAGACCGAACATTGGCTGTTCGGGCAATTGGACGAACACCTGAACATTAGCCATTCGGCTTGCTGTTCAGCAGAAGCCATACATGATATATAGAAATGTTTTTTCTACCGCTGCTATATATGACAGCTCTCTGCTGTCACTGGTTCCTAAGGAAGCCACAGGTGCATATGCCGGGTCATTGCATTTTTTTTCTCGGCACGTACAGTAGTTCAGACAATTTACATGTTTTGCATTAAATTAACCTTCTCCTCCTACAGCACAATGAGATACGCTTCTTGTTAAGAGGCATTCCACCACTTTTGTACACTACTACTATTGAAACTCAGGGATCATAAGCCTGCCAGATCTGCTAGGGATAGTCCTGTTCTCTTGAAGGGGTCCTGAGCACTCACATGCTTTAGGATCTCTCTCTATCTTTGTAGAATTCCATCTCAATGTGTCCCTCTACCATGCCACCACCACCACTGAGCTCCACCCACACACTCTACATACAATATTTCCAAGCTCGGTAGCGTTAGTGACAGGGAACTTCCATACCAACAACCAAGCGGAAACTGCCCTTAAAAAAAACAGTAAATAAGAATAATATGCACTGTTGCAGGCAGCACTTGAAAACACACATACTCAAGGGTGCACATGTACAATCCCTTCTTATACACGCTTTTCTAAATTCTTTTGTGATCCCACCATATGTATACAGTAATAGTGTTTGTAGGGGAGCAAGGTCACAGAATACACAGCAAATTATACAAGGAAGTGCAATAAAATCTTGATGCAATTTTAAAATAAAATTCTTGTCTATATAAAGCGTAAGAACATATAGAAATTATTTTAATATCCATCAATTTACCTGTCTTTTTTTTTAAATAATTTTCTGAAGTAAAAAGGTGGTCTTTCACTTTAACTTGTAGGAGTAGTGTTTGAATGCTTGGAGTAATTACAGTATGGTCATAGCCTCAGTATAAAGTATGACAGCTTGGTAGGTGGGGTGCATCACTGCATATATAGGTATATTTTCTTTCCAAGAAATAATGCACAGTATGCTGTGATTTATGAAATTTTCAGGTGGTTACGGGAGATATCATGTTGCTTTTTTCATGTCTCCATTTTTTCCCTTCATCTCTGCAGATGCACAACCAGATTTAAATTTTTGGTGCCAAGTTAGTTAAATATATTTCCACGAACTGTTGCAGAACAAGTGCCAGCGTTAGGAAGAACAGATGGTCAGATGCAGCGTCTGTTCTATTGTTCGATGACATATAACAAGCAGTGCACAGGTTTTAGTACACGATTTTACCATTCCAAGCAGCAATTTTACTTTGCATATTCTTAGATTTCAAGATTAAATGTGTTATACTACATTGTTTAGTTTTGTGTTTCATTAAGTTGATAGAGAACAGTTGTTCATGATGGTAGTTTTTCTAACAGCATGTGGATTATGTTTTAGTTTAGACAATTTTAGTATATTTCCCAGTGCAGTCATTTTTTTAGATTATATTTAAGAGTAAGCTTCCTAATTTTTAGTCCCTGCCCCAGAGGAGCTTATATTCTAACATCCCACTATAGGCGAGCAAGCACTGATATATTCACAGTCCAGGGCAAATTTGGGTCAGGTCAGAGGTCAGTCAAATTTCTCTTGTTATTTTTGGATTGTGGGAGGAAATTGAATCACTCAAGGAAACTCAACAACAGTGTTACCTAAATATTATTATTACTACCATGTTTAGATACTTTGCGGAGTTTGCTTCGGTTGTGAATAAGACAGAGTGAGATTTAGAATTGAATCTTCAAACATGCGATTTGAATTTGGCTGAATCAGCTCATGGATATGTGAGCAGCACAAATCAGAGTCACTCTGAACAATCTGGATCTGATAAATGTATTTATTTGTAGTAGCTGGATACTTGGCAACTAAACAGCAGGGTAAAGGGAGTCAGTAAACTTCCTAAAACAGAAGTACACCACTCCAATATCCAAAAAATTAAAGGGGACTTTCATGATATACTGTGTGATTATGAAGCAACCTTAACAGTCAAAATTACAATACTGTAATAATTATGTTATATATTGTCAGTTAAGCACCTCAAATACTTATTATTGCCATCTGCCTCAAAGCCTGCACTTTGTTCTCAAAGTCAAAAATATAAATAACAGCCCTAGAGTGCTGTTGTAAATGTTACAATATAGCTTCACTAAACAATATTGACTAGATTTAATTAAATATTTAACTGTTACTCTCTAATAGCCACGTGCAACCAAATTCTGTCTTTTGTTGGCCTGACTTACACCTTTAAATGGAATTCTGAAATATTAATTAGTTAACAAATTTAGAAGCCATAACAGGTTAATTAATCCATATACTTCAATAAGCCATCATTTATTGTGGTGAAAAGATAATGTAGGTGCATGTGGTGCTGTCAAAAAAATGCACAAGGTTTGGAGTTCTTATATTTGATAAGCAATAGACTATACATCTATACACTCCTATTTTTATTTGATGGATAAAAGATGTGCAGCACTCTAGACAGGAAACATCCCAAAGGTAAAGTCAGAAAAGGGTCCAACCCGGTGGGTGCTCTGGCTAAGGTGTCCTCTCCACACCAATAACCGGAATACAATACTAAAAGCTGGCATTCCAACTCCTTGATATGAGTTTATTAGTGCATATAAAAGGAGATACAAAATGCTAAAATGTTTCGGCATTACCGCCTTGATCACAGCTATTTTTATTTGGTTGAGATGGGATCCACTCCTTCTTTTCCTCCAATAGTAGTAGCCCTAAAGCCACGTCTGCATCTGGGGGTTAAGCCTAAAGTGGCATTACGTTGGGGGAGCTGCCTTGTATTTTATGATCCAATTAAATTTCCATACCAGGCTGCAAAATAATTAACAATGCATGTTTCAATAAAAAATAGATGATGCATACAATACCTTCTGCCTAAAAAAATAGTCTACACTCTGGATGTGTCAAAAAAGTCTGCTCTGCTACAAAAAGACTTAATATGCTGAATTCCCATATATAATGTTTAGCACATTTTATGGCTGCTTTCTATATGACTTGACAACAGGTGCACTTTAAGGAACCAGCCATAGACAAAAAGTTAAGGGAAAAAATGTCAGTGCTAAGAAAATAATTTCAAACTATTCATGCATAAGCCCAGTAAAATGGCTGAAATTCTATAGCCGGATTCCAGAAGGTGTAATACAATATATAGCTTAAAACAAAGAAAGGTCTTTTCATCCACAGCTGCAACAAACAGGAAAATAATGAAAGTCAGACACCTGGTAATGTTGTGCCAATAATAACACCATGGCATGATAATTTTACTACAGACATTTCCAACCAACATGTTGATGTCCCCATTAGAGTGCTTGTATTGGCTTACACAATGGCATGTGGCCTAGTCAGAATGAACACAAGAGCCTGGCTTTGGAAGGCAGTGTTGATAGTCATACATCTAGATTCAAGAGAGAATTCTGCAAAGTTTGTTTCTCCGTGGGTATACATAAATACTGTCTCCTTACATAGGAGGTGGCACCAATGTACAGTATCTGGAAAAAATAAAGGGTGCTTCTTAAATGGTGGGTTTAAAAAAATCTCCACTAAGAGTTGTAGTGGAACTAAAGTCACAGTTTAAAACATTGCTAGCAGGTAGGTTCTTATGGCATAGGAGATACGTGTTACGTGTCTCATATAGACATATGCAATTCAATTTCTTACAAATTCTGACAACATTTTCAGTATTCGGAGATTTGGATGTATATGAATCTCTGAGTCACAATAGTAGCAAATTGCAATGAATCTGAAATAAATTGTAACGATACAAGAAAATTTATTTGTATTCATTCCTTTCATTTGAACCTTTTGTTAATGTTTCAAGCATCCTGAAAACATAAAGACATAGCGAATGATCCTTGTTCTATGTTATGTTAACATTTTCCATTATTATAAAATGCATTACATATAAAATGGAAATATATTGCAGTTGTGTTTGGGTTGGATGGAGGTGGATCCATCAGAATCTCTGAATCACACCATAAGGAATCAATCCAAAAATTATTTTGTTCCATTCGTTATGATTTGAAGATTCTAATGGATCCACCTCCGTCCAACCCACACAGAGTGTATAAGTAATCTCCAGAAATAATGAATTAATAATCTGCAAAAGTAACTTATCTTAAATAACCGAATTACAAATACATTCAGTACAATGAATATACAGAACAAATCGGAACATATGAAATGAATCTGAATATACAAAATGAATTCTGAAAACAAATCATTCCAACATAATGAATATGACAAAATTATATGATGAAAGGGTGACTCTACTTTCATGGGGAAAAAAATAGCAAATAAAGAAAAATTATATAGCGTATACAATTGCGACACAAATCCTATTGTAATTGAATGTTATCAAAAATCACCTTTCTACTTCAATCTGCAGCAGCTGTAATTTTCTGAAAATGCAATGCAATATGGCTACGTGGAGGTGTTCTGAACACAGAATGTGTACTGAACACACCTCAAAAACATTTCCTGCTTGTGTGATTGGCTCACCGATTTCAATTTCCCCTGAATGCTACACTAAGATACAATTCAGATTTCAGGCATCCCCTGCAACACAAATGTCATTTTTGGTGAGATACTCCCAATAGGAACATGCCTAAAGGGATGCAGATTCCCTCATTAGTACCCTGCAGATGCCACAGCTGATTGATAGTTATGAAACCACTTCCATTAGATTCACTCTCGCCGTGGGCACAGAGAAATACACATGGATTTCTTCAGAATAACAAAAGGTAGGAATCTACAATAAAGTTAGTTATAATCCTTGCAATGTACATACCTGTATATCACCCAGAGGGGAATGTGTTTTTCTCAAACAAAGTGGAGTTACGCTTTAATTCAACAAACTAGTCCAACCAAATTTTTCGAAGGTGCACATTTCTAGTCCCATATGCCATTTTTTCCAGATTGTACACTGCCTAGTAGGACTCTGGACTTGGAAGAAGACCAAAAGAAGGTGGCAGTAGCAAAGATAACATTTCAGCATCATCCTAATTCACTCACATAAGCGTTTAAATAACTTGCTGTCCATAAAGTATCAAAAGACATCTACTGAAGCCTATAAATTATTGACAAGGAGAAAAGGGATCATAGAGAGAGTGTGGGAGTGTGGGAGAAAACCGGAGTACCCAGAGTGCCCCTAAATCACCTCCTATGTGTGTAAAAGCCACCCTCCCTCAAACCACTTTACTCAGGTCTTTTAACTCTATTTCCCACAACATTTTGGGTTCCTGGACATGCTCAGGGAGTATAAATTCCTTGGCTTCCCTCCATTAGAAGATCACAGAAGCCACACCTGATTAAGCAGAGGTAGCTAGGCAAGTAATCTGCAGCCATTTGAGAAGCCCTCCACTGTCACAATGGGTGTGCAAGCAGCCAGACCAGAGCCTAATAGCACACAGCTTCTCCAGAAGACCCAGCTATTGTGGGGGGCAACTCCCTAACACCCCTTTCACACCAGAACATTTTTCAGGCCCTTTTGCACTAAAAATAGCGATTGAAAAGCACCTGAAAACTCCCCCCAATACACCCCCAGTGTGAAAGACCAAGTGCTTTCACACTGGGGTAGCGTGCTTGCGGGACAGTAAAAAAAGTCCTGCAAGCTGCATCTTTGGGGTGGTGTGGGAGTGGTGTATTCACCGCTCCTCTACCGCCCCTGCGCATTGAAAACAATGGGGCAGCGCTCACGAAGCGTCTGAACACCGCTTTGGAAGCACCACTAACTGGCACTTTTAACCCCTTGTGGGGGGGTTAAAAGTGCATGGCTGCCCCCGAATGGCGGCGCCATATCGCCGCTATAACGAGCAGTAAAGAGCTGCAAATTAGTGGTGTTTTACCACTAACGCTCTGGCTGCCCTGGTGTGAAAGGGATCTATTTGTTACCAGAGTACTCCAGTTCCAATATGGTGGCCCTTTGTCCTTGGGCTCTGGATACCCCTAGCTGTTCGGCTGTGTTACCAGAGCTACCCTGGACTCCACTGTCCAGAGTAGCTCTGGTTGTGAACTGTTTAAATCAAGTAGTAATTCTCAGCTAGATTCTATACTGTGAAACCACATGTTGCCCTGGTTTGTCACAAAGACATTACATATAAGAGTCTATGTTGTGCAACTTTCATAATTAGACTCTGCAATGTTTGCCTGTTGTTTGCTGCCTTCATATTGTTCTGCAGTGTATCTGCATGTTTTTACCATCCTGGATTCATTTTGCATCATTGTTTCTAACTTTGCACCAGTTTAGCAAACGGCATCTTGTGGCCAATGCACTGCATTTTAAAGCAAGTTGAGTTGAATGGCTAACTGCAGGACAAAGAATCCAAATACAGTATGAAGACCTTTTTTTCATCATGCTGCAGTGCTGTATATTGGTAGGAACAGACTTAAAAACTGTGGCTTTTCTGATGTCTCTGTGTTTTGCTTGCACTGCAAATTATTGCCTGTCCAGGTTGAAACAGTATCTCAGTATAAAATACAGTTGATTAATATTGCACTTTAATTTATTACATCATGCACTCAGCCTCAGTGTAATCTTTGGGGAAAAATGGCCCGTGAGGTGGGATATCTTGAATTACATGACCAAAGATGGCCAAAAGTATGTTAGTCAGTAAGGCAATAGTAAAGGGACATGTTTGTGACAAGCGCACAAGTGCAACAAACAAAAGTGTAATCAGCATCACTTTACTCACTTAAATGAGGACGGTTTGCCTTTGGTCGCAAAACTTTTCATCTTCCTTTCCCTTCTGATTGCTTTATTGAATAAGCATTTTTTTTCTTTCAATAAATGTTTAATTAATCTCTCTAAGATTTGCCATCTGCATATGTTTACAAAGTATGCAAATATAATCACTTATATATAAAATATAAAGCAAATGAGACATTTCCCTGCAGAAGTTTACAACAGGCACTGTCATTTGGTCCATGGCCGATGTGGGTTATGTGGTTGTATTTACTCATTCAGCAGAAATGGAACTGATGCATTCAAATGTATACTCCAGGGAACCTCTATGCCCAGAATTTTCACGTGTATTCAATAAGCCCACATTATGAGATCTCTGCATTATGCCAAATGTCCATATTTGGAATGATTTGCTTCCAGCAAGGCAATCAGTTGTATTTGTATGTAATTTGGGCCAATTACGCCTTTCCAAGCTTTAAAAAAAGCAGCAATTATGCAAATCATCTGAAGAAAAAAATGAAATGAGGAGGCTCAGATAAATGAAAAGGGGGTTTTGCTGGAGCCAAGGACAGGCGCTGTCACACTCCTCAGAACAGCGATCTCTTTATTGTATTAAATAGAAGCAGTCAAACACTCTCTTCAGTTTGCATCGCCGCTTAGATTTTCTTGATGTGGGCACAGAAAGCCGCTTCTAATGCCAACAAGAAATTCAGTATGTGTCCAATATTGTGATGGATTTTTTCTAAGCTGTTGTGCCTATTTAAATTATATTTACAACATTAGCTAGCAGTTGCTAGCTCTATTAATGATGACAATTATATTTCTCATGCCAGCCCCTAGTTCAAGTTTTTATTAACTGCATATTGTAAACGAAGTCTAACATGTCTTTTTTTTACAGTTTCTTTTCAGGTACCTCATAAATTCACCTGGTATTTTCCAATGAATCTGGTGATGTAAAATTTACAGAGTAAGGAAAATGTGTTAATAGAGAGATAACTTCAGTTAACTTGCGAAACAAATCAAATCTTATCTATCAAACTTTTCAACATTGCTACTCAATTTTGAGTGTTTTATATGTTCACCTTTGAAAAAATATTGTAAAATACTGTAAAGTGTAGATGCTTTAAAAAATATACAAGGGGGGCATGTCCAGCCAGAGCTGCAGATGGCTGCTCTCCTCTAAGGCCCCGTGATTCTCCCAGCTACACAAGCAACTACACACTGGCAATCGTGGCAATATACACTGCAAAAGTTGTGGCCTACTACCTGCTACCCCCCAGCAACCATGATCCCCCGACAGAAGAACCCAGGACAACCACAGAAACTAACAGACTTTTACCCAGCTCGCAGCCCCAAGATAGGGCCCACAGGATTCCCAAACCTGACTTCCTACCATCATCAATTCCTAGGGACATGCTAGCATGCATTCATTTTTACCACGCTAAGGAAAAGCTTATGTATGCTGCTAGAAATAGTCCTGCACTACCTGCACCCTACACAGGGATTAAGCTCTATGCAGACTTATCCAAAGCAACACTCCTCAACAGGAAGCAATTGTCCATTATCACCAAAGCCCACCACAATAATAATATTGGATATCAATGAGGGTTCCCTACTAAACTCACGATTAAAAAACAAGGTAAATCTCATACGATCAGAAGCCTGGAAGCAGGCCTAGCCCTGCTCAAAGAATGGGGAATAATCCCTCAAGAAGACCACTCTCACCAGACTCAACACATGGAAACGAAATGGTCTAAAACACCACCTCACCGCACATACTAATCCTGACGTTCTCAAATCCCTCTTTGCCAAATCCTACCCATAGCTGGGAAAACCTGGCCTCACTGAATGGTTGAATGCTGTTCTTCCATATCAACCTGTTGTTGATATGGTCAAATTTCTCTCCCATGTTGTTTGTAGCAAATGCTGCTACCCATTACCCTTGCTTTTTCTGCAAGCCTTTTTTAAACTCCTTCTCTGATTTCTTTCTCTACTATGCAACAAACCAATCCTTATCCAGTCTATTTGTTGAACTCTACTTTAGGAACACTCACTCCATTACGCCAATGCCTTATGAGCCAACCAGACCTCTCAAGACCACTCTGTTCCTGACTACTCTATAGCAAAATTTGCAAAATTTCCCAAAATACGAACTCTCACCAAATACGAGAAAAAACACAGACCAACTAAGTTACTTAAAACTCTTGCAACGATATGGCAACTAAATTCACCTCGCTAAACGTACGAAGCCTCAACTCACCCTTCAAGCGATCGCACCTTGCAAAAGAAGCTCGCTCTCTAAAAACAGACATACTTCTGATACAAGAAACACACTTCGCCATGTATAAAACACCTACTTTCACTCTGAAGCACTTTCCTCATATATTCATGGCATCTAATACCCATAAGAAAAATGGAGTCCTTACAGCCATCCGAGACCCCACAGAATTTCAACTACACTTTGAACTCGCCAACCCTCTGGGTCGTTACCATATCCAAATATGTGACATTAATCAAATCAGGTATACTGTTGTCAATGTCTATGCTCCCAACTCCAAGCAAATTAAGTTCTGCAAGCATCTCTTTGCAAAAATTCTCTCTGTCAAAAGTGGCAGACTCATTATTGGAGGAGACTTCAATACAATCGGAAATACAGCACTAGACTCATCATCAGGTAAAAAGGCAGCCCACCAAACCATCAATCATCTCTTTCACACTCACGGCTTAGAGATAGAGATGTCAACATGGAGTAGAAAAATATTTCTCTTGCTATTCACCTTCCCATCTCTCATACTCCAGAATTGACTTTTTTCTCATGGACAAATGGACCCTCTAATTGATTACAGATTAGCAGATATGTACAATAACATGGTGTGACCATGCCCCAGTCTCTATTGTATTTGGGGACCCTAGAAGACCCAACCTTCCCACCTCTGGAGACTGGATGCCACCCTCTTAGCAGTCCCAGACCATTGTCAATAAATCTCCAAAGCTCATGCCCTAAACATTTGTATTTCCACACTTTGGGCCACATATAAGCCTATATGAGAGGTATCCTTATCCAATTGCAAGCACATGTTAAGAACCAGAGGAGGAAGCATACTGAGGAGGTCCTAGCCTCTATTAAAAATAAAGAAGAGCAAAACAAACAAAACCCCTCCCCCACTTTATCATCATCACTACTAGCTGATAGAGACAAACTTTGTTCCCTTCTGATGCACCAATTTCGCAAAAATCTGAAGCAAACAAATGCAAACTATTATTCACTAGGGAACAAAACTGGCTCTCTCTTAGTGAAATCAGTTAAACAACAATGATTGAAAACTAAGATTACATCCATCAATCATCCCACCTCCAAAAAAACAGTAGTTAACCCCTCAGATATCGCGGACGCATTTAGCAACTTCTATAATTCTCTTTACAATCTTAAAGATGACCAATCTATGCCACAACCAAGCCAGCTAAAAATACAGACCTTCCTAGAATCTGTGAACCTCCCTACTCTCTCAACATCTCAGATTCAAACCCTATCTAAACCCTTCTCATTAGCAGAAATTGTGCTAGCTATCAAAACCCTTCCATCTAAGAAATCTCCTGGAGCCGATGGGTACACTAATGAGTATTATAAACAATTTGCTTCCATTGTCTCCCTGCTTCTGTTCGATCTCTTCAATCATGCTGCATCCTCTGGTTCATTTCCTAAAGATATGTTACAATCTGTCATTACAACAATTCCCAAACCTGGCAAGGATCCCCAAGAAGTACAAAGCTATAGTATATACAGTATATCGTTTATAAATACAGATGTAAAACTGTACACAAAAGTGATAGCAAGAAGACTACTTACCTTCATTCCCTTACTAATACACACTGACCAGGTGGGATTTGTCCCAGGTCGACAGGCCCCAGATGCCACAAGAAGACTGATCTCTTTAATTTATGATTTAGAAAACAAAAAAACGCCTTCTCTGCATCTATCCTTCTTAGATGCAGAGAAGGAAGTTGACCGCGTACATTGGGGATTCTTGCCGGCAGTATTAGAGAAATTTGGTATTACCGGATGGCTGCAAATGGCTATAATATCACTTTATTCTTCCCCATCAGCTAAGGTATTACCAGATGGTATGCTCTCCAAGCCATTTGACATTACGAATGGCACCAGGCAAGGTTGCCCATTATCCCCAAGGAAAGGGAAGGTAAAGCCTTTACCTTCACTTTGCTTGATGAAACAGGCATTTATGTGATACTGCAGACTTGACATTCACTTTCAGTAGCACCAGTGAAGCGGTACAATTGCTTTTCAGTAGGGACGGTAGATAGCAGCCCTGTATGTTGGCAGCTCCCCTCCCAAATGCATTGGAACCACCTATGTGAAACTTGAGTGATCTATCCCAATGAGCTATGTTTAACTGGCTATATATTAAGTGCTGCACATATGTCACACCAACATCACTAAGGATGTGTGAAGGTATAATCATGAACAGTCTATAAAGACTATCTACAACTAATTTGCTCCACTCATATCAGCCTTACTTTACATACAGAGATGGGAATCCGTGTTATGTATCTGGTGGTGAATATATGCAATTACAGCAGTCTCCTCTCTCAATACAGCTGAACTCCCATCCTCGATAGACTCTTCTCTCCCCATCCATCTCCTGATCAGCCCTGCATGGATCTGAAAATACAGTAATATCATCTGTTTGCCATCCTGCATGCCTACATAGGCAGGTTGATGACCGCAAACTAACTCTTTGATAGTAATCCTTGCTTTATATTGCCAATTTTAGGTGTGATGTATGGTGTGGATGAATGGGTGAATGGCGCCAGCTACACCTGGGTTGTGTCTGACAATGTTGTCATTTTTAAACCTTTACATCAGTGGTAGCGAAATTTTAAACATTTTCATAAAAGGTTCATTTTTATGGCTATTGGTCCCTTTTTGTAAGTGTGCCGGTGATCTATAATCACAATTTTTTTGCAGATGTACTTCTGGTGGTACCCAACCAAAGATAAAACCTGGTCTCTGATGGAACCACCAATGCTTTATCCACTCAGCCCACCTAACTTCCTCCTCCTAAGCTCTACCTACCCTAAACACCCTACCGTGAATCACCCCAGCATCAAAGCATCCCTCAAAGCTTGGTCCTTGCTACTATCTTACAAATTTCCAGCAGAAAGATCTATAACCTCCAAAACCTTTATGTAGACGAGAAACTACTGCCCTTCTGTACCTTGCAGAACACCTTTGCCTTACCTTCCTCTGAATTTTACACATATATAAGAATTTATCATTACCTGAGCACCTCCACATTCTCTGCTAGCATTACCCTTCCAACCCCAATCTTGCGGTTCTTTAAAAAACCCAAATACCTAGGACATGGTATAACCTTTTTCTATTCATATCTCAATAACCACAAATTCCCCATTAGGACACCCTCACTAAACAAATGGGGAAGTACCTTTGGTAGTGATATACCTGACTTCCCCTGGCAAAATATATTCTCTTACACTACCAACGCCTCTAGGTGTATGAATCACTGGGAGTCTTACCTAAAAATGCTTCACCTTTGGTATTTCACACCCCTGAACCTCCCAAAAATTTGCTCCAATACCCCACCCTATTGCTGGTATCAATGTGGAGACCAAGGTTCACTGTTACATATCATGTGGTCCTGCAAATCCCTCACATCATATTGGAACAAGATATTCAAATTAATAACCGAAGTGACGCACAAAGTAATTAGCCCAGACCCCAAAATGGCCTTACTCCACATAGGCATAGAGGAACTTCCCTTCAAATTCAGAACAATTACTATCCAGATACTTCAAGCAGCAAAACTGATGATTACTTGACTGTGGAAAACACAAAAAATGCCTACAATATCTGAGACAGTCACAACAATCAATCATCATTGCGATATGGAAAGTAGATTTGCTTTACGGAACTTGTCATACTCTAAATTTGCCCAAACATGGTCACTATGGTTAAATAACCCTAATTGCACAGTGTTATATTGACAGTTTACTCTGAATTGTAGCGTTACCTATCCACATCTATAATTTACTTGACTGGTACTACATCCTCCTGACTATCTCAACCCGTTCTTCATCTTTCCCTTCCTTCTATTTCCTTCCCCTTCTTCTTCTTGCCCTTCCACACCCCATTTCTACTTTACAACTTATATTTCACCTGAGTTCACATCCTCATTGTTATTTTATTGTTATCCAAATATACATTAAGTTACCATATAAGGCTGTACCACATTTGTTGAACACATGTATGATCTACAAATGTGATCTCTTATACTCACCATGTTACAATTCTTTGCTTAAATTCAATAAAAAATACTTGAACATAAAAATATACAAGGCATAGTATTTGTTTATCAAATAACAAATTACAAAGTTCATAAAACAGCAAAAAAGAAAAAAAAACTCCAAATCAAATCAATGTTTGCTATGCCTACCGTTTGCATAATTTTTTCTAGGTGCACTTGTACACAGAAACTCAGTAGGTGGGATGTTCCAAACATCTAGAACAGGCCTGCCGCTGTTGCGCCATTTAGGATCCACTTTTTTCTTTCAGCCACTGCTAGCTCTGTTGTCCATCGCTTTTCTGCACTTCTAATGTCAGCTGCTTCCGATGTCACCTGCTGTGCCTCCTGCCCTCTGCTCTGTGTAAGGTAGGACAGGGAAGAGGGCTCTGTTACTGTTATGAAGGATGGAGGAAGCCGGGGGTAATGTTACACACAGGCTCTATGATATTGAGATCAAGGCTCTGTGAAGACCATACCATCTCTTCCAGGGCTTCTTCTTCCTCTTCTTGCTGAAGATAGGTTTTTATTACTTTGGCTGTGTGTTTGGGGTTATTGTCCTCCAGTGCATTTAATTTAGGACCATTCAGACATTTTCCTGATGGTAGTGCATGATGGATATGCATGTATACAGCATTGAAGAAACCTTTAATTCTGACAAAATCCACGTGCAGAAATTCGGCTCCTAACCTGCAAGGAACCTTGTCCATGTTTACTCCTCTCTGCATATACTCATCCTTGCACTCTCCATGCCTTCAATGAACAAATTTTCTTCTGGTGCAGTCGAGTATTTCAAATTTCAAGCGTATTGCTTGACCTTGTTTCCAAAGGCCAAGGTATTACTTTTTAGCCACCAGTCTTCCAAAAATACTTTTTTTGGCTAGATATCTTGGGAACAGATGGGTGTACCAGGGTCCTACTGGTTTCTGCCAGGTCTGAGCTGGTGCCACTGGACATTTTTCAGTTGCAAAGGGAAGTCAGCATGATGTGTCTTTTATCTGCTGCACTTTTTCCTTGGTTAACCAGTGCATTTTTGGTCCTCAGCGCTGCCTGTTTCTCTGTGTGACTACAGAAGAGCTTGGACAACATAACTGGGAACACCTGCCTTCTATGAATTCCTGCATATTAGTGACCATTGTTGAGGCAGTAACACCACCCTGTGTCTTATTGCTGAGCTCAGTCTTGTCGTTTTTTTTCATTGAACTGTATTCAGCAACCTCAGCTTGTTAGTAGAGCAGGGTTTTGTTCAATTGCTTCCATTTCTGCTTGATTTAATAACTGTATTTAACCTTTTTTCATATGTATCACTAGCACCTGTTTGGTATACCTATTTAACCATGCACTGGACCATATGAGAGCAAGTACCTAATTGTGTGCAGGGCCGGTGCAAGGATTTTTGTCCACACAGGCGAAGGTGCATTTTGGTGGGGGGGGGGGGGGGGGGGGGGGGGGGGGGGGGGGGGGGGGGGGGGGGGGGGGGGGGGG
>BLSH010555888.1:905292-923800 GCA_018402905.1 Glandirana rugosa
CGTCGACGGAATGCCGCGGTCCGGTCCCCCCCCGCGGTTTGGGTCCGTAGGGAGTGGATCGATTTTAATCTATAAAAAGGACTAACGAGTTTCGCGGTCCGTTAGGATAACCTACGGATCCGCTAAACCGTTTCTTGTCCTTTGGGCTCCTCGCCTGAGCGGTATACAGGGCCACCAGGGAGCGGTATACAGGGCCACCAGGGAGCGGTATACAGGGCCACCAGGGAGCAGTATACAACTACCCCCCACCCAGCCACCCCCCTTGCCCCCCCCGCCTCCGGCGCGGGCGCCGGGCGGCACTATTCTGGCACCACACATCCCCTGCACTTACTGTGTGTAGAGTGGCGGTGTGGAGAGGGCAGATGGACGTTCCGCTCCTCGGGTTTCCTGTTCTTTGCCAAATCGCCTAGGCATCCAATAGGATTGCCTGGCGCTTTGAGCAATCAGGAAAAATATCTAATTTTAGCTAGGTGAGGGATGCCTGGGTTTGGCGCCCCCCCCTGGCCTGGCGCCGTAAGGCAGCTGCCTAAGCTGCCTTATGGTGGCGCCGGCCCTGATTGTGTGCAAGTGTACCTGGGAGAGCTGATGCTGTTTAAAAATTTAAAGGGTGGACACAGCAAATATTGGTTTGGTTTAAGTGTTTTTTTTTTTTAATTTTGTGGGTTCATAATTGGTAAATAACAACTATTGATAATAATATTTTTGAAAGCATTCTCACTTTACAGCACTAAAGCATAAAGATAAAGATAATTCCATTTATATTTACCAGGCTTCTAACCTTCTTCTAACTTTCTTCAAGTAAACCCATGTGTAGATGAGTATACAGTGGGCTTAGATTAGAGGGTAGTAATGTAACCATGTAATACACTGATAGATTTGCAGGTTCAGATGAGGCTAAGTATATATGTAGCATGGCTGGTAAAGTGATGGAAATCTAGGAAAGCACAGTCACCTACCCCATTCAGGTCATAATAAGTGAATCGTTGCACATCCCACCCCATCCAACACAATAATACTCACATTGCTAGCCCTCCTTCCAACATCTTTCTCTGTCCCAGCTGGCATGAAAATCCTCAGTATATCTGTCCCTCTGTCATGTGATAGTGCTCAGGGCTAGGGACTTGCTGATCTTGTCACATGGGAAGGGGTCAAATACTTCCCCACTAACACAATGCATTTTACTGTGGGGCAACATTTGAACATTAGCATATGCATTAAAGCATCATTATGAGCTATGACTCAATCCAAAATGCCTTACAACACACAAAAAGGTGAGTTGATATGGCTGTGTAATGTGCTGCCATTGCTGTTAATGATTAATGTATCTGGCAAAAACAGACAAGTATGGTTTTAGCCGTGTTATCCATGATATCTTGGTGTGCCCCTCAGGTTCTTTGTGGGGTGTATATGGTTATTTATGTCCATATATGGCCGTTACTGGGAGTGCAGGCAAGAGATGGAGCTAATTCTGGCTCCTGCTGTAAAGGAAAAGGGAGGAGGTAATCCCTGAAGCTGCACATCCGTTTCGTCCTGTGGTTGGTGTCAGAGTGGCAACCTCAGCCTGGGCTCCAACCAGGCCACGTCCCACGTGCCATGGGCTTTCTTTCACCAGGTTTTAGCCTTATTAGTTACTAAGATAAGTGTGAATAATGAGTAATGGATCTTAGGCTGTTTTAGTCCTATGACATGGAATAAGGCCCGGTTTTGAAGAACAATGCTCATGCACACCAGTGAGTCTCAGGGAGCACTCCAAAAAGAATGCAAAGGTTTAGAAAAGCAGTAGAAGCATCACCCCAAATTTGGTACAGTCCAGAAAAGTATGCATTGTGATATCTAATTAGAATAGCACAAGATGTAATATTTAACGCATTTCACGGGTTACAACAGTCCTGCTTCATCATGTGTTTTGATGCTGTGTAAGATTAGGGTTGCTGGACTCTTAGAAACTCAGGGGTTTCAGAGAGCTATTACCCCTTCCCACCCAGCCCCAAAATCTCTTTTAATAGGATCTGTATGTCTGGGGGGGGGGGGAGGATCAGCAATCATGTGAGTGGCTGCCACTTACCAATCATTAATGGAGACAGAGGGCTCTCTATTGTAGCTCAGTCTTTGTACTGAAAGCGTGCAGTGAGCACAGAAACATCGGCCCCCAGTGATGCATATGTGCAGTGTGTGGTCGTTATAGTCCACCCTTTTTCCGCAGCACATACTGTTTGTGTTGTGCAAGTGGCAAAAGGTTAATCTGATTGGTGCATGAAAGTTAGATCACACTGCTACTTCCTGGTTTAGCATTTTTGCTTGCTGGTTCAGCTTCCTGATCAGCATGCAAAAGTGATGATGCTGATTCATTGCCCAATGAGAAGGCTGGAGCTTGGGGAAAGCTGCATTGCTGCACAAAGAGGTTAAACTGCTTAATCAGGAACTACTTGTGTCACCTGTATGCTTATGCATTGTGTAAAATGTGTGTAAACCACAATAGGTGCTGTACAGAATTGCAAATTCCTTGACATGTAAAACAATAAACTTATGTAATGTGTATTTCATCTGTGAGATTAGCTGTTTGCCTGGAGTTATGCTTTATTAGATGAACCGGGATTCAAATTTGTCTACTATATTTCTAATACAAAATATCCTTATTTGACTTCTTAAATATTCCTTTAGGCCTTATTCACACAGCTGCAAAAAAAAAAAAAAACCCACAAGCATGTTTTATTTATAGAACACAGCTGCATTTTATTCAATGGAGACACTTAGACAGGTACATAAACATGCACTGCCTTCAGATCCGTAACACAAAATAAAAAAATCTGCATCTAAGGGCATCCATACACATTCTGTTATTTAAAAAACAATTTTATGCATTTAAAAAAGGGATATAAAAGCAACTGTCATTTACGCAGGAATTTGTGTATCAGTAAAATATTTATGGGCATGAGAATGTAGCCTAAATAAACATTGTTAAAGCCCTAAAGCTCCTAAAAATAAAAAAAGCTCTGATCATTCACCAGATTTTCCCTGTCTCCCACCATATCTTGACAGCTCCAGTGATTCTGTGCTGCACCTCTTCCATGTTCAATGATGCTCAGTGTCATAGGACACACTTCTTGTGAGCTCAGGGTATCAAGGCTCTACCGCAACCTTAGACTCACAGGAAAATGCTGATGAGAGAGGCACAATGTGATTACCCAGCACCACTCTCTGCACCATTTCAGATCCTCCCACCACTGGGAGAAGAAGATAATAAAGAGAACTATCCGAAATTGCATATGAAAAAAAAAAAAAGTACACAAATGGTATTTTATTAACCACTTGCTAACCGCTCTATAGCACTTTTACTGCTACAGGGCGGCAGCTGTGCGTAAGATCACGTATATATATGTGATTCTGAACTTCCGCCTGTAGGGGGCATGTGCACACCGCCGGTAGGCTGTTAATGCTGTTATATGTCCTCTGGCACCCGGCGATCGTTAGTAAGATACAGAAAACTGAGATATGCCTGTGTAAGAAAGGCTTGTCTCAGTTCTGACAGGGAAGAAGGGGTGATCCTGTGTCTCTGCAAAGCAGAGACTAGAATTGATCTTTTCTGTTAGTTAAAGCAGCACATACATTACACAAAAACACTGGCTTGGCACACAGTTAACCCTTTGATCGCCCTAGATGTTTAAGCTCTTCCCAGCCAGTGTCATTAGTACAGTGACAGTGCATATTTTCAGCTCTGATCACTGTATTAGTGTCACTGGTTCCCACAAAGTGTCAGTTAGTGTGCAATAGTACGCAATATCGCAGTCCCGCTATAAGTCACTGGTCGCTGCCATTACTAGTATAACAAACATTCCACAAATATATCCCCTAGTTTGTACACACGTAACATTTGCGTAAACCAATTAATATACGCTTATTGCATTTTTTTTACCAAAAACATGTAGCAGAATAGATATTGGCCTACATTTATGAAGAAATTCGATTTTTTACATGTTCTATTGGATGTGTTTTATAGCAGAAAGTAATAAATATTGTTTTTTGTTGGGTTTTTTTTCTGTCTTTTTTGTTTGGAGCGCAAAAAAAAAAAAAGTGGTAATCAAATATGACCAAAATAAATCTCTATTTGTGGGGTAAAAATTACATCAATTTTAACATCATGCAACATAAGTGCAATTGTCAGTTTAAATAATGCAGTTGTGTATTGCAAAAAAAAGCTTGGTCATGAAGGGGG
This sequence comes from Glandirana rugosa, assembly GCA_018402905.1. Lineage (NCBI taxonomy): Eukaryota > Metazoa > Chordata > Amphibia > Anura > Ranidae > Glandirana > Glandirana rugosa. The sequence goes on from BLSH010555888.1 coordinate 909,506, forward strand.
TAAATCTTCAGGAGGATAAGTTCACCTTTGGAAGATGTTATAGATATTGGTATAGGTAACCATGTTTTGTGGACATCAACATGGGTAACTAATTTGCATTGCTGGGACATGATTGACCGTACAATATACTATAAGTGCAATTGCGCCAATAGTACATTCATACAATAAATTAATTCCATATATGACACTTGAAACCATGTTTATGTATAGTCTGGTCCATTATTTTCTTCAGCGTCTTGCCCTCATCTTACAGTCCATACATGACTTTGATGTTGATTTTTGAATATGCACAAAATAAAAACTAACAGAGCTTTTGCCATAAAACACAGCTGTTGGTGAGACCATGAGTCAAACATACTGTATATGCTGGCTGTATAACAGATATTTCACATACCTAAAATGCAACAATGCATATACTAAACAACATTCCACTTATGAGGGCCATTATAGGAAGCCTGTATGATGTCCTTGTTGATACAACCACCCATTCTTTCATTGTGTATATTTGTGTATTTATTATTAACTAAAAGCTAGTAAATGATTTTACGTCTACTGAGCTGACAGTTTTCAGGTATTCAAAAGAAAATGACAAGTACACATTATGGGGGCATTTTCAAAGTGACACTGACCCACGGTGACCTTAAAAGATAATCTCAGTCAAAAGTTCAGACCCACGGAAGTTCTAAACAATGCAAATGATATGTCTTTTTGAAGTATACTGTATGTAAACCCAATAAAAAAGATCTCAAATAAACTTTTTTTTAAAGAGTAACTTGATTGTCTTAGTTAGCTGGGTCAGTTACAGAATCATATAACATTTTAGCTGTGCATTACAGTAAACAGGTGGCATCATGCATAAAGATCATCATTAGGCAACAAGGTCAGGGTAGTATTTATAGATGTTATTTCCATTTATCATTAGTAGTTACAAAGTGATAGTTCTTTTCCAACCAGCAGAGTCAGTTTCAGAATCATGTAACATCTTGAGTACGTAAGACAGGATTTGAGTGATAATAGATCATTACAATTGTCATTGAGTGTTGGGATCAGGAGAGTTCCTGTTAGTGTGTTTACCCACATTTTGGTAGCCGTAAGGGGACTCTCATATAAACTTTAACATGTTAATGTCATTTCAGAAGTCATTTTCAATATTTTTAACCACTTCAGCCCCAGAAGGATTCCCTCCTTTAGGACCAGAGCACTTTTGCGATTCGGCACTGCGTCGCATTTCTGATCACCGGTATAAACAAAAAAGTAGCAACAATTTTCCAAAAAAAAACCCAACAATTCTTACTTTTTGCTAAAATACATATCCAAAAAAATATATAAAAAACTATTTTTTCATCGGTTTTGGCCGATTTATATTCTTACTCATAGGTTTGGTAAAAAAAATTGCAATCAGCGTTTATTGATTGGTTTACAAAAAAGTTGCCACGTTAATGAATGATGAGAATTAATTTATGGGGTTTTTATTTATTTTTTTTACTAGTAATGACGGCGATCTGTGATTTTTAGGGGAACTGCAATATTGTGGTGGACATGTCGGACCATTTTGCCACTTTTTTGGGACCATTGGCATTTATACAGCGATCAGTGCTATGAAAATGCACTGATTACTGTATAAATGTCACTGGCGGGGAAGGGGTTAACCTGCAGGGGGCCCTTTAAGGGTTAACTGTGTTCCCTGTGTGTGTTACTAATTGTATGGGGGCTGGGCTGGCTGGGGGAGGAGAGTGTTTGTTGCTCCCATACACAGGGAGCCTGAGATCACATTCCTTCCCCCTGTCAGAACGGAGATCCGTGTGTTTACATACACAGACCTCTGTTCTGCCACTGCAGGGTAGCGATCGCGGGTAGCCAGCGGACATTGAGTCCGCCCTACCCGCTCCCTGGCTCCCCCACTCGGCACAGTGAGCACGCGATTGCGCCTTCGGCGGCGCGTGCATGCTCACTATCTGCAATCTCGCAGCCACCATCAGGTGATGGTGGTTTGAGTGGTTAAAGTGTATGTCAAACAATAATTTTATTCTTAGTCCTGGAAAAATTAGGGAAAGATTAGAAACCCTGTCTGTTTTTTACTGATATCTGAGGCTCCATTAGAACAGTTTTCCCAGATTTTTTGGTCTTGGTGACAATGGTTTTATCAGAGAGGAAGTAGGGTAACATCTACATCGGGGAGACAGACAGAAATAAAAATCAGATTGGGGTTATAGTCATTTTTTTATTTCTATCTGAGTAGCTGTTGGAGAATTACCCTCAATTCCTGTCTGGTGAAACATCATCAAGTATGGAATATGTGGGGTTTTAATATTTAGAGCCCTGGATAGCAGTAATTATTCAACAGGGGTTCTAATCTTTCCACATTCTATCCAAGACTAAGATAAACTTTTCCTCTGCAAACTTAACATCTAGTGGCCTTGCCATCAGACATTTCTGGTTATAGGGTTATAACTAGAGGAGGCCTAGGAACCTTTGATTTGCAAATTCATTGGTGGGTGGATGAAAGTAAAAGACATGGCTTATTACACACCTTTTCACATCTTCCATTTCAGCTCTCAGTATTTGGTCACTTTCAACTCATGTGTATCTGAGGTCAGCTGAAATAGTCCCCGAAGTGGTGTTTTGTGGCTGGGGGTATAACATAGCTAACTGGTGCTACAGACACCCTGGTTTTGGAACTGTTATTTGGTGCCTTCAAGGACCTGTAACCTTATTTGATCTATCATTTTGCATTTTCTTATTGAAATTGTTGTGTGTTATTTATAGTAAAAGACTGCTATGGTCATTTTACCTTCAGTCTAGAGTAATGTATCTTCTTTTGGTAGGGTGTCATGGGCAGATGGAGTGGGGAAGGTGGTTTGATTAGAGTGATAGCAAAGGTGAATTCTGATTTACTCTGGTTATTTGTATTTCAGGGTTGTAAATGTTATCATTTAGTTGTAACAGCACGGGAGTGCAGTAAACATGACATACGTTTTTGACTTTTGGTCCATTTTGAGGTAAACTAATAAAATAATATAACTCCAAAAATAATTTCAGAAACAATCTTATTATTTACAGAGTCCTCATGATCTCCAATGGTCCTATGCTTGTGGAAGGATTATTAACAAATCTAGAAGCTATGCATGGCTTCAGCATTTTATAGAAGTCAACTACGTAGGCTGGGAACCAACAGAGCACACCTCCTATTGACTCCCAATGAACAGGGCTGGTACAGAAAAAATGTATTCTTAGGAGAATGCTTCATTTGCATATTAGCAGCTTCTTTGAATTCCACAATAAAATGTAATTATTGATAGTTGCTATCTAGAGAATTAAATTGTTAAGAGTTTAGAATCTATAGGAAGGTTTTAATCTCTAAATCTTTTATCTTTAAAGTAAAATTATATAGAACTGCCGATGTAAAGTGAATTATCTGGTCTTTGCAAAGCATTTTAGAACAAAAGGTAAACTTCAGAAACACCAAAGGAAAAAAATAAACCTAAAACCTATAAATTACTGACAAACATGCACAGAGCGCAGCATGGATAAGGACACTGTAATTTCACCGAACAAGCAGTGTAAGATGAAAATAGAACATTTAGCTACTTCTCTCTGTACATTATTAACCTTCATTATCATTCTTGCTTCTTAGGTTTCTGTATAATGTATAATATCTCCCACAGCTCATTGAGAGGAAGCGCTGTCTGCATCTGCTCTCTCTGAACAGAGTTACAATTGGCAGCTTGCCTGCAGCAAAATGAAAACATTCAGCGTGGGAAAAAAAGCAATGTGGAAAAAGGTAGGAGGTTTTAGCAAGAAAGAACAGGTTATTATTCATTAAAAGTTAAAGCAGCTTTTGCTATATTTTCCTTAAGCCCCAAACTACACTAAACATTTTAGATGTGGAGCCAAACAAAGGCATCTCCTGCCCAACATGCAATTGTGCTTTGCTTTGATTTCAGTGTTAGGTTTATGTTTAGCTTCTTTTTTTACCTCTAGTTTATTTCTGCTAAGTCATTACTAGCCTTCACACACCTGTAAAAAATGATATATTGAATCAAACGTGGAGCAGATGAATGAACTAGCTTTCTCACTAGCAAGTACTAAAAACATTTCCTCCCTTTAGAAAAGATATAGAGGTACTTACACAATTTTAGATAATTTCTCAACACATTTTTACAGGTGTTCAAGATTGTTTGGGTTGTGGTCCCTTTAAGGAGAAATAACAAAAGAAGCAGTTTGGATAAAGAGGGAAAACGTTACTCTCTCAATCAACATTGACTAATTTTAATCCTTATGCTGCTAGTGTTAGTAAAAAGATAATAAATTATATTATGTTTATTTGTTTATAACTTTTTTTATATTTCTCCAGTTACTTCCTGGTTTCCAGGACTAGGTAAACGATGCCATACATCCCAAGAGTCTTTAGGAGGGGAGGAGAGGTTTTCTTAGCTAATCGCATACTCTTGTCTACATACCTGATGGTAGGTGCATTTGAGCAAGTAAATGTTATATGAATCATCTGCCCTTCCTCGAGATGGCCATGAGCACAAATAGGGAGGTTTTTTTAAGTGACTTATCAGCAAAATAAAGCATGGAGAGAGAGATGGATGGGTGAGTTTGTTTTTAATATTAAAAATTAATTAAATAGCATGTTTCATTATGTGTTGCTCGAATGCAGTATAGTTCTGCTTTATATCCCCATATGGGACCTGGAATTCAGAGCCTCTGAGACATTTGGGTGAGAAAGAGTCCTGATTTTGATCACCTTGGACCTGAAAGCTTTAACCCACCTACAAGAGAGGGCTGAAAAGAGCAGGAAGGAGCTAGCTGGTGTCCAAGAGGTGTTGAGTGGAACTGGACACGGTTCTGAGAGAACTGTGGGCTGTCTGGCTACTTAGGCACTTCTAGGCTCTTGTAATTTTTCTGAACAGAGTAGCGATAAGAAACTCTCACGAAAATACAAATGAATAAATGCAACGTGTAAACAGTGCTAAAAATAAATATATGACACTATATAATGGTGAAGTGTCAACATTATGAAGTTAAGTGAAGAAAGTTCATAAATCTTCCATGTAAAATCAGACAATGACCTAGAGGTTGAAATGTGTTGGGTCCCGCTGTTCCGGTGTCGGTGCATCTTGATCACTGTACCCCTACAAGCGCTTGTTATCTGTCACCGTCTTGGTGGTGGAGTCTGTCTTATGCAGGGAACAACCGCTCTTACACACCCGATTCGGGGACTCCTGGTAGTGCAGACAGGAAGTCCCGGAGTGCAGGATGGCACGAGGGCTGGATGGTCACAGGTGGTGTTGTGAAGCTCCAGGTAGTCATGCAGACAGGCGGGTGGTTGTGCAGGCTGGGTCGGCAACTGGCGGGCTGTGCGGTACAAAGGATCAGGAAAGAGTGGTGCAAACGGATGGTCGGGGATAGCCGGGGTCGGGGAAAGGCAGATAGTCAGCAGGTCAGATCAAGCCGGGTTGGATTAGAAAGGCAGGAACAACACAGGAACCGGTTCAGTACATTTTTCCTTCATTTGGGTTTTAATAGATGTAATACCTGCTGAATATCTGAGGACCGATCGAGCCAAAGCCAAAAGATACATTGGTGTACTACACCCCCTGCGAATTTAGACCCAGCTGGTATATGCCAGTCTGTGTCTACTTTATCCGGTAAGAGTCTGAATTTCTCAGTGGAGGAGCACATTCTTTGGTGGATGGTGAATGATTATTGGGTATTGTACCCCCTACTTATGTGACCCAGTGGACGTATGTCCATCTGTGTCCAATCTATCTGGTAAGCCTCTGTGATAACAGGTGGTGGCTTTTCCTATTGCACATTCGGTGAAACTATAAGGAAGACTTTTGGATCATTGCTGATTTTACATGGAAGATTTATGAACTTTCTTCACTTAACTTCATAATGTTGACACTTCATCATTATATAGTGTCATACATTTGTTTTTAGCACTGTTTACACGTTGCATTTATTAATTTATATTTTTGTGAGAGTTTCTTAGCGCTACACTGTTTGTTACTATACAAGTTACAATTTTGTCTGTTGTTGTGTTAGCAACTTTAATTTGAAACACTTTCTTTTTGCTTATATTGGATTTGCGCAATATTCACTATTACGTTTTTTAATTTTTCTGAACCCCTGGAGCAGACAAGGACTTTAAACCCTGTTGTGGAACAAGCTTATGCGGGTGGTGAGCCAGAGCTTTTTATTTGTACCAAAGTTATGGAACGCTGTTTTGTTTACCTGAAAATAAAATCTGCTTTTACAAAGTTGATTGGCTAATGATCCAGACTCCTCAAAATAGAACACAGAATGCTAAGAAAGGGCTCTACCAACAGCTGTTTTGCATCCAACACATATGAATATTAATCCTTATATTTATCCAACACCGATTAGGACAGCCAGATAACTTGGCGAAATAGGGCAGGGCCTCATGGGAAAAGGAACGGTTTAATTAACATGAATGTGACCTGATCTAAAGACATAACAGTACTGAGAAGTTGGTACCTTGTTACCTTGTACTGCATGCAATTTTCTTGCTTTAAAGTAGTATAAAACCCTCAGCACACTGAGCACAATATAACAATTCCCCAGGAAACTCTTTGTTAAGATTCTTCCATGAGCAATTGCAGTTTATTGCAGTGTACAACTTTCAATGTTGCTGGCTGTTGATCTCTTAATGATGTTTCCCTGAATTTCAAGTCTTCACAAGAAAGAGTTAACAGTGGACAATGAAGTCTAAAAGGAGGGCAGAGGAGGAGCAGAGGAGCCTTGCCATTCTAAGCTATGGGGCTGTGTGTTTCTTTTCATGCACACAGTGTAGGGAGACACAACTCTAGTCCCTGCATTCGAGGGTGGCTCCAAGTCAAAAGAGCCACCTTGAAACAGGAACCCTGGGGCAGCAGTCATGGTACCAGCTTAAACTTGAACACAGGCAATTTTGTAAAAAAAAAAAAGTGCAAGTGATTGTATCAGCTGTTGAGAGTGCTTACAAAAACTGAGGGTTTAATATTACTGGAAGCTATGGAAATTCTGAAAAATCACTTTTTTTTTTGTAAGATTATGAATTTTCATATTAAAACCCTGAAAATTCTTGTTCAATTGCCATACCAATGATTTGCATTCTACAATCAATTTCAGGATGCACATGTGCATTACACTAAATTTTGCTAAACAAAAAGCACATTCATAATTAGAATCTCCTTTATTCTAGAAAAAGTTTTCATCTTTTTCCTTCAATATATCACTAAGATAGACAGCAATTGTTAATTTAATTCTACTATTAAAAAACTGAACCAATGTTTCAAAAACACTTTTCGTCAAACTAAATTCTACTGGTGTATTGCCAGCTTAGGTCCTCAAATCAGGAGAAAAGAGGGGACGGAAAAATGAAAAATTTTACCCCCTTAATGACCAGAGCACTTTTTTCAATTCAGCATTCCGTCGCTTTAATTGACAATTGCGCGGTCGTGCAACGTTGTACCCAAACAAAATTGACATCCATTTTTTCCCATAAATAGAGCTTTCTTTTGGTGGTATTTGATCACCTCTGTGTCACTTCTGATCACCGCTATAAACAAAAAAAAGAGCGACAATTTTGAAAAAAACCCAATATTTTTTACTTTTTGCTATAATACACATCCAAAAAAAATATAAAAAATCCAATTTATTCATCAGTTTAGGCCAATATATATTCTTCTACATATTTATGGCAAAAAAATTGCAATCTGCGTATATTGATTGGTTTGTGCAAAACTTGCCGTGTTTACAAACCATGAGAATTAATTTATGGCATTGTTACTATTTTTTTTTTTACTGGTAATGGGGTGATCTTTTTTATCAGGACTGCAATATTGCAGCCAACATGTCGGACATTTTTGACACTTTTTTGGGTCCATTGACATTTATACAGCGATCAGAGCTACAATAAAACACTGATTACTGTATAAATGTCACTGGGAGGGAAAGCATTAACCTGCAGGGAGCAATCAAGGAGTTAACAGTGTTCCCTAGGCGTGTTCTAACTGTGTGGGGGCGGGGCTTCCAGGGGCATGACAGATCTAACTGATCCCGGTTACAGGGTTCAGTAGATCACTGTCATGCTGCCTGACATAGCGGGGAACCACCATGTTTACATCGGTGGTTCCCCGCTTTTGTGCTGTACCAGACAATTGCGGGTTGCTGGCAGACATCGAGTCCACCCCACCTATGGCCCCACTCAGGGAGCGTGTGGCGGGCATGAGAGCTCGCCGCCAGCGGTGCACACTCGCCCCCGTGTGCATGCACGAATTGCTGTTTATAAACGGTGATCTGCGTACAGCTGCCATTTTGCAGCAGTAAATGTACACGAGGCGGTCGACAACTGGTTAAAGGCACTGTACACAAGTAGATAAAACAGTATATTTATTGGATCACATTAAAATGATAGGTGGAAGAGTACATAACCTCCATATAAAAATTATACATATAATTATATATCAACTTTAATAAAACCATACAAATTATTGTGTCCTGCTGATAAATGCCAACATGTTTTGTAGTTCACAGTTGCTTCATCAAGGACATCACAGGATAATCTGAAAATTTGAGGAAAATTTTATCAGTACAAACATTATTATGGTTATAATTTAAAAGGTTTCTAAACAAGTTACATAACAATAACTAGCAGCTTACCACAACATCGGACAAGAGTTTAATAACCCCTGGCTCTTGAGAGAATGTCATATGCAAGATCTAGGAACCAATCCCCCAGTGAAATTTAGGGGAAGGTAGGCCAGACACTGGGGCAGACAGACGGAAAGCGAGGGTCAAAACCGGCTGCGCAATGCCAACTATAATATAATAATAGAAATAAGCACACTAAATATATTGATCTCACAAAATAATCTGTGGGCGTCAAAAAGTATATAAGGAGAAAGGGTGAACAGGGACCATCTACAACAACCCCTACACCCCATGGGATATATTAAAGTATCATGGGTCACAGGTATCCAAGACCATCACACATACCAACACATCCATAATGGACGCCCTACACCTGGAAACAAAAATAAGTACATTCCCGCAACCTACCAAATGAAGGACCCCACAGAACCCCATAACAATTATAAATCCACACGGACATGGGAGCTTCACACCCAATCTCTCCTCCATAAGCCCTAACCACCAATGACCATATATGCACACATAACTAACTGTGTACGCAAGAGTGCTAAGCTAGAACCAATGGGGGCCCACTATGGTTCTCACAGGCTAGATGGTAAGTCCATGCTAAGGTGGCCTCCCAGCCACTCAATATGGCAATAGCTATTCACAAAGTAATACCCTTGAGTCAATGGCATAATGTGCTTACCAAGGATAAGCAATCACTGTCTCCCTGCAGAACCCTCTAGGACACAAAGTCAAAATGAACCACTTGCCTACTGGACACTTTCACCCTCTTCCTGCCCAGGCCAATTTTAAGCTTTCAGTACTGTCGCACTTTGAATGACAATTGTGCGGTCATGCAACACTGTACAGAAACAAACTTTTTATCATTTTTTTAAGACAGATAGAACATTTTTTGGTGGTATTTAATAACAACTGGGTTTTTTATTTTTTGGTAAACAAATGAGAAAAAACAGAAATGTTGGGAAAAAAAAACCTTTCTGTTATAAAATGTTGTAAATAAGTAATTTTTATGCTTCACTGATGTGTGCTGATGAGACTGCACTAATGGGCACTGATAGGCTGCACTGGTAGGCACTAATGAGGTGGCACTGATGAGGTGGGACTGATGGGCCTGCAGTGATATGTGTCATCGATGGACACTGATAGGCGGCACTGATAGACATCACTGATAGGCAATAACAGGCAGCACAGATCGGCACTAACAGGCAGCACTGATGGGCACTGATTGGCATCACTGATGGGCATTGTTTGGGCTGCACTGATAGTCAGTGCCCTGATTATCAGTGTAGGTGTCCCCTGTGTGGATTGCCACTTACCGGCTCTCCTCTCCTCATGGGCTGTCAGAAAATCCTGTTTACACTGTTATCAGCTGTGATTGGACACAGTGATCACAGATCCCTGCCCATGTGCACCGCAGGGGGCATGCCAGAAGCGTAATCATGGGAGGATGTCAATAGACGCCCTCCCAGAAATGTGCGACCCATTGTAGCCGTCATTCGACTATAGCGCAGTTGTGAAGAGGTTAAAGTGGGACTATGAGCAAAATGAAACAACAGGTTTTATTATTCTGAATTTAATTTTTCCCTGTAACATAGTTTTATTACCTGTTGACCATGCCAGTATATGTGTTAAGATTTGACTTCTTTTATCAGGGCAACAATGCTGTTAGTTTTGCAGTAAAATCACAGCAGTGCTGTTGCCCTGTTGACAGGCGAGGAAAAGACGTGGCTTAATCTCAACTTTGTCTAATCTCCATCCATAGTTTGGGCCTGGAATGAAAGTACAGAGGGGCAAAAATGTAAAAATGAACACAGATATATGCAGATACCACAAGGAAACCAAGTTAGGTCTACCAAAAGTAGTATTAATCCTAAAAATAAAAATGTTTTTTTCCTTTATTTTCACCCCTTGATGCGGCCAATAACACACTTCCTGTTTTAGAGTGTCTCCACTCTGGATAGTGGAGCAACAAAGACACCCTTGGGGAGCAGCATTGTCAGTGTGGGAAGAGGGTAGTGGTCTAGCAGATTTAGTTGGACTTGGCTAAAAAATTGAAGCCAAACTCCAGCTAACACTTTTCAAGCATCTACGGCAACAGCTTTTTTCCATTTGGGAAAAAGGTTTTATGTAGATGAATAAGTCCCCTGCCAGTGTTAAATGGTTTATCGTAAACCTCAAAATTCCACTTTTGCTGGACAGCTTGGTCTGTTAAAAGAAATTAAGGAAAAATAACAGAATTACTGGCCGGATCAGAAGGTGAAAATAAAGGGAAAAAAACGACTGCAACCACCACATACAGTATCTCACAAAAGTGAGTACACCCCTCACATTTTTGTAAATATTTTATTCTATCTTTTCATGTGACAACACTGAAGAAATGGCACTTTGCTAAAACACACAGCCATTAATGTCTAAACCACTGGCAACAAAAGTGAGTACACCCCTAAGTGAAAATGTCCAAATTGAGACCAAGATAAACTTATTTGGTTCAGATGGTGTCCAGCGTGTGTGGCGGCAACCAGGTGAAGAGTACAAGTGTGTCTTGCTTACAGTCAAGCATGGTGGTCGGAGTATCATGGTCTGGGGCTGCATGAGTGCTGCTGACGCTGGGGAGCTACAGTTCATTGAGGGAAATAGGAATGCCAACATGTAATGTGACATACTGAAGCAGAAAATTATGCCCTCCCTCCCTTCGGATACTGGGCCGCAGGGCAGTATTCCATCCACGACCTGTACGTCTCCAGGACTCGGGGACGAGCAGGTCGGATCACAACCGACCCTTCTCACCCTGGACATGGACTATTTCAGCCACTCCCCTCAGGCAGGAGGCTACGGTCCATGCGGACCAGAACCTCCCGCCACAAAAACAGTTTCTATCCATCTGCTGTGGGACTCATGAACACTTAACACTTGACACTTTACACACTGTAATTTTTGTAGTTTGCCCCTTGACACTTTGACACTGTAAATTTTTCATTTGCATTTGCACATGTCCCAGTCTAAATAGCCTGTACAGTTATCTTATCCAACCCTGTAAATCTTGTGATTACTTTTGTATTTATCGTGTATTTTACTTAGTATTTTTTATTTTTTTTTGTATTTTTTGTTATTCCTAATCCGTGAACCTTGTTTACAGATCATGGCAATAAACCTTTTCTGATTCTGATTCTGATTCTGATAAAGACCCCCAAGCACACCTCCAAGACGACCATTGCCTTGCTAAAGAAGCTGAAGGTAAAGATGATGTACTGGCCAAGCATGCCTCCAGACCTAAACCTATTGAGCATCTGTGGGGCATCCTCAAACAGAAGGTAAAACATATCAAGAGCGACTTCAGGAACTTAAAGTGGTAGTAAACCCTCCTATCATTTTCAGCCAAGGAAGCTGCCATCTTGGCCTCTGTTTAATCTACAACTGCCATGATGCTGAACATGTGATCAGCTATGACACCAGCCATTGGATGGTTTGACAGTTTGGTTTAGAGCACAACCAATGGGAGTGTTACATTTCCGGCACATGTCGGAAATGTGACTGGTTTTTAACCTGTTAAATGCATGGGTTTACTACCGTTTTAATATGTACAGTCTGGAGGAAAGAAGGGAGAGGGGAGACATGATTGAAACCTTTAAATACATCAAGGGGGTGAATAAGGTTAAGGTGGGCAGTCTTTTCAATATGAAGCCAAAATCAAGAACACGGGGACATGACCTCAAGCTAACTGGGGGGAGGTTCAAAACTAATCTTAGAAAGTATTATTTTACTGAAAGGGTGGTTGATGATTGGAATAAGCTACCAACAGAGGTTGTGAGACAATCAACAGTAAATGGCTTCAAACATACTTGGGATAAACATAAATCTATAGTCAGACAACAAGGTTAATGTGAAAACAAAAAAAAAAACAAAAAAACAAAACAAAAAGAAAAACTGAAATAGGGCAGACTCGATGGACTACTGAGTCTTTTTCTGCCATTAATTTTCTATGTTTCTAAGGTGGAAGAGTGCAAGGTTTCTAACATCCACCAGCTCCGTGATGTCCGCATGGAGGAGTGGAAGAAGACTCCAGTGACAACCTGTGAAGCCCTGGTGAACTCCGTGCCCAAGAGGATTAAGGCAGTGCTGGAAAATAATGTTGGCCACACAAAATATTGACACTTTGGGCCAGTTTGGACATTTTTACTTAGGGGTGTACTCACTTTTGTAACCAGCAGTTTAGACATTAATGGCTGTGCATTGAGTTATTTTGAGGGGACAGCAAATTGACACTGTTATACAAGCTGTACACTCACTACTTTACATTGTAGCAAAGTGTCATTTCTTCAGTGTTGTCACATGAAAAGATATAATAGAATATTTACAAAAATGTGAGGGGTGTACTCACTTTTATGAGATACTGTATATGGACTGATGAGCTGTAATATAATACATTTTTGTCTTTGGTTTTAGTGCCATTTTAAGATATGGCTTTAATACATTTTTAAAGGTTGCCATACTGAAACAGTGTGGGGACATAGATATGACTGACGTGTCATTAGAGGCTGTACAATTCCTTTTATTAATAAAGTACTTGTTGCTAGTATAAAATCACAAAGATCAGAGGACTTCACCACAACCTTTTGATCCAATTTAGCTTACTTTGCATATAGTGGACATACCGGGCCCATTCACACCTGTGTGCTGCGGTAACATGCACAAGTATTGCAATGTGCAGTAATACACATTACATGTGTTGATGCGCTGCAGTTCTATTTATTGTGATGGCACCGTAAAGCACCTTCCCAATGCACCTGCATTGCAGTGTACTGCAACAAGTGATAACATGCTATCTTGCTCTGCAGTGTTCTGCACTAGCCAGGTCCTCCGTAATGCGGTGGCAGCCCATGAAAATGAATAGGCTGCTTTAACCACTTCACCTCCAGAAGAATTTCCCAGTTTAGGACCAGAGCACTTACGATTCGGCGCTGTGTCGCTTTAACTGACAATTGCGCGGTCGTACAACGTTGTACCCAAATAAAATTTGCGTCCATTTTCCCCACAAATAGACCTTTTTTTTTGGTGGTATTTGATCGCCTCTGCGTCATTTCTGATTACAGCTATAAACAAAAGAAGAGCGACCATTTTGCAAAAAAACCCACATTTCTTACTTTTTGCTAAAATTCAAATCCAAAAAAAAATATCTAAAAAGACATTTTTTTTTCATCTGTTTTGGCTGATTTATATTCTTCCTCATACTTGTGATAAAAAAAATCACAATCGCCGTTTTTATTGATTGGTTTGCACAAAAATGCCCGCGTTTACGGATGGTGAGAATTAATTTCTGGGGTTTTTATTTTTTTATTTTTTTTACTAGTAATGGCGGCGATCTGCGATTTTTAGAGGTACTGCGATATTGCAACAGACATGTCGGACATTTTTGACACTTTTTTGGGACCAATGACATTTATTCAGCGATCAGAAATTTAAATGTCCACTGATTATTGTATAAATGTCATTGGCAGTGAAGGGGTTAACCTGCAGGGGGAGATCTAGGGGTTAACTGTGTTCCCTGGGTGTGTTCTTACTGTGGGGGGGTTGGGCTACCATGGGCATGAGAGATCTAACTGATCCCAGTGACAGGGATCAGTAGAT
>BLSH010555888.1:953668-963694 GCA_018402905.1 Glandirana rugosa
AACCAAAATGAAATGTATATCTATCAATTTTGTCATCTCTACTTTCTTTTGGTATTCGGAAAATAGTGTAAAAAAAAAAAAAAAAAAAAAAAGGAAAACCTTACAAAAATAACCATTATTCTCATTGTCGTAATTTCCAAATGTCTCTATAGAGTCATATGTCTATAAGTTATGTCTAGTTCGGAATTACGTACCATTGTTGGCCGTACACATTTTATTGTACTTTCTATTGTATCTATTATTTCTTGATGGTCTTTGTAGGAGTCATCCGATTTACTACTCTAAAAACAATCTATAGAACGCGGCACACGGATACCAACTAAATCACCTACATCCCTTATGCATAGATTCACCATAAGCCCAAGCTCACCAAATAGTCATAGATGACCAAAATCCCATCCGACAAGAACTTCCAGCCAGAAAAAAAAAAAAAAAAAAAAAAATGTGATAAAAGGCTTATGGTTTTCTTTCATCTCTACTGTTTTAACTATCTATATGTAAAGTAAAACCAAGCTATTGATATCTTTTGAAGTCAAACTGGTGGCTAATCGGGCTGGTAATGACGATGATAATGATGATTATTTTGACAGCCTGGTGAATGAGGTATGAGAACATACTGGGCAATCCAGTGGTGATCTGTTTTATTTTTGATTTGCCATTTTATATTAAATATGTGATAAAAGCCTTATGGTTTTCTTTCATCTCTACTGTTTTAACTACTTATATGTAAAGTAAAACCAAGCTATTGATACCTTTCAAAGTCATACTGGTGGCTAATCGGACTGGTAATAATGATGATGATGATGATGATTATTTTGACAGCCTGGTGGAGGATGTATGAGAACATATTGGGCAATACGGTGGTGATCTGTAACCATAAAAAGGTTAGCGACTCCAGGTGCAGAACCTCCAACAATATTATTTATTGTTGTCGGTGACTCCTTATGAACTCTACCCTCCATTTCTTGTACAGACATCACAATGGCAGAAAGTGAAAGGAAAGCCTCCACAATGGAGTCACCCTGACATAATTTTGAACTCTCCCCTACTCTATGCAAAATGTTTAAAAATCTTGGCTGGTGTACATCTTTACTCTTTAATAGAGTTGAGCGGACACCTGGATGTTCGGGTTCGGCCAAACTTTGCGAAAAAGTTTGAGTTCGGCCCCGAACTTAACCCCAAACCCCATTGAAGTCAATGGTGACCCGAACCTTTGGGCACTAAAATGGCTGTAAAAAAGTCCTGGAAAGGGCTAGAGGGCTGCAAAAGATAGCAAAATGGGGGTACGAGTAGGACAAGTGCACTGCAAACAAATGTGGATAAGGAAATAACTTAAAATCACATTAAAAAAAAATGGAGGAGGAGGTGGATGTGGAGTAGGTGGTTGAGGAGGCGGTGACCGTGGCGGTGTAGGTGGTGGAAGTGGCGGTGCAGGAGGAGGTAGCCAACACTGTTTTTTGTTTGTTTGGTTTTTTTTTTCTAATTGGGGTAGCCCCCAAAATATTGAGACATATTAAAAAAAAAAAGGATACATTCACTTAAGTATACCAATGGCTGTGTGAGTCCGGTATAAATGGCTATTCTGCACAAGGTACAGACAAGTCTTGTGGAATCCACGCCTGGCTCATTTTAATAAAGGTTAGCTTGTCCACATTGGCTGCGGACAGGCGGCTGTGCTTGTCTGTGATAACACCCCCTGCCGTGCTAAACACACGTTCAGACAATACACTGGCTGCAGGGCAGGCCAACACATCCAAGGCATATAGGGCAAGATCAGGCCATGCGCCCAATTTGGAGACCCAGAAGTTGAATAGGGCAGACCCATCAGTCAGTACGTGTAGGCATGTGCACACATACTGTTCCACCATGTTGCTGAAATGCTGCCTCCTGTTAAGTCGTTGCCTATCAGCTGGTGGTGCTGTTTGTTGTGGCGTGCTGCTGACAAAGCTTTCCCACATTTCGGCCATGCTAACCCTGTCTTCTGAGGTTCTGGCGGTGCCACATCTGCGTTGGCGACCTCTTCCTCCTCCTTTGCCTTCGCCTTGTGCTTCCACTGAGCCCCGGAGTCATTTGGGAATGCCCTCAGCATCGCGTCTACCAGTGTGTGCTTGTAGGCGCGCATCTTCCGATCACACTCCAGTGAGGGAATTAAGGCTGGCACGTTGTCCTTGTAACGGGGATCCTGCAGGGTGACCACCCAGTAATCAGCACAAGTTACAATGTGGGCAAGTCGGCTGTCCTTGTGCAGGCACTGCAGCATGTAGTTGCTCATGTGTGCCAGGCTGCCCAGAGGCAAAGACAACCTATCCTTTATGGGAGGTGTATCATCTGTGTCCTCCGTATCCCCCCAGCTACGCTCCAGTGATGCCCACAAGCTGTGTTGGGTACCACCCTGCTGTGAACATGGTTCCTCCTCCTCCTCATCATCCTCCTCATCCTCCAGAACTGTGCCCTGGCTTGAAAATGTTTTACCTGGCCTATGCTGGTGCTGGAACATACCCTCCGAGCCACTTGTGAATGACTGGCCTGATAACAGTGGGAATTACCCCTCTTCCTCCTCCTCATGTGCCACATCCTCTTCCATCATCACCCCAAGTGTTTTTTCAAGGAGACATAGAAGTGGTATAGTAACGCTGAGAACAGTGTCATCGGCACTGGCCATGTTGGTGGAGTACTCAAAACACCGCAATATGGTACACAGGTCTTGCATGGAGGCCCACTCGTTGGTGGTGAAGTGGTGCTGTTCCGCAGAGCGACTGACCCATGCGCGCTGCAGCTGAAACTCCACTATTGCCTGCTGCTGCTCGCACAGTCTCTCCAGCATGTGCAAGGTGGAGTTCTACCTTGTAGGCATGTCGCATAGGGGGCGGTGAGCGGGAAGGCCGAAGTTCCGCTGCAGCGCAGACAGGCGAGCAGCAGCAGGGTGAGAACGCCGAAAACGCGCACAGACGGCCCGCACTTTCTGCAGCAGCTCTGACATATCCGGGTAGTTTTTTAGAAATTACTGCACCACCAAATTCAGCACATGCGCCAGGCAAGGGATGTGCGTCAAACCAGCTAGGCCCAGAGCTGCTACGAGATTTCACCCATTATCGCACACCACCAGGCCGAGCTTGAGGCTCAGTAGCAACAACCACTCATCAGTCTGTTGTTCAATGCCCATCCACAGCTCCTGCGTAGTGTGGGGTTTATCCCCCAAACATATCAGTTTTAAAACAACCTGCTGTTGTTTCCCCCTGGATGTGCTAAAGCTGGTGGTGAAGATGTTACGCTGACTGGATGAGGAGGTGGTAGAGGAGGAGGAAGCGGAGTATGAGGAGGAGGCAACAGGAGGCAAAGAGAAATGCCCTGCAATCCTTGGTGGCGGAAGGACATGCGCCAAACTGCTATCCACCTCAGGCCCACCCGCCACTACATTTGCTCAGTGTGCAGTTAGCGAGATATAGCATCCCTGCCCGTGCTTACTGGTCCACGTATCAGTGGTAATATGGACTTTGCCACAAATGGCATTACGCAGTGCACACTTGATCTTGTCCCCGACTTATTTGTGCAGGGAAGGGATGGCTCGCCTGGAAAAGTAGTGGCGGCTGGGAACCACGTACTGTGGGACAGCCACCGCCATTAGGTTTTCAAAACTGTCCGTGTCCACCAGACGGAATGATAGCATTTCAAAGTCCAGGAATTTTGAAATGCTGGCATTCAGGGCTAGGGATCATGAGTGGGTGGGGGGGTACTTCTTCTTTCTCTCCACTGTTTGGGAGATGGACAGCTGTAAGTTTCCATGGGACCATGGTGTGGAAATGCTTGGGGACAGTGGCGGACATGGTGGCGTTGCTGTCACATTGTCTGTTTGCTGGGTGGCAGGTGACACTGTAGAGATGGAGGAAGAGGCTGAGGCAGTAGCAGAAGAGGAAGCAGGAAGAGCCCGAGACCTTTCTTGGATTTTGAGGTGCTTATTCCACTGCAGCTTGTGCTTGCATGTAGATGCCTGGTCATGCAGGTTGTGCTCAGGTTTAGAACATTTATGCCTCGCTTCAGGCTCTGATTGCACAGTGTTCAAACCACTCTTATCTTGTCCTCAGCACATTGTCTGAAGAACTGCCACGCTAAGGAACTCCTTTGAGCTGCCTTTGATGTGCTAGGTCCCTAAGTGCAGTGGGTAGTAGCAGGCCTACTGTCTAGGGGACGGTTGCTCCGCTTTTGCAACCTGCTTCCTCTTTTGCTGTGCTGGTGCCACTGTGCGACCCCCACCTCTTCCTCCAAACTGCACATGTCACTCGCATCAACTTCATTCCATGTGAGGTCTAGGACCTTATCATCCTCCACATCATCTTCCACCCACTCTTCACCACTGCCCTCCTTGTCAGTCTGCACACTGTAGAAAGCCGCAGCAGTTTCGTCATCATCAGAGACGTGCTGCGGTGGTGTTTCCATGTCCTCATCCTGAAACAGAAGTGGTTGGGCATCGGTGCACTCAATGTCTTCCATTTCTGGGGCAAGGCTATGTGGATGGCCCTCGGAATGCACACCAGCAGAGTCATCAAAAAGCATAAGAGACTGCTGCATGACTTGGGGCTCAGACTTCTTGGCTGATTTACAAGGGTCTGAGGTGAAAGACAGATCACCATGGGGTTCAGGTGCCAACTCTGAGCTTTCAGCAAGGGACCGGGTGGAAGACAATGTGAAGGAACTGGAGGCATTGTCTGCCACCCAATCTACTATCGCCTGTACTTGTTCTGGCCTCACCATTCATTGACCGGCATTCGGGCCTACCATATAACTTAGATGGTTCTGTTGGCTACTCGAACCTGAGGAAGGTGTTTCACTTGTGTGTGTATCTGGCACAGATCAACTACGTCCTCTCCTTGCAACAGGAGCTTCACAGACACCAGCAGCACCACGACCACGTCCCTTATTTGATGCTCTCCTCATTCTGAACGCAAATGTACTATTTAGCACAAATTTATATTATTTTTTATAACGCTAATCTGTCCCTCACACCAGCAGCAGGAACCTATCCCTATACCAGTATGAGATGATTTTATAACGGTAATCTATCCCTCACACCGGCAGCAGGAACCTCTCCCTATACCAGTATGAGATGATTTTATAACGGTAATCTATCCCTCACACCGGCAGCAGGAACCTCTCCTTATACTAGTATGAGATGATTTTATAACAATAATCTGTCCCACACACCAGCATCAGGAACCTCCCCTTATACTAGTATGAGATGATTTTATAACAATAATATGTCCCTCACACCAGCAGCAGGAACCTCTCCCTATACCAGTATGAGATGATTTTATAATGCTATATTGTCCCTCACACCAGCGGCAGGAACCTCTCCCTATACCAGTATGAGATGATTTTATAACGCTAATCTATCCCTCACACCAGCGGCAGGAACCTCTCCCTATACTAGTATGAGATGATTTTATAACGCTAATCTGTCCCTCACACCAGCGGCAGAAACCTCTCCCTATACTAGTATGAGATGATTTTATAACGCTAATCTATCCCTCACACCAGCGGCGGGAACCTCTCCTTATACAAGTATGAGATGATTTTATAACGGTAATCTGTCCCTCACACCAGCGACAGAAACCTCTCTCTATACTGGTATGAGATGATTTTATAACGCTAATCTGTCCCTCACACCAGTGGCAGGAACCTCTCCCTATACTAGTATGAGATGATTTTATAACGCTAATCTATCCCTCACACCAGCAGCAGGAACCTCTCCCTATACTAGCATGAGATGATTTTATAACGCTAATCTATCCCTCACACCAGGAGCAGGAACCTCTCCCTATACCAGCATGAGATGATTTTATAACGGTAATCTATCCCTCACACCAGCGGCAGGAACCTCTCCCTATACCAGTATGAGATGATTTTATAACGGTAATCTGTCCCTCACCGCGGTGGCAGCATCCTCTCCCTACAATAGTCTGAGAGCATGTGACATGCAGCGCTACATGACTCCAGCTCATATCGAGGCTGGGTCACATGATGCACTGGCCAATCACAGCCAAGCCATTAGTAGGCATGGCTGTGATGGCTTCTAAGGGCAAACAAGTGAAATGCTTGTTGATTGGCTGCCCTGCAGCTATACAAAAGGCATGAAAAAATACCCAAACCTCAAACCTGGACTTTTTCTCAAATGTCCGGGTTCGAGTTCGGGACACGGACACCCTAAAGTCCGGTACGAACCCGAACTTTACAGTTCGAGTTCACTCAACTCTACTCTTTAAGTCTTGATTAGTTTATGTGCATTAAATAAAAACATTTTGCATAAATAAACATCAAAGCTTTAATTGACTTGCGTCCTATCATTTACCCATCATTGACAAATTAAAAAACATCCTCTTCTTTAGTAATGATCAATGACATGCAGACATATTGGCTCATTTACAGTCTGCGGCACTTGCCATCCACTACATAGACGAATGTAGCCCTATTTTGTGGGGGTTATGACAAATGGCCCTCCCCAAAAAGGTTATTGTGCTAAATCTGTAGATAAATGAGAGAACCAGAACCTTTGCTAAGTTAAAGATTGGGTTTGAGTAGACCTCTAACTGCCAGAAGTGGCCGTCAGACACTTAACCTGGCCCAGCCTATGCTGTTTATTGAGCCCTGAGCTAAAACGAGCTATAAAATCCCATACCAGTTCCAAAAGGTTTAACTGGACTAACAGGAGCTGCATATAATTAATATAGCAAAAAACAGGGTCACCTACTAACATACAGCAAGGTGACCACTTCACACGCATACTATATCACGGACTGAACTATCTGGTATATTGCATATGAGATAACAACAAGGGTACAGATATACTGCCCTTACTAGTCATTAAATATATACATACAGTGGGTATAGAAAAGAATCCCCCCTTTTAAAATAATCACATTTTGTTGCTTTGCAGGTTAAAATGAAGACAGACACAGTTTCTGTTCGATCCAGCTGTATCTAATAGTGCAACCTACAACATCCAAGTGAAAGACATAACACCAACATGTCAGAAAAAGATAAAAAAAATAATCAAAAACAGAATCACCGAGTTAGAAAAAGTATTACCCCCTATGTCAGTATTTTGTTGTACCATCTTTTGCTTTAATTACAGTCTTTTCTGTTGGTATACGTCTCTACTAACCTTGCACATCTAGACTTTGCAATATTTGCCCACTCTTCTTTGTAGAACTGCTCAAGTTCAGTTAAATTTTATGGTGCCCGTTTGTTGACTGCATAGTTCAAGTCTGACTAAGCCATGCAAGGACATTCACCTTTTTTTCCTTGAACTACTATGTTGTCATTTTTGCCATGTGCTTTGGGTCATTGTGTTGGAAGGTAAACCTTTTTCCTATTGACAACTTTCCAGCAGAGGGCAGCAGATTTTCCTTAAGAATTTGGTGATATTTTGCCCCACCTATTTTTCTTCTATTCTGATAAGTACTCCAGTCCCTGCTGCAGAGAAACACAACACGACATGATAATACCACCTCATTGATTTACTATAGGAATTGTGTTATTTTATTTAATAGTTTTTTATTAAGATTTTCACATATACAGTAGTAACAGAGGTAAGTAGACAGTTAAACAGACAAATAAACAAACAGTATCTGTTGAGAAAGATTGGGTTTCAAAGACAGTCTAATTACATATGGAGTAGCTTAACCACTTGCCAACCAGCCGCAGCAATTTTACATTGGCAGGTTGGCTTGGCTGTGCAAACCACCGTCATGGTACGTCGGGTCGCACAGGCGCGGATGTGGGCAAGAGCGTTCCGCCGGCACGCACTCACTCCTGCTGCATGCTGTGTGAGCGTGCCCACTGGTCGGACGGACTCAATGTCCTCTGGTGACCTGTGATTGCCTTCTACAGAGGCAGAACGGGGATCTGCCAATGTAAACAAACCAGATCCCTGTTCTGTCAGGGGACATGACACTGTTCTACTGTTAGAAAATCATATAAATTAAGTTTGTTCAGAGTAGATACATAATAAACAAACAATCAGCAGCATGCACCGTTTGTTGATCTCCAAACTTAAATACAATAAAAATTCTTGTGCAGCGCTAAAGTCCGAATGGACAGATGAATACAGTCTCTGGGCTTCAGTGATAGGAAAGACCAACACCAGTTTATGAGCAGGAATGAAATAGCACACTACACCCATTGCTCTCTCAATCTTCTTACCAAATAATGCAATGTGAGCCTCTGTGATCAAACTATCCACAGTTCCGGAACACCTTCTTCAAGTGGGAGGAAGAAACAGCCAACCCTGCAGCGATCTCTCTCACAGTCAAAAGGTCACAAGGAAGGCATAACCATGGGATAAAGGAACAAAGGGAACACACATAGTGAAGCCCGTTTTTAAAAGCATTTACTAGGTAAAAAAGATTGCACTTACAAACGTCCAGAAGACTTCAGAGCATATAATTCCATACAGCATTCCACACATGGAAACATGAACGTGCTTATTGGCAGCTGTACCACCTGACTGGTTTCGTTCCAATGAACATCGTCAGAGCCATGGCTCTACTGTTCTACTGTTCCCAGTGATTGGGAACAGCGAAATCTCTCATGTCCCTGCCAGCCCAGCCCCCACACAGTTAGAACATGCTGAGGGAATACAGTTAACCCCTTGATCGCCCGCTAGAGTTTAACCCCTTCCCTGCCAGTGACATCTATACAGTATTGCAAAAGATTCTATCTGGGAACCCTATAGAAGCACAGAATGATGTCACATCCAAAGTTAAATACATAGACAGAAACAATATTGAAATGACTTTATAGTCATCATAGAGACAAATAATCAAAATAGGATAAAATACAAATATTTATTTCAATAGGAATAAAAATCACATGAAAAAATGTACATGGTATATAAAGCACAAACATATAAATATGTATACAGGCTGATGTAAATCTTCTAAGTGTACAGAAGCAGCTCTATAACGGGTACCCCTATGCATAGGAGTGGGTACCCTTATGCATTTTGACTTGTGAGTCTTCATCTGGGGGTCCTTTCTAGAGCAATAAACGACACAACTGTCCAAAGACATAAACAGTAATGAGTAGTATACAACAATTGCATATACACAATATTACACACAATATGAAGAGAAAATGACATGTTTTACTCTGCATAGTTAAAACATGCATATACATGTGAGTAACATCAAGATACCCCAATGCCTCGAGCGCTGTTGTGGTTCACTCAAGGGACAGAAAACCTAGTAAGAGAAAAGGCTCAATGGGAACTGGTTTGCTCACTTGAAATATACATTTTGATAGACTGGATGTTTTGGACAATGTCCAAGCATTGCCCAGTTTGGCTAAAAAGGGGACAACTATATAAATGTATACTTGGTTGTTAAGTATTTACTTATATAAATATGGCTGATAAAGACAGTTACCAAAGAATCCAAAAGTATATATATAGCATCAGTATCCCAGCCAGACAATCAGGAGTAATAGCGGCATCATCTCCCTTAAGGTGGGTGCAAAAACTCTTGTATGCTCCACTATAAGTGCCTTGGGGCATGGATATTCGTAAAAGCAAGTCCCAAAGGGGTTCCAAACATGGAGGATCCTAAAACAACAACCCCATAAAAAAGGGGTAAGGCACAAATTCAAACATAGGCAGAGTCAATGCTGAGTGTCAAAGACACAACAGCATGAAAACTGCCGGAAAAAAGACCATCATATCCAAACATAACAGGCAAAAACTTACCCTTAAAAACTTACTCTGTAAAGGGTAAGGGGGAGGGAAAATGGCTAATTGGGCTCGATTTGGACATTTTCACATAGGGGTGTACTCATTTTTGTTGCCAGCGGTTTAGACATTCATGTGTGTTGAGTTATTTTGAGGGGACAGCAAATGTACACTGTTAAACAAGCTGTACACTCACTTTTACATTTTAACAAAGTGTCATTTCTTCAATGTCGCATGAAAAGATATAATAAAAAAAGTGAGGGGTGTACTCACTTTTGTGAGATACTGTGTGTATATATATATATATA
>BLSH010555888.1:963704-990691 GCA_018402905.1 Glandirana rugosa
CTCCGTGGTCGTCGACGTTTATAGACAAACGACGATACATTACCACAAAATCGTCGACGAGAGAACTAGGTTACGTATCTCGACCGTCTTTAGAAGGAGTTACACAGAAATAGACGTGCCCAATTAAAGGAAAAACTACTAAAGGAGAGTGTTCCACATTGTTAAGCAGAGCACCATTTTCAAGCAATATGGGGAAGAAAAAGGATCTCTCTGCTGCTGAAAAGAGTGAAATAGTTCAATGCCTTGGATGATGTATGAAAACATTAGATATTTCACGAAAACGTAAGCGTGATCATCACACTATTAAGAGATTTGTGGCTGATTCAGAGCACAGATGGGTTTGTGCAGATAAAGACACATTGAGGAAGATTTCTGCCAGCTCTATGCATTGGATCAAGAGAGCAGCTGCTAAAACACCATTACATAGCAGCAAACAGATATTTGCAGCTGCTGGTGCCTCTGGAGTCCCACGGACATCAAGGTGTAGAGTCCTCCAGAGTCTTGTAACTGTGCATAAACCTTTCATTCGGCCACCACTAACCAATGCTCACAAGAAGAAATGGCTGCATTGGGCAGAAAAATACATGAAGACTAATTTTCAAACAGTCATGACAATTTTCAGTTCTTTACAACCTATAAAGTGTTTTGAAACTTGCTGTGTGTAATAATTTGGAACAGTGCATTGTAAGTTTTTTATTTTGAAAAAAAATACTGTTATCATTAGGAGGTTTGTTCGAAAAGATTTGAATTGTACTCTTAATAGTTGATAACATGAGAATTATGCTGACTGTTGTTTACATCAATTATTTAGGTAAATGAGAAAAATATCATTGGCATAATAATTTGGAGCAGGGTGTATATATACACACAGCATATTGAGTGCGCACTATATATCGGTACATATGGTATATAGTGCACCTGACGTGGTGTATTAAAATATATACAGCCTGATATATATAGATATATACACACACAGCGTATTGAGTGTGCACTATATATATATATATATATATATATATATACACATATATATGCACACACAGCGTATTGAGTGTGCACTTTATATCTGTACATACGGTATATAGTACACTTGACGTGGTGTATTAAAATATATACAGCCTGGTGTATACACCCTGTTCCAAATTATTATGCAAATTCTATTTCAGTGTCACAAAGATGAAATATTTTGTTTTTCAGCTTAACTCATGGGTGACATTGTGTCTCAGGGCTCTTTTGATCAATGAAAACAATCTCGGACACCTGTTATAATTAGATTGCCAGGTCAGCCCAATTAAAGGAAAAACTACTAAAGGAGGGTGTTCCACATTATTAAGTAGAGCACCATTTTCAAGCAATATGGGGAAGAAAAAGGATCTATAGTTCAATGCCTTGGACGAGGTATGAAAACATTAGATATTTCACGAAAACGTAAGCGTGATCATCGCACTATTAAGAGATTTGTGGCTGATTCAGAGCACAGATGGGTTAGTGCAGATAAAGGCACATTAGGAAGATTTCTGCCAGATCCATGCACCGGATCAAGAGAGCAGCTGCTAAAACACCATTACATAGTAGCAAACAGATATTTGAAGCTGCTGGTGCCTCTGGAGTCCTCCAGAGTCTTGCAACTGTGCATAAACCTTCCATTCGGCCACCACTAACCAATGCTCACAAGCAGAAATGGCTGCATTGGGCAGAAAAATACATGAAGATTTTCAAACAGTCCTGTTCACTGATGAGTGCCGTGCAACCCTGGACAAAAACTGTCCAAAAACTCACAAGTTCAATGGATGCAAGACTTGTGAAGCTGCTATCAAATAAGGGGTCCTATGTTAAAATGTAATGTGACCTGTTAAAATGTTTAAAAAGTTAAAATGTTGTTCAAAGTTTGATTGAAATAGCTTTTGATTTCAGTAAATATGCTGCAAACACAACCTATGACAATTTTCAGTATTTTACAACCTATAAAGCCCCCCTCCCCCAAAGCACCCATACTCCCCATGTTGAGGGCATGCAGCCTGGTACGGTTCGGGGGGGGGGCGCTTGCTTGCCCCCCCCATCCTAACCGGCCAGGGCTGCATGCTCGGATAAGGGTCTGGTTTGGATTTTAGGGGGAGCCCCACGTCAATTTTTTTAAAAAATCTGGTGCGGGGTTCCCTTTAATAATCAAACCAGACCCGAAGAGCCTGGTTTGGACTGGGGGGGGGGACCCCACGCACTTTTTTTCAGTGATTTTTTTTGTATATTGCCAGGAACCGGCAATACATTACAGCCGCGATTTGAAATGACAATTTTTCCTATGGAAATGTAATTTTGCTCTGGCTATGTTCTACACCTCACAGAGATGTGCCCTTTTACACACAGACTAAGGACACCCCCAGGAACAATATTTAAAGGAATTTTTCATTTTGTTTTTCACTTTAAGCATTATTAAAATCACTGCTCCTGAAAAAATGATTGATTTAAAAACTTTTTTTTCATTGATACATGTCCCCTAGGGCAGGACCCGGGTCCCCATACACTTTTTAGGGCAATAACATTGCATATAAGCCTTTAAAATGAGCGCTTTTGATTTTTCATGTTTGGGTCCCAAAGACTTTAATGATGCTTGGATGTTCGCCCAAACTTTTTGTCTGTTCGCATGTTCTGTTACGAACCGAACCGGGGGGTGTTCGGCCAGTGGAATAATAGATCTTACACAGCATGGGGGCTAGGATATGTTTACATTTTTTATAATATTCTCCAGTGAATCCATCTGGACCTGGGTATTTAGAGTTTGGAAGGTTGTTGATTGCTTGTAGTATTTCAGGGATGGTGAATGGGGTATTAAGGGATGATAGTTGTTGTGGTGATATAGAGGGGAGATTGGTGTGTTCTAGGAAGGCTATAATTTCCTCCTGGGAGGGTTGATAGGTGTTTTTATCTTCCTTAATATTGTAGAGATCTTCGTAGTATGCACTAAATGCATTTGCAATGGAGTTAGGTTTAAGAAGCTTTTTGTTATTATGAGGATGGAGTAGGAATGGGATTTTAGACTTGGCTCTCTGACCTTTGATATGTAAGGTCATCGCTTTACCTGCTTTGTTTCCTGTTGTATATACCTATTTGCTTTAATTTTGCTATACGCCTTTTCAAATGTCTCTAGAAATAGAGAGCGTAGTTTGTGGCGTAACGAGAAGATTTTAGATTGGAGTGGGTGGGGGGGGGGTTATTTTTGTTTAGGGATTCAGTGGTATAAATTTCAGCTGTAATCTCATCTAGCCACTGTGTCCTCTTTTTCTTTGCTCTGGCCCCCAATTGGCTAAATACAGACAGTCCCCGGGTTACAAACAAGATAGGGTCTGTAGGTTTGTTCTTAAGTTGTATTTGTTTGTAAGTCAGAACAGGTACATTTTTTAAGTGTAGCATCAGCCAAAAAAAAAAACTGTTTTTAAGCTTTCTGGATATCATAGTGAAGGGTTAACACCCCTGTAATGTTTGTTTTGCTGTCTGTGCTTCTGTTCAGAAAATGTCACCTCACTTCCTGTCCCAATGATAATTGGATTTTGAAAATTTTCAGTTGTTGTGGAAACAAGAATTGGTGATAAAGCATCAGTGGAGAGACCTTTTTCCCATGATAACTCTAACAAGAGTGCATTTTCCTTCCTATAGGTAGATTTCCTCTCACTTCCTGTTGCCTCCCTCTGTTTGTAAGTAGGAGTCATTTGTAAGTCGGATGTTTGTAACTAGGGGACCGCCTGTACTCCCCTAATAACAGCTTTATGGGTATTCCGCACCACCATCGGGTCAGATACTGATTCTGAGTTAATGGAGAAGAACTCTTTTAGTTGCTGTTGGAGGGGGGGTGGAATAGCCGGGATTTTGGAGAAGGTAATTGTTAGCTCTCCATAGGTAGGAGTTAGGTTGGGAGGATTTGGCGGCTAAGGGGATACTGATAGAAGCATGGTCCGACCAGGTGGTAGTGTGAATAGCCACAGCCAACACATTTTGAAGCAACCACTTATTAGAAAGAAATAGGTCAATGCATGAGTAGGTGTTGTGGCGCGGTGACAGGTAAGTATAATCCCACTTGCTCGCGTGACAACACCTCCACACGTCAAAGTTATGTCTCTTATGTCCCGCTGTTGAGTTAATTGTGAGTTAATTTGGTGTTGAGACCAAATCATTCAATTTTAGTCTCATCTGACCATAACACCTTTTTCCATGTGGCCTCAGGATCTTCAAGGTGCGTTTGAGGTGGTTAGATGGCACTAAAATTTTATTATTTGGCCTCAACGCTGTATTCTGTATTTTCCTACAGTAAAGCATGGAGGTGGTGATATCCTGTTATGGGGGTGTTTCTCTGCAGCAGGGACTAGAGCACTTGTCAGGATGAAAGGAAAAATGGATGGGGCAACATTCCATCAAATTATTGAGGAAAATCTGCTGTCCTCTGCCAGAAAGTTGTCAATGGGAAGAAGGTTTACCTTCCAACATGACAATGACCCAAAGCACACAGCAGAAATGACCACACAGTGGTTGAAGGAGAACGCCCTTGCATGGCTTTGTCAGAGCCCAGACGTAAACCCCACTGAAAATCTGTCACCATCAAATTTGATTAAACTTGAGTAGTTCTGCAAATATTGCAAAGTTTAGATGTGCAAAGTTAGTAGAGACATATCCCAACAGACTAAAGACTGTAATTAAAGCAAAAGGTGGTTCAGTAAAACACTGACATAACAGGGGTGATCCTTTTCTAACTCAGCAATTCTGTTTTTATTTTTTTTTGTTCTGGCATGTTGGTGTTATATCTTTCACTTGGGCGTTATAAGTTGCACTATTAATTACAGCTGGATAACACAAAAAACTGTCTTTCTTCATTTCAGTCTGCAAAGCAACAAAATGTAATTATTTTAAAGGGAGTGATTCTTTTCTATACCCACTGTATATATATCCAGAAGCTATAGACAACAATAGTAAAACTATTAACATAGGAACACTTGCCTAATAACCCCTGCTTCTGCTGTGGAATTGCAGCAGTTTACGGGGGCATGTGATCTCTCTCCTTTCTTCTCATCTGATCTGCTCTCCTCTCCTCTCCATGGGGTTTCCAAGCCAGCCTCTAAGAGACAGGAAGTGTATATACATAACAGTGATAATTTTGGCAGCAAATTTTGATTTAGTTTCAGTCTTAGTGTTAGGACTAAAATGGCATTTTAGTTTCAGTCCCATTTTAGTCTTCTGCAAGTGTTTTCATTTCAGTCTTAGTCTTTGATTAAAATACCATTTTAGTTTTAGTCCCATTTTAGTCATCATATTTTAGTCGACTAAAATCTCCAGTACATTTTAGTGAAATAAAATCATTTTAGTCAACTAAAATCGAATGTGTTTAAATTGTAATTGTAATGTAGTATGTAAGCATTTCTCTACAATTTCCAAACTCATTATATACTGTTGCTGGAGTGAAAAATATAATATGTTATTATTTATGGTATTAAGGTTTGACTTTGCACATGCACTACAGACACAGATCGTTTCACCAAGAATACTGCTATCTTGACAAAAGGGTAACAAAAAATTGAAAAAATACACAAAAAAACCTCTTTGCGTGACCGTGATGATGATGCCACCACCAACCATGCACTGCAAGTGCACAATCATTTACATGAACAGTTCAAGAAACTTAAACTGAACAACAGAACACAACAAAACATTTCAGCCAGCAGCTTGGCTGGCCAGTGGCCTGGTGTCAAGAAGGACAGCAAAGAGGCCACAGGCCAGGCCACTATCTCACTCACTCCAGTAAAAACATCAGGGACAGACTGATATTCTGCAAACGGTACAGGGATCGGACTGCCGAGGACTGGGGGAAAGTAATTTTCTCTGATGAATCCCCTCTCTGGTTGCTTGAGGCATCCGGAAAAAAAACCTTGTCCAGACTCCAGAGAAAAAAAGGTGAGCGTGAGCGAGCGTTACACTATCTGTACTGTGTTATACTTATGCCAAGTTGCCAACACAGTAAAGCATCCTGAGACCATTCATGTGTGGGGTGGGTGGCTGCTTAGATGTGGATGCCGGTGTCGGTGCTTCTGGTTCTTTCTCTTCCTGCGATAGTTCCACATCATCTTCTTCAGACAATTCCTCATGTTGTTGTAATTGTGTGTGTGGCTGCTGTTGGTACCTAACAAATGGAACACAGCCAAATAAGCATAAAGTATATAGAAAAGGTTACTGTTCCTTCCATTCTATTATTTTAACACTTAACATGTTACATAGCTCCCAACTGTCCCTGATTTCGAGGCCGTATGTACAGTCACACACAGTGCTGCTCAGTGCTCTCTCACTCTCGACTCTCATGGCACGGTGCTTGCTGGGAACAGATTGCGTAAGTAGGCGGGGAAACCGAAAGTTAGTTCACGTGGGTAAACGTACCTCTTCGCCATTTTTGTCCCGTTTTCGTTTGTTAACGAAAACGTATCTGACCCTCGTCATAGTTTTCGTCAGTGGACGAAAATGTGCTGTACTTTTCGTTTAGTTTTCGTCATTGTAAAAATGCTGCTGACGAAATCTTTGAGGAAAACGTTTTCGTTGATGAAATTAACACTGATACATAATTGCTATGATAGCTGTTATTCACAAATACAAACAGTAGAGGGCAGCAGATCCCTACACTAGGAACAAGTCAAGGCAAGGGGAGGTGATTAACAACTATTTAGGACTGAAAGATGTCCCGCTGTCTGATATCATTCCCCAAAATGGTTTTGTAGGATCATTCGGCAGTGCAGTCAGTGGTAAATGTCAATTCACCGCTACTGTAATGCTGCAATGCTGAAATAACCTGTGAGAAAAATGGGGGGTGGGTGGGCATTTTTATTTTGCATGTATTCCTTAAGAAGACATTTATATGTTTTATGTTATTGGAAATTTCTGTTGTTTATATGACTCATTCTACTAAGAATGAGGATAAAGTTCATAAGCCTACAGATCTTTTCTCTGTATATATAAGATGACTCGTTCACTCATCCGCAAGTAAATACTTTATGTAATTTCTCTTCTATAAATAAAAATTATGTCTCTGTTGCATTTGTTCATATTGTTTTCCGCAACACATGTAATGACATTTAAGTTCTTACATAATGCTGCCAGAATACCCAAAGCTGCACACATACTGCGCCTTGTGAGCTGGAGGTCTCAGCCTACAGAGATTACAATCTAATTTTAGTGCCATCTGCTATCTCTGAATTCAGTCCAGCTAAGATATTTTTACCAAGTTTTTTCCCAACACTTCTTAAGTCACAGGTGCTATAAGAGGAATCCAAAATGTAAAATCCAATAAAAGCCTGAAAATGTGACAAATTTAATATACATGCAATGACGTTATAATAGAGGTAGAAAATAGGAGATTGGGCCCCATTATAAACCTACATTATGTGCAGTACCTGCCATAAAGTTTTTGAAGCTTCTACGAGCAACTTGCTTTAATCATAAGTAACACTATTTTCCTGGTCTTTGTTTCAGTTGCATGATGTCATATGTACTTCTCTTCAGTCCTCAGTGGTGAGTGGGTCCTGAATGCTAGAGAAGTCTATGGTGGCTAGGGTGTGCCATTTCCTGCAGGATTCTCTTGTGCATGCTCACATAAAGTGGACTGATTGACCGTGGGGTGTCATGCTGATGAAGGACTGGTGATGTATCCCAGAGCAGTGGGTTTATGGGGACAGCACCATGGATATGATGTGCATTGCTATTTTTTATTTTACCACTAAAAGGCATTGCGTTTTAACTCTTTTTTTTACCCATCTGGAGTTGAGCTTTAGGTGAACTCTTGCTCCTGAAGATCTCAAGGTGAAATTTCTGTGAGGATGAAGGATGCTAGTCACTTTTTTTCTTTTCGTTCTATCTACAGAAATGTTCCAGTGACGAATTTAATCATTGAGCTACTGATGTTGGCTCGGTAGCACAGTACGTGCACAAGCACACACGGAAGATCAGTGTTGGTAGGAAGGCAGTAGGAGGGCACTTTCTGTTACCAATGCTTCCTCTTTCTCTGTTCTTTCTCTGTTACTTCCTCTGTTCCTGCTTCCTGGACAAAAAATCCCATTCCATCTTCCAAGGTATCTTTAAATCTGATTGATGGCTGTGAGAAACATCAGGTTTTCAGTATGGCAAAGGCAGAAAAGAGCTTGATGTAGGTGTCCCAGCATCTCAGAAAATTGTATTTCTATGATCATCAGATTACTGACAAAGGTAAGTGAGATTGACTGGTATATTACAAAATTTGTCAGGAACTAGAACAGCCTCTGGTGGTACTGTGGTCCCTGGACTTGAATGGTCTAGTTCAAATGTCCAAAAGTGACTGTCTACCAGCAGTCAAAAGATCCAGTAGTTAGTCACCACGTATATAGTCTGTTGGAAGGACATTCAGCCCCACCACAGGAGCCACACAGTCTCTCAGTATTTAACCTGTCTACCTGTATATTGTAGATACCCTACTTGAACCTGAACCTGATACCCATTTTTGCTCACTTTCCTGATCTGTTTCACTGTCTATGGCTGTGACTGGCTCTACCCGATTCCTCAGGTTTTCTTTTTCCTCTGTACCTAGTTAATTTGATAACTAATTCAATAATTCATTAAAACTCCCAAGAACTCCTGCTCTCTGGCTCCCTCGTCACCTCCTCCCATACTTGCCTCCAGGACTTTTCCCAAGCCCTAATTTTTCACACAAATGTTAAAATCAGCATTTTATATATTTTCCGAGAGCAAAAACTATGTTTACATTTTTTTTATGTCACACAATATTTGTGCAGTCATTTGTAGAGTTGAGCGAACCCGAACTGTAAAGTTCGGGTTCGTACCGGACTTTAGGGTGTCTGTGTCCCGAACCCGAACATTTGAGAAAAAGTCTGGGATCGGTTTCGGGGTTCGGGTAATTTTTCGCGCCTTTCGAATAGCTGCAGGGCAGCCAATCACCAAGCGTTTCACTCGTTTGGCCTTAGAAGCCATCACAGCCATGCCTACTAGTGGCATGGCTGTGATTGGCCAGTGCATCATGTGACCCAGCCACTATATAAGCTGGAGTCACGTAGTGCTGCATGTCACATCATCTCATACTAAT
This sequence comes from Glandirana rugosa, assembly GCA_018402905.1. Classification (NCBI taxonomy): domain Eukaryota; kingdom Metazoa; phylum Chordata; class Amphibia; order Anura; family Ranidae; genus Glandirana; species Glandirana rugosa. The sequence goes on from BLSH010555888.1 coordinate 972,802, forward strand.
GTAGGGAGAGGGTCCTGCTGCTACTGTGAGGGACAGATTAGCTTTTGAAAATCTGTTAAAAACAGCGATTTATTGGTGGGTGGGTGCTAGAGGAGATTTTTGTTTGCTAAGCAAAGTGCCTCATATAAAACCTAAGCAATTTTTCTGTTTGTTAGGTGGGCGTTTGCAGCCATTTTTGCAAGTGCAGTGCACTTGCAGCTGCTTGTGTGTCAGGGACACTACTTTAATCGTGTTCTCTTAGTTCAATTGGCAACATTTTGGCATATTTAAATACTGCTTTTACATTGCAGTTAGACAAATTAAACATTTTTTTTTTGTGCAAAATATTACATTTGCGGCCAGCAGGGCATTTCTTGCACAAAATTAAAAAGTGCGTCTACATTGCTGGTTAAAAAAAAAAATCTAAATACTACATTTGCAGCCAGCGGTGCATTTCTTGGACAAAAATAAAAAGTGCGTCTACATTGCTGGTTTAAAAAAAATATTCTAAATATTACATTTGCGGCCAGCGGTGCATTTCTTGCACAAAATTAAAAAGTGCGTCTACATTGCCAGTTTAAAAAATAATATAAATTTGTGCTAAATAGTACATTTGCGGCCAGAATGAGGAGAGCGTCAAATAAGGGACGTGGTCGTGGTGCTGCTGGTGTTGGTGGTGTTGGTGAAGCTCCTGTTGCAAGGAGAGGACGCGGTCGATCTTTGCCAGCTACACGCACACATGAAACACCTTCCTCAGGTGCGAGTAGCCGACAGAACCTTCAATGTTATATGGTAGGCCCAAATGCTGCTCAACGAAAGGAGAGGCCAGAACAAGTACAGGCGATAGTAGATTGGGTGGCTGACAATGCATCCAGTTCCTTCACATTATCTCCCATCCGATCCCTTGCTGAAAGCTCAGAATTAGCACCTGAACCCCATGGCCATCTGTTTTTCACCTCAGCTCCTTGTAAATCAGCCAAGCAGTCTGAGCCCCAAGTCATGCAGCAGTCTCTTATGCTTTTTGATGACTCTGCTGGTGTGCTTTCCGTGGGCCATCCACATAGCGCTGCCCCAAAACTGGAAGATATTGAGTGCACCGATGCCCAACCACTTCTGTTGCAGGATGAGGACATGGAAACACCAGCGCAGCACATTTCTGATGATGACGAAACACAGGTGCCAACTGCTGCGGCTTTCTACAGTGTGCAGACTGACAAGGAGGGCAGTGGTGAAGAGTGGGTGGAAGATGATGTGGAGGACGATGAGGTCCTAGACCCCACATGGAATGAAGGTCATGCGAGTGACATGTGCAGTTTGGAGGAAGTGGTGGTGGTCGCACAGAGTCACCAGCACAGCAAAAGAGGAAGCAGGTTGCAAAAGTGGAGCAACCGTCCCCTAGACAATACGCCTGCTACAACCCACCGCACCCAGGGACCTAGCGCACCAAAGGAAGCTCAAAAGGAGTTCCCTGGCATGGCAGTTCTTCAGACAATTTGCTGATGACAAGACACAAGTGGTTTGCACACTGTGCAATCAGAGCCTGAAGCGAGGCATAAATGTTCTAAACCTGAGCACAACCTGCATGACCAGGCATCTACATGCAAAGCACAAGCTGCAGTGGAATAAGCACCTCAAAATCCAAGAAAGGTCTCGGGCTCCTCCTGCTTCCTCTTCTGCTGCTGCCTCGGCCTCTTCCTCCACCTCTACAGTGCCAGTGTCACCTGCCACCCAGCAAACAGACGATGTGACAGCAATGCCACCATGTCCGCCACCATCTCCAAGCATTTCCACAGCATGGTCCCATGGAAGCTTACAGCTGTCCATCTCCCAAACACTGGAGAGAAAGAGGAAGTACCCCCTACCCACCTCGCGATCCCTGGCCCTGAATGCCAGCATTTCAAAATTCCTGGCCTTTGAAATGTTATCATTCCGTCTGGTGGACACAGACAGTTTTAAAAACCTGATGGTGGTGGCTGTCCCACAGTATGTGGTTCCCAACCGCCATTACTTTTCCAGGCGAGCCATCCCTTCCCCCCACAAACAAGTCAGGGACAAGATCAAGTGTGCACTGCACAACGCCATCTGTGGCAAGGTCCACATAACCACTGATACGTGGACCAGTAAGCACGGGCAGGGATGCTATATCTCACTAACTGCACACTGGGCAAATGTAGTGGCGGGTGGGCTTGAGGCAGATAGCAGTTTGGCGCATGTCCTTCCGCCACCGAGGATTGCAGGGCATTTCTCTTTGCCTCCTGTTGCTTCATCCTCCTACTTCGCTTCCTCCTCCTCTACCATCTCCTCATCCGGTCAGCATAACACCTTCACCACCAACTTCAGCACATCCAGGGGGAAACGACAGCAGACTGTTTTAAAACTGATATTTTCGGGGGATAAACCCCACACTGCGCAGGAGCTGTGAATGGGCATTGAACAACAGACCGATGAGTGGTTGTTGCCACTGAGCCTCAAGCCCGGCCTGGTGGTGTGTGATAATGGGCAAAATCTCGTAGTAGTTATGGGCCTAGCCGGTTTGATGCACATCCCTTTCCTGGCGCATGTGCTGAATTTGGCGGTGCAGAAATTCCTAAAATACTACCCAGATATGTCAGAGCTGCTGCAGAAAGTGCGGGCCATCTGTGCATGCTTTCGACGTTCTCACCCTGCTGCTGCTCGTCTCTCTGTGCTGCAGTGGAACATCAGCCTTCCCGCTTACCGCCTCCTATGTGATGTGCCCACAAGGTGGAACTCCACCTTGCACATGCTGGAGAGACTGTGCGAGCAGCAGCAGGCAAGAGTTTCAGCTGCAGCACGCATGGGTAAATCGCTCTGCGGAACAGCACCACTTCACCACCAACGAATGGGCCTCCATGCGAGTCCTGTGTACCATATTGCGGTGTTTCGAGTACTCCACCAACATGGCCAGTGCCAATGACGCTGTTCTCAGCGTTACTATCCCACTTATATGTCTCCTTGAAAAAACACTTTGGGCGATGGAAGAGGATGTGGCGCAGGAGGAAGAGGGGTAATTTCCACGGTTTTCAGGCCAGTCATTAACAAGTGGCTTGGAGGGTGGGTTCCTGCAGCAGCATAGGCCAGGTAAAAAATTTTCAAGCCAGGGCACAGTTCTGGAGGATGAGGATGATGAGGAGCAGGAGGAACCGTGTTCACAGCAGGGTGGCACCCAATGCAGCTCGTGGGCATCACTGGAGCATGGCTGGGGGGATACGGAGGACACAGATGATACACCTCCCACAGAGGACAACTACATGCTGCAGTGCCTGCACAACGACAGCCGAGTTGCCCACATTGTAACTTGTGCTGATTACTGGGTGGCCACCCTGCAGGATCCCCGTTACAAGGACAACGTGCCGTGATCGGAAAATGCTCAACTACAAGCGCACGCTGGTAGATGCGCTGCTGAGGGCATTCCCAAATGACACCGGGGGCTCAGTGGAGGCACAAGGCGAAGGCAGAGGAGGAGGAAGAGGTTGCCAACACAGCTATGGCACCGCCAGCACCTCAGAAGGCAGGGTTAGCATGGCCGAAATGTGGAAAGGCTTTGTCAGCAGCACGCCACAACAAACAGCACCACCAGCTGATAGGCAGCATTTCAGCAACATGGTGGAACAGTATGTGTGCACACGCCTACACGTACTGACTGATGGGCCTGCCCCATTCAACTTCTGGGTCTCCAAATTTGGCACATGGCCTGAGCTTGCACTTTATGCCTTGGAGGTGCTGCCCTTAATTTTAGTGTAAACAAACACAATATAATACATATTTACCTATTTTTTGGTTAAATATAAAAAATGATGTTGCATTGAGCAAATAGATACTAAGCATGTAAACACTCCAAATTGCATGTACCTGAGAAATGGTGACAAACTACAGTATCTAAAATACCTTTCATATGGGGTGCAATCATTGTTTACATACGAATGAGGGACCTAGGCACTCGTTTGTATTTCCATGTATGTACAAGGGGGTTGCTTTGGTCAGGCAACATCAGGAGTCTTCTGCAGCCTTGATCTTGGTATAACCTCATACTGATAGACTGTAAATATATGTAGGGCAGTCAGCAAGTGGTTAATAAACCCAGAACCTGCATTCACTATATCTGGTCTCCCACAGTACACCGAATATGGAAATGCAATTATTTTAGTAAAGATAAACTGATAAATCCCTTTTCTCATCAGCAGTATATAGCAGTCTTGTGACTTGTATCAGTTCCTAGTAAAGCTTGTAGGAGTTTTCATTCTCCCCTGATCCTCTGTCTGGACAGTGCTGATTGGCCCTGTGCTGAACACATACACACTCCCAAGAAAAAAAAAAAACTCTCTAGCAATACACACCAAACTGAGCATGTGCAGTCTGCCCTCTGGCTCTGCAAATGTCAGGTTATTTTTTGGAAACAGTGAAAGAAGAAGAGGATCAGAGAGACAGGATCAAACAGTCATTATACACAATGCAAGAGATTAATCCCTTAGGCTTCACAGTGAGTATAACAAGCACACTTGCACACTTACACTGCATATATATACAGATTTTACTGTTGTGGGTTTAGCAACACATTAAGTAATAAAGGTAAGTACTAAACTGGGAGCTAGAGTATACAACTTCCTAAGGCTAGGTTCACATTTATGCATTGCAAAAATATGCGCAAAATCACATCTGTTCCCACCATGTACAAAAACACGCATCCTTTTTGACAGGTGTGCAGTGGTGCTATTAATTCTTGAAATCCCAATCCTCCTTGCTCCTTGTTAATGTGTGCATTATTGCACAGGCCAAAATGCATGGTAATGAAGTACCATGTATTTTGGTACAGAGTGATTATAAAAAAGGATCATGCACTTATTTTGTGTGATTGTTTGAGCATAAAACAGCCTACTGAATTTATTGGGCTGCTCTAATCATGATGAGTGAAATCATGCAGAAATGCACACACTATATAGGTGTGAATGGAATCTAAAGCTTCGTACACACGCTTAGATTTTCGGACGACTAAACGGCCATTTTTTGTTGCATGCTAGTCTCATGTCGAAAGTGAAGAGGTTACTCACCATACCAAAATTCTCGTACGACAGAATACAACCTCAGAGGCGATGTAATGTGTTGAATAGTTTTGTATGTTTTATACGTTTCTGAGCATACGTAGTCTTGCTCTTACATTTTTTTTTGGACAAAAACCATTGTAGCGTCCCCTTTGGCTTCAAGTAAATAACAAGTGGAGAGCTTCTGACGGGTGCAGTACTTTTATTCCTTTCCTTCAAAGGTGTGCAGTAAGGTTGAACACCACAGAGGTTAATCCTTTTAATTCTTTAAGCACCATAAGCACCATGAAAACTGTAAAATGACATATAATACATTGTTTACAGAGATCACCAAAAAGGGGGTTACAACAATATTACAAATGTGGAGTTCAGTTAAACACACACATGTCTAAATTACATTAAACATCTAAAGAAAAATAACTATATGTTCAAAGGATTTGGATGTTTACAGGATATCTTTAACTAACAGCATAGACTCCATTTATGCCCCAAAAACATATATATTTTTATAGATAATGCCCATTAGATTCATACCTCGCTTTGCTTGCCACAAGGGGTGCAAACTTAAAACTTTAGGAAACTTTAATAACCATCGCCTTCCATGAGGAGCTACTGACTGGCTTGGCTTCTGGATGCTGAATGACAGAGTCCCCCTTACCAGAAACTATAGGAAGCAGGAGGGGTGTGACAATTAAACATTCCCCTGAGAAACAAATGTAAGGCATAAAGGTTCCAACCGGCAGTCAGTGCTGAACAAGGATTTAAAGTGACAAGCGGACAGTTACACTCCCACCAAATTATGTTATGATGAATATAACTTAAAGTCATGCATAATTTACAGAAACTGACTACTGTATGTGTGGTGGTATGCTAGTGTATCACTAAAACTGATAACTCATTTACTTTCTATGAGAACTACTAGCTTTTGAATAGGACGTTGAATAATCAAGGATTTTGATACATGGTACTTCTTATCTTGCAATCTTCTGTCACCCACTAACACCTTGACTCGACGAACTAGACCATCCTTTGGGAGGATGGCTGGGTGTTTCGTTTCTTGACTAAGGGTTGATCTCGACAGCCTTCCACCAACACGAAGAAGTACTTGAACTAAAATGGGGTCAAGGTAACTAAGAGGGCTTGAACTTGGAAGACTATCTCCTCTTTGAAGAAGTTTTGGCTCTTGGGGAAAAGCTTGTTGTTGAACTAATCCTATCACTACCTCCCCTGCCTTCTTTCATTCCTCCCCAGTCACAAGACTGCTGCAGAGATGGGTCTTCCATCATATTCTCTTGATTCTTGCAATCACCTTAACAAGCATTAACCAACTGGAAAACTTGTTCAGACGATTTAGAATATCAGTTTGTTCACTGACTTGTGATGCAAGGATTGTAATGAGTTTGACTTTGGGGTTGCCTACAATCAATTCTGCTGGAGAGCATGGAGATGCGAGCACTTCAGATTTCCATAGGAAACTAGTGCCGGATAACCAGCTTGAGGAGAAAATATGTGCTATGTGAAGACCCCTGGATGCATGGTCGGCTGGGTTTTGTGCTGTATTCACCTAATGCCACTGAGTTGGATCTGTAATCTCTCTTATGAGTTGAACACGATTGGCTACAAACATATGAAATCTTCTTGCTTCATTATTTATATAGTCAGAAACTACCTGAGAGTTTGTCCAGAAGAATTCTTCATCAATTTCTTTCTCAAGTTCTGCCTTCAACATGACACTCAACCTTGCTACGGTGACTGCAGCTGAGAGTTCAAGCCTTGGGACCTTGGGATGCAATGGACTTGATTTCTGTCATTTTTGTACCTAAGGTATGAACAGGCACCGTATCCTACATTGTTGGCATCTGAAAAGTGGTGTGGTTTCACCTTCACCCTGTTACCGAAATCTGGAGGAGGGTAGCATCTGGGTATCTTGATTTCCCTTAGAGCTTGCAGACTACTCTTCCAGGCCTCCCACCATGGGCTTAAGCTCTCAGGGAGTTTTTCATCCCAACTGATGCCCTTACCACAAAGCTCTTGTAGAATGCACTTGCCACTCAGTATGAAGGAAGCTATGAAGCCTAGAGGATCATAAAGAGAGGCTACAACTGACAGGATACCACGACGAGTTGAAGGTTGATCCTTTATGTCAATGCTGAAGCTGAAGGTGTCGTTTTCAATTGACCACTGAATGCCAAGTTTTGGTCCTTCTGATGTAGAGTCTGGGTTAAGTTTGAGAGGTTCACTAGATGTTGCTCTTTCTGATGGAGCTACACAAGACAGGATGTCCTTTTTATTAGCGTTGAACTTATGCAGTCTTAAGCCTGCATTTTTACATAATCCTTGCGCTTTGAGGATTAGATTTGTAGCTTCACTGACTGTTGAAACAGGTTAGGCCGTTGTCGACATAAAAGTTCTTCTCAATGAAGACTGATGCTGAAGGACATTCTGCCTTGTATTGTTGCGCAAGATACTTGAGGCTGAAGTTGGCACATCCTGGAGAGGAACTGGCACCGAAAAGGTGAACTGCCATTCTGTATTCTTTGGGTTCTGTTTCCAACTGGCCGTTCTCACACCAAAGGAACCTTAAGTAATTGCGCCCCATTTTTGGGGAAATTTAGAAATGATGGAACATATTTTCAATGTCGCATATCACAGCAACTGCTTCTTTCCTGCGACAGAGGACTCCCACTAGAGAATTTATCAGGTCCGGGCCTGTCAACAAGGTGTCATTAATGAAGATGCCTTGGAACTTTGCTGAACAATCAAAGATGACTCTTAACTTGTTTGGCTTCTTGGGGTGATAGACCCCATGATGTGGGATGTACCACACTGTTTCTTCCTCTGATAATGAAGGGGCTGGTTCTGCATCACCTTTTCTGATCATTTCTTCCATGAATGCAGTGTAGTGTTCGTAGTACTGTTTATTAGAGTTGAGCGGACACCTGGATGTTCGGGTTCGGCGGAACTTCGCGAAAAATTTCGAGTTCGACCCCGAACTTGACCCCGAACCCCATTGAAGTCAATGATGACCCAAACTTTTGGGCACAAAAATGGCTCTAAAAAAGTCCTGGAAAGGGCTAGAGGATTGCAAAAGGAATCAAAATGGGGATAAGAGTAGGGCACGTGCCCTGCAAACAAATGTGGATAGGGAAATAACTTAAAATCACATAAAAAAAAAATGGAGGATGAGGTGGATGTGGAGTGGGAGGTTGAGGAGGCCATGACCGTGGCGGTGTAGGTGGTGGAAGTGGCAGTGGAGGAGGAGGTAGCCAACACTGTTTTTTGTTTGTTTGTTTTTTTTTTCTAATTGGGGTACCCCCCAAAATATAGAGACATATTTTTAAAAAAAGGATAAAGTATACTTAAGTATACCAATGGCTGTGTGAGGCCGGTATAAATGGCTATTCTGCACAAGGTACAGACAAGTCTTGTGGGATCCATGCCTGGTTCATTTTAATAAACGTTAACTTGTCCGCGTTGGCTGCGGACAGGCGGCTGCGCTTGTCAGTGATAACGCCCCCTGCCATGCTAAACACACGATCAGACAATACACTGGCTGCAGGGCAAGCCAGCACCTCCAAGGCATAAAGGGCAAGCTCAGGCCATGTGCCCAATTTGGAGACCCAGAAGTTGAATGGGGCAGACCCATCAGTCAGTATGTGTAGGCGTGTGCACACATACTGTTCCACCATGTTGCTGAAATGCTGCCTCCTGTTAAGACGTTGCCTATCAGCTGGTGGTGCTGTTTGTTGTGGTGTGCTGCTGACAAAGCTTTTCCTCATTTCGGCCATGCTAACCCTGCCTTCTGAGGTGCTGGCGGTGTCACGGCTGCGTTGGTGACCTCTTCCTCCCCCTCTGCCTTCGCCTTGTGCTTCCACTGAGCCCCCGATGTCATTTGGGAATGCCCTCAGCAGCGCATCTACCAGTGTGCGCTTGTAGTCACGCATCTTCCGATCATGCTCCAGTGAGGGAATTAAGGATGGCTCATTGTCCTTGTACCGGAGATCCAGCATGGTGGCCACCCAGTAATCAGCACAATTTACAATGTGGGCAACACGGCTGTCGTTGCGCAGGCACTGCAGCATGTAGTCGCTCATGTGTGCCAGGCTGCCCGGAGGCAAAGACAAGCTGTCCTCTGTGGGAGGTGTATCATCTGTGTCCTCTGTATCCCTCCAGCCATGCTCCAGTGATGCCCACGAGCGGCGCTGAGTGCCACCCTGCTATGAACAAGGTTCCTCCTCCTCATCATCATCCTCGTCTTCCTCATCCTCCAGAACTGTGCCCTGGCTTGAAAATTTTTTACCTGGCCTATGCTGGTGCAGGAACCCACCCTCCGAGCAACTTGTGAATGACTGGCCTGATAACCGTGGAAATGACCACTCTTCCTCCTGTGCTAAATCCTCTTCCATCAGCGCCCGAAGTGTTTTTTTCAAGGAGACATAGAAGTGGGATAGTAACGCTGAGAACAGCGTCATCGGCACTGGCCATGTTAGTGGAGTACTCAAAACACCGCAATATGGTACACAGGACTCGCATGGAGGCCCACTCGTTGGTGGTGAAGTGGTGCTGTTCCGCAGAGTGACTGACCCGTGCGTGCTGCAGCTGAAACTCCACTATTGCCTGCTGCTGTTCGCACAGTCTCTCCAGCATGTGCAAGGTGGAGTTCCACCTTGTGGGCACGTCGCATAGGAGGTGGTGAGCAGGAAGGCCGAAGTTCCGCTGCATCGCAGACAGGCGAGCAGCAGCAAGGTGAGAATGCCGAAAGCGCGCACAGATGGCCCACACTTTCTGCAGCAGCCCTGACATATCCAGGTAGTTTTTTAGAGATTTCTGCACCACAAAATTCAGCACATGCACCAGGCAAGGGATGTGCATCAAACCGGCTAGGCCCAGAGCTGCTATGAGATTTCGTCCATTATCGCACACCACCAGGCCGGGCTTGAGGCTCAGTGGCAACAACCGCTCATCGGTCTGTTGTTCAATGCCCGTCCATAGTTCCTGTGCACTGTGGGGTTTATCCCCCAAACATATCAGTTTTAAAACAGCCTGCTGTCGTTTCCTCCTGGATGTGCTGAAGTTGGTGGTGAAGGTGTTACGCTGACCGGATGAGGAGGTGGTAGAGGAGGAGGAAGCGGAGTAGGAGGAGGAGGCAACAGGAGGCAAAGAGAAATGCCCTGCAATCCTCGGTGGCGGAAGGACATGCGCCAAACTGCTATCCGCCTCAGGCCCACCCACCACTGCATTTGCCCAGTGTGCAGTTAGCTAGATATAGCGTCCCTGCCCGTGCTTACTGATACACGTATCCTTGGTTATGTGGACCTTGCCACAGATGGCGTTGCGCAGTGCACATGGTGGCGTTGCTGTCACATTGTCTGTTTGCTAAGTGGCAGGTGACACTGGCACTGTAGAGGTGGAGGAAGAGGCCAAGGCAGCAGCAGAAGAGGAAGCAGGAGGAGCCCGAGACCTTTCTTGGATTTTGAGGTGCTTATTCCACTGCAGCTCGTGCTTTGCATGTAGATGCCTGGTCATGCATATTGTGCTCAGGTTTAGAGCATTTATGCCTCGCTTCAGGATCTCATTGCACAGCATGCAAACCAATCATGTCTTGTCGTCAGCACATTGTCTGAAGAACTGCCATGCCAGGGAACCCTTTTGAGCTGCCTTTGGTGTGCTAGGTCCCTGGGTGCAGTGGGTAGTAGCAGGCCTACTGTCTAGGGGACGGTCGCTCCGCTTTTGCAACCTGCTTCCTCTTTTGCTGTGCTGGTGCCTCTGTGCGACCACCACCTCTTCCTCCAAACTGCACACGACACTCGCATCACCTTCATTCCATGTGGGGTCTAGGAGCTCGTCATCCTCCACATCATCTTCCACCCACTCTTCACCACAGCCCTCCTTGTCAGTCTGCACACTGTAGAAAGCTGCAGCAGTTTCGTCATCATCAGAGACGTGCTGCTGTGGTGTTTCCATGTCCTCATCCTGAAACAGAAGTGGTTGGGCATCAGTGCACTCAATGTCTTCCACTTCTAAGGCAGGGCTATGTGGATGGCCCACGGAATGCACACCAGCAGAGTCATTAAAAAGCATAAGAGACTGCTGCATGACTTGGGGCTCAGACTGCTTGGCTGATTTATAAAGGGGCTGAGGTGAAAGACAGATGGCCATGGGGTTCAGGTGCCAACTCTGAGCTTTCAGCAAGGGACCAGGTGGGAGACAATTTGAAGGAACTGGAGGCATTGTCTGCCACCCAATCTACTATCGCCTGTACTTGTTCTGGCCTCACCACTCGTTGAGCGGCATTTGGGCCTACCATATAACGTTGAAGGTTCTGTTGGCTACTCACACCTGAGGAAGGTGTTTCACTTGTGCGTGTAGCTGGCACAGATCGACCACGTCCTCTTCTTGCAAAAGGGGCTTCACCAACACCAGCAGCAAAAGCAGCACAAGCAGCACCACGACCACGTCCCTTATTTGACGCTCTCCTCATTCTGGCTGCAAATGTACTATTTAGCACAAATTTATATTATTTTTAGAACGGTAATCTATCCGTCACACCAGCAGCAGAAACCTCTCCCTACACCAGTATGAGATGATTTTATAAAGGTAATCTGTCCATCACACCATCAGCAGGAACCTCTCCCTACACCAGTATAAGATGATTTTATAGCGCTAATCTGTCCCTCACACCAGCAGCAGGAACCTCTCATTATACCAGTATGAGATGATTTTATAAAGCTAATCTGTCCCTCTCACCAGCAGCAGGAACCTCTCCCTATACTAGTATGAGATGATTTAATAACGGTAATCTATCCCTCACACCAGCGGCAAGAACCTCCCCCTATACCAGTATGAGTTTATTTTATAACGCTAATCTATCCCTCACACCAGCAGTAGGAACCTCTCCCTATACTAGTATGAGATGATTTTATAACGCTAATCTATCCCTCACACCAGCGGCAGAAACCGCTCCCTACCAGTACGAGATGATTTTATAACGCTAATCTATCCCTCACACCAGCGGCAGGAACCTCTCCCTATACCAGTATGAGATGATTTTATAACGCTAATCTATCCCTCACACCAGGGGCAGGAACCTCTCCCTATACCAGTATGAGATGATTTCATAACGCTAATCTGTCCCTCACAGCGATGGCAGGAACCTCTCCCTATACCAGTATGAAATGATTTTATAACAATAATTTGCCCATCACAGCGGTGGCAGCATCCTCTCCCTACACTAGCCTGAGAGCATGATACATGCAGCGCTACATGACTCCAGCTCATATCGAGGCTGGGTCACATGATGCACTGGCCAATCACAGCCATGCCTTTAGTAGGCATGGCTGTGATGGCTTCTAAGGGCAAACGAGTGAAACGCTTGTTGATTGGCTGCCCTGCAGCTATTCAAAAGGCGCGAGAAAATACCAGATCCCAGACTTTTTCTCAAATGTCCGGCTTCTGGACACGGACACCCTAAAGTCCGATACGAACCCGAACTTTACAGGAGTTCCCTTTGCAGAAACACTGTGAAACGAGCAAAGGTTGGGTATTCTTGAAACTTGTCTAATGCGACTCCATTAGCGCATGAACCATTCAGGCAATTTTTTTGAGAAGCTTGTGGTTTTCTTCACAATCATTTAGAATATCTAGGCATTTTACATGAGGAATGGCCTCCACACAACCTTGAAGGAAATCCCCAAACTCTCTTAATGCTACAGGGTCGTTTGCTGATATCTTTGGCCATTTAGTCAGCCTTTCTCTGAACGCTCTTTGCACTATGAATGGACCTCCATACATGTCTTGTAGGATTCCCCAGGCACCTAGATAAGCGTCTTCTGAGTTTCGGTAGAAGAAACCTTCCTCTGCCTTATGAGCTTCACCACCAAGATACCTCTTCAAGTACAGCATTTTTTCGCACGCAGGGAGTGGTTTTGATCAATCAACGTCATAAAAGATATCTTCCAATCAATGAACTTTAAAGAATCACCTGAATTTGAAAGTAAAATGCACCATTTGAAAATACATTTTGTAATTTCCACTGACAGACAGATAGATAGATAGATAGATAGATAGATAGATAGATAGATAGATAGATAGATAGATAGATAGATAGATAGATAGATAGATAGATAGATAGACTTCCCAACTACACTCATAATTTACTTTAGACGTAAATATCATCACTTTATCTAGCTATCATAGTTTATTTAAGTTGTTTACCATGAAAGAACATTTTCATATGCTCATTGAACACATCTTTGCCATCTCATTGAATATTAATATTTTATAAAGACATGTATTTCAACGTAATCAGGTTTATTCAGTTCATCCAGGGCCTTTTTGAAGTGAATGTTAATTATATTTTGAATGTGAAAGAAAATAATATATGGAAGGTATGAAAAGGAATTGAGAAGAGAATTTTAGATTACTATAGAGAATTAAGATTTGTGCAAATGCACATTCTAAGCAGCAAAGTAACAATGAAATGCAAAGGGCAGGTTTTATGGGAAATTAAGTTAGGAATTAAACTGAATCAATGATGTAAAATAAATATGCAGGATAAAAAAATGTTTAAAGTATCAAGATGTCAAGGGACAAAAAAGATAGAAGAATAGAAAATTACAGCAAATTAGAAGGAGCATCATCCCAAGCAGGAATAATCTGTACAGTTTACATTAAAATGCATTAGATACATAAGAAATGTATGAATTTATTGCAGCTTAAAATACAGTTCTATGAGAAAACACTGACTTGTGAAGGAGTGAGGTTCTTTTGGGAATCCGTTTATGAACATTGGAAACTGAGGCTGATAGGCAGATTGGGTCAGCTGGTGCATTAAGGATGCTGTACTGGTCTATAGGCTCATAGTTTACCAAACAGTCCCCATCTCTGCAGTCACCTTAGGTCAAGAGCTACTGGGGAAATGACTACATAAACAAAGGTTGTTGTAAGGTTTAAGACCAGGTGACCACTGCCATGGCTCACTCTGTCTCTTCTGAAAGAAAATAGAAGCTGGTAAAAGAAGAGTAATAATACTTACCTCACTTGCTGCCGGTGCCTGAAGGACCTTCAAAATGTATTATTTTGTGGTGTGTCCAAAGCAAGAAAAAATATATACCCTTGAAGGATATAATACTTTAAGACCAGTGTGTGATTACATCTGTATCAGTGAGGGGCCGTTGAGCATTTTCCTGCCCAGACACGGTTGGCCATTGGCTGCTACAGGGGGCAGGAATTAGCAGTGTCTGCGATTTTAGTCTCTAATAGGAAACTCAGCCTTTCCTGATGTTCACATCTTGGGTTGAGCTTCCTGTGTGAGCATCTTTCCAGGCGCCCCGAATATGACGCCATCGCGCACAACGTGGTATCCCGCGCATGCGAAATACATAGAGACGCCGGGAACCGTGTTCGGCGCCATTTCCAGCTGGACTTTGTGTAGTGCGGTTGCAACATTGGACAGCCCGTCCCCATTGTCGCTGAGGGGCTTGCCAACATACACAACGGGACATCAAGTGGACTAGGTAACCATACGCTTCTCCAAGATGTTGTATTTAAAAGTGTGACTCTTTGACATTGTTCACAAGAGTTTTTGGACCATCCTTTTTGAAATATAGCTTGCAAATATAGACTGCCATTTTGAGATATGCCATTGAGCTCTCTCAGACCTGGCAGGCCTTCAAGCAAATAGAAAGGTTTTTTCTACAGTATGACCACCATTATTGTTGATGATTGTAGTAATTTGGATTGACATAATGGTTTGCACTGTATTGAGAAACGCGTGGTTACCTCCACTCCTTGTTTCTTCTTTTTATAGTTTGCCCAATTTTTGGACGCTGATCATTGGGGACTTATCCCCAACAGTTCTTGTACGGCGTATAAAGCACTTATCATACCACAGAGGGGATCTTTGGGTTCCACAGCCTTTGTAGCCTTTGGTAGCCCATTACTGGTTGTTCGGCACTGTAAGTTTGGGTCTGTAGAATGTGGTGACGTATATGATCCTTGGATTGAATTGCTCACTTAAATCAATTTTGTGTTCGCAGAATATGGTATAATATCCCTGATGAAGATAAAATTGCTAACTTTTCAAAACGCGTAGGATGTCCCCAAGGACTAGGGTCTACTACAGTCATTGATGGTTGCACCATCCTAGGGGAATACCATTTTTCAACCGGAACACATATGATTATCCTTTATGATGCAAATAAGCATTGATATGTGATGTATAACCATGTGAAGGTCTTTTATGGAAATGTATATGATTCTGTGTGGCTTTTATAATATTTTGTATGAATAAATATGTTCTTTTAAGAAAAATGACATGAATTCTATATTACCTGATTGCCCTAAAAACCCTTTTGTAATTTTAGGTACACTTTTTAAAAAAAAATATATACCCTGCACTTTTTAAAGAAGTAAGGTAATTACTGTAATCAATTATAAGCAAAGCTGCTTGCACCAAACTATGTGTCCCCCTTTACACTATAGGGTCACCAGTGTATAAGCAACAAAATATATAATAGGCGCTGTGCTTAAAACCAATAAATAAATATGATGTCATGAATATTATTAAACTTAGTGTCACAGATAATCAATTTTTGATAACTATAAAGAACAAATAAGTCCATCAAATAGTGTCCATTCCAAAACCTTCATATCCTCATGCTCATTGAAGTGTTCTCTTCAATAATGTGTTCTGTGAAAGTTAAAAAGACTCCACCTCCAATCTGGTGCTCTTGAGTGCTCCCATCCAATTGTGCACTCACCAGAACTCCTTGACCTCTTAAGCTAATAATTGAGTCCACATCAGCATTGTGCAATGTTAAACTTCCAAGCGACCTTACAGATGTTTCAAATCCTAGATACGAATGGAGCGCCCAAGACAAAGGTGTAAAAGTTGCAAAGGTGGATTTTATTCGGTAGGAAGAATAGTAAAAAATGGCAACGCGTTTCGGGGGTCAAATGGCATCCCCCTTCCTCAGGGCTGTTGTTCAATCAGTTTAGATACCTGGATGTCAGTCCATATGGAAATCTGATGCGTGTTCAAAGAGGCATCCTCCTTTGAACACGCATCAGATTTCCATATGGACTGACATCCAGGCATCTAAACTGATTGAACAACAGCCCTGAGGAAGGGGGATGCCATTTGACCCCCGAAACGCGTTGGCATTTTTTACTATTCTTCCTACCGAATAAAATCCACCTTTGCAACTTTTACACCTTTGTCTTGGGCGCTCCATTCGTATCTAGGATTTGATCTTACATGTGAATCAACACGTCAAGTCGTTTACAGCGGTAGCAGCCCAGGCCCCGCAAGAGGGCGTACCATCAAAATTTCCAGATCACGCCCCATAGAGGCACTGGATATTGGGGATCTACCCCTACCTCCCTACCGACGATATCCCCAAACGAGGGATTGTGTTTCCAGCGCGGTCTACTTTTCATTCTTTGAACTTCATTACAGATGTTTCAGGCAGACTTCCAGGTCGCTTCTCCACACCTTACAGAATTATGCTCCTAAAAGCCACTTTCTTCCTCCTTTTTTTCCATATTCACCAATCCAGGAACAAAGAACAAAAGCAGAAGACCATTGTGCAGTATGATTTATTTCAACTGATAAAAAACACTCCAAAAGTGCACTCTTTCAATAAAAACATATGTTTACCTGCTTCAAGCATGTATTTCATACCTAGGATGGCGTGCCCACTTTCTCTGGTCTGGTGTGCATTCCACGCACCGGAAATGATGAAGGCAGAAGTAACATCATAAGCTCTGGCCCCATCCAGTGTCAAAAGCCTGTGCCCCTGGCTCCATGTTATGGTTTCACCTGCCAGTCGCTACTCCGCAGGAACACAGTATTGATGTAGTTACTCATGGGTGGAACTACAGTGTACAGCAGACTATCTCAGCCTTTTTACCCCAGAGGAAACCTTGAAATAATTTTCATGTGTTGGGGAATCCCTGAAAAAGGCAATTCATTGGTGGTCAATGGGAAAAATCACCCATACACTGGTGGCCAGTGGGAAGAATGGTCCCTGTACAGTGGTGGTCAGAATGCACCCCTTATAGACAGCTAAATTGATTACGGGAGGAACAAATAGCAACCTCTGAAGGAATCTTAGGGTTTCACAGAAGCCTGATTGACAATGGCTGGTGTACAGCAAGAGAACCAGGAATTCAACAAATTCCTCAGACAGTGTATCCCTGTGAAAAATCTGTCATAGAGGATACAGGTGGTGTGGCAGATAAGAATGATCATTTATCACAGGTTAAAATATTTATTTATTTATATTTATTAAGCAATGTCCCTTGCTAACTGCTTTAAAGATCTTCCACTGCTTTCATGTACCCTTCTCTGTACTCACCTCCAGATTTTGCCATGTTTTCTTTAGCTATGGCCATGCCTGTTGCTATATATGGTAAATATAGTGTTGAATGGTGGTACCATATATGGTAAATATGGTAGTTATTTTTTTTTGCCAGACTGTCATTAGTTGATTTACAAGCCCATGAATGTTACAACTACTATTAAAAATCTAAATAAGCTAAGAATATAGGACACTATAGAGAGTTTTATGTAAAGTGATTTTTTCACAACATCATCTTATCACAACAGCAAACCTGTATGTTTCAAAGTACTTTGCAGCAGCTTAATTTATGGCGTCTGTAGAAATAATTCCCAGAAAGGTACAGTCAGCCCCTCTAGGGTATGGCACGTGACCTTATCATAAAGTGTAAGGTGAGACTTTTTCTGGGAAGTGCCCATGAGAATGAAAATCTGACATACAATAGTCTGAATGTGGTTTGTAAGGGAGTGAGAGCAGGCTGTGAAGAGAAACACCTGCAGCATATGGAGAACT
>BLSH010555888.1:1013815-1051038 GCA_018402905.1 Glandirana rugosa
GACCTTGGAGAGGGAAATCTTGATCCTCTACTAAAAATTTGTTATTAGAATCATTGCCTACTCCTATAGGGACAGGTTCAAGCTGTTGCTGTAAGTGACAGATTATTGTTCAAAAATCATCTCCTAGTTCAAAAGGGAGAGGTTCCAGCTGTTGCTGTAAATCACAGATTATTTTTCAAACATCATTGCTTACTCATATAGGGCCAGGTTCCAGCTGTTGCTGTAAGGGACAGATTATTGTTCAAAAATCATTGCCTACTCCTATAGGGCCAGGTTCCAGCTGTTGCTGTAAGTGACAGATTATTGTTTAAAAATCATCTCCTAGTTCTAAAGGGAGAGGTTCCAGCTGTTGCTGTAAGTGACAGATTATTTTTCAAACATCATTGCCTACTCATATAGGGCCTGGTTCCAGCTGTTGCTGTAAGGGACAGATTATTGTTCAAAAATCATTGTCTACTCCTATAGGGCCAGGTTCCAGCTGTTGCTGTAAGTGACAGATTATCGTTCAAAAATCATCTCCTAGTTCTAAAGGGAGAGGTTCCAGCTGTTGCTGTAAGTGACAGATTATTGTTCAAAAATCATTGCCTACTCCTATAGGGCCAGTTTCCAGCTGTTGCTGTAAGGGACAGATTATTGGCTACATAGTACATTTGCGGGCACAATGAGGAGAGCATCAAATAAGGGATGTGGTCATGGTGCTGCTGGTGATGTTGGTGCTGCTGGTGTTGGTCGTGTTGGTGAAGCTCCTGTTGGAAGGAGAGGACGTGGTCGATGTGTGCCAGCTACACGCACACGTGAATCACCTTCCTCAGGTATCCAACAGAACCTTCACCGGTGTATGGTAGGCCCGAATGCCGCTCAACGATTGGTGAGGCCAGAAAAAGTACAGGCGATAGTAGATTGGGTGGCTGACAATGCCTCCAGTTCCTTCTCATTGTCTCCCCCCGGATCCCTTGATGAAAGCTTAGAATTGGCACCTGAACCCCGTGGTCATCTGTCTTTCACCTCAGCCCCTTGTAAATTAGCCAAGCAGTCTGAGCCCCAAGTCATGCAAGAGACTCTTATGCTTTTTGATGACTCTCCTGATGTGCTTTCCATCCACAATAGACATTACATCCACATAGCGCTGCCCCAGAAGTGGAAGACATTGAGTGCACTGATGCCCAACCACTTCTGTTGCAGGATGAGGACATGGAAACACCAGCGCAGCACGTCTTAGATGATGAGGAAACACAGATGCCAACTGCTGCAGCTTTCCTCAGTGTGCAGACTGACAAGGAGGGCAGTGGTGAAGGGTGGGTGGAAGATGATGGGGAGGAGGATGATGAGGTCCTAGACCCCACATGGACTGAGGGTCATGCGAGTGACGTGTGCAGTTTGGAGGAAGAGGTGGTGGTCGCACAGAGACACCAGCACAGCAAAAGAGGAAGCAGGTTGCAAAAGCGGAGCGAGCGTCCCCTAGACAGTATGCCTGCAACTACCCACCGCACACAGGGACCTAGCACACCAAAGGCAGCTCAAAGGCTTCCCCCGCGTGGCAGTTCTTCAGACAATGTGCTGACGACAAGACACGAGTGGTTTGCAAGCTGTGCAATGATAGCCTGAGCCGGGGCATAAATGTTCTAAACCTGACCACAACCTGCATGATCAGGCATCTAAATTCAAGGCACAAGCTGCATTGGAATAATTACCTCAAAATCCAAGAAAGGTCTCGGCCTCCTCCTGCTTCCTCTTCTGCTGCTGCCTCGGCCTCTTCCTCCACCTCTACCATGACAGTGTCACCTGCCACCCAGCAAACAGACGATATGACAGCAACGCCACCATGTCCGCCACCGTCCCCAAGCATTTCCACACCATGGTCCCATGGAAGCTTACAGCTCTCCATCTCACAAACACTGGAGAGAAAGAGGAAGTACCCCCCTACCCACCCTCGATCCCTGGCCCTGAATGCCAGCATTTCAAAATTCCTGGCCTTTGAAATGCTGTTATTCCGTTTGGTGGACACAGACAGTTTCAAAAACCTGATGGCAGTGGCTGTCCCACAGTACGTGGTTCCCAGCCGCCACTACTTTTCCAGGCGAGCCATCCCTTCCCTGCACAAACAAGTCAGGGACAAGATCAAGTGTGCACTGCACAACGCCATCTGTGGCAAGGTCCACATAACCACTGATACCTGGACCAGTAAGCACGGGCAGACACGCTATATCTCGCTAACTGCACACTGGGCAAATGTAGTGGCGGGTGAGACTGAGATGGCTAGCCATTTGGCGCATGTCCTTCCACCACCGAGGATTGCAGGGCATTTCTCTTTGCCTCCTGTTGCCTCCTCCTCCTACTGAGCTTCCTCCTCCTCGACCACCTCCTCATCCGCTCAGCGTAACACCTTCACCACCAACATCAGCACATCCAGGGGGAAACAACAGCAGGCTGTTTTGAAACGAATATGTTTGGGGGATAAACCCCACATTGCACAGGAGCTGTGGATGGGCATTGAACAACAGACCAATGAGTGGTTGTTGCCACTGAGCCTCAAGCCCGGCCTGGTGGTGTGCGACAATGGGCGAAATCTCGTAGTGGCTCTGGCCCTAGCCCGTTTGACGCACATCCCTTGCCTGGCGCATGTGCTGAATTTGGTGGTACAGAATTTTCTAAAAAACTACCCGGATATGTCAGAGCTACTGCAGAAAGTGTGGGCCGTCTGTGCACACTTTCAGCGTTCTCACCCTGCTGCTGCTCGCCTGTCTGCACTGCAGCGGAACTTCGGCCTTCCCGCTCACCGCCTCATATGCGACGTGCCCACAAGGTGGAACTCCACCTTGCACATGCTGGAGAGACTGTGCGAGCAGCAGCAGGCAATAGTGGAGTTTCAGCTGCAGCACACACGGGTCAGTCGCTCTGCACAACAGCACCACTTCACCACCAACGAGTGGGCCTCCATGCGAGACCTGTGTAGCGTATTGCGGTGTTTTGAGTACTCCACCAACGTGGCCAGTGCCAATGACACTGTCGTACTATCCCACTTCTATGTCTCCTTGAAAAAACACTGCGGGCCATAATGAAAGAGGATGTGGCACAGGAGGATGAGGAAGAGGGGTCATTTCCACGGTTATCAGGCCAGTCATTCGCAAGTGGCTCGGAGGGTGGGTTCCTGCACCAGCATAGGCCAGGTCAAAAATATTCAAGCCAGGGCAAAGTTCTGGAGGACGAGGAGGACGAGGAAGATCATGAGGAGGAGGAGGAACCACAGCAGGGTGGCACCCAATGCAGCTCGTGGGCATCACTGGAGCGTGGCTGGGGGAATACGGAGGACACAGGTGATATACCTCCCACACAGGACAGCTTGTCTTTACCTCTGGGCAGTCTGGCAGCCTGGCACACATGGCCGACTACATGCTGCAGTGCCTGTGCAACAACAGCCGAGTTTTCCACATTGTAACGTGGCCACCCTGCTGGATCCCCGTTACAAGGACAACATGCCGTCCTTAATTCCCTCACTGGAGTGCGAGAGGAAGATGTGCGACTACAAGCGCACGCTGGTAGAGGCGCTGCTGAGGGCATTCCCAAATGACACTGGGGGCTCAGTGGAAGCACAAGGCGAAGGCAGAGGAGGAGGAGGAAGAGGCCACCAACGCAGCTGTGCCACCGCCAGCACCTCAGAAGGCAAGGTTAGCATGGCCCAAATGTGGCAAAGCTTTGTCAGCAGCCCGCCACAACAAAGATCACCAGCAGCCGATAGACAACGTCTTAGCAGGAGGCAGCATTTCAGCAGCATGGTCGAAGAGTATGTGTGCACACACCTACACATACTAACTGATGGGTCTGCCCCATTCAACTTCTGGGTCTCCAAATTGGCCACATGGCCTGAGCTTGCCCTTTATGCCTTGGAGGTGCTGGCCTGCCCTGCAGCCAGTATATTGTCTGAATGTGTGTTTAGCACGGCAGGGGGCATTATCACAGACAAGTGCAGCTACCTGTCCACAGCCAACGTGGACAAGCTAACGTTTATTAAAATGAACCAGGCATGGATCCCACAAGACTTGTCTGTACCTTGTGCAGAATAGACATTTAGACAGGACTCACACAGCCATTCGTATACTTGTTTTTTGAATATGCCTCAATACTTTGAGGGCTACCCCAATTATAAACAAACAAAAAAAGAAAAAACAGTGTTGGCTACCTCCTCCTACTCCTCCACCACCACCACTTCCACGGTCACGGCCTAGTCAACCTCTAGGCTCCCACTCCACATCCACCCCCCCTTCCCTTTTTTTTTATTTGATTTTACTTTATTTTCCCTATCCCCATTTTTTTGTAGGGCACTTGCCCTACTCTTACCCCCATTTTACTTCCTTTTGCAGTCCTCTAGCACTTGCCAGGACTTTGTTACAGCCATTTTTGTGATGAAAAGTTCGGGTCCCCATTGACTTCAATGGGGTTTGGGGTCCGGGATAAAGTTCGGGTCGAGTTTGGTGCCAAACCCGGACTTTTTCCCGAAGTTCGGCCGGACCCACCGAACCTGAACATCCGGGGGTGCGATGAACTCTACTTGAGATATATGCTGATTAACCTTAGCATTTCTGGTGAGCCTCAGTGTGTGCACATACTACACGCGGTGACACTGGTGGAGGATTGGTTCCAGGCTTGATATAATACTGGCCCGAGATCATTTGATTGAACTATTTTAGAGACAATTTTCTCATATAAGAATTGTCTATGGTTGTGGACTCATTTAGCACATGCACTTTGTACACAGTGTTTGATATGGGATTCTGTTGATTGTTAATTTTTTAATTTTGAATGTTTATGCACGATTTTGATGTGGGTGCGCTGCTGAAAACATTGATTCACAGGTTTTTCATTTATACACTTATTCACTTTAAGCAGCAGCACTTTTAGATGTTTAATCACTAGACATTTTTAGTGATTGTTATATAATTTTATGAGCACAAATATATTGAGCGCAGCGTTTTATTTTATTATTTTTTGATTTAGGTAAGAAGATGAGATGAAGAATTCTAGTAACAATCCCAAAATTGCTTATTAGAATTGTATGATGATCAACCTTTGGAGAAGGTGTAAGGTGTACATATGAAAAGGAAAATGTTTGAAGGTGACATGACACAGACAGGAGACAAGAACAAAAGGTTTGGAGATGAGTAAGAAGGCCAACAGACTTTTAAAAAAGGAGTGAGAATTTCTGATAAGTAGGAGAACCTTTGAGCAGGAACAAAGGTTTAGAGGTAGAATGACAAAATGAGAGGAGTGTTGGGAATACCTGAGATACATAACACAATGCTCCTTAAAGTGGATATAAACCCACCACTCACCCAGTATAAACTAATGGCACAGTATTAATGTATATGTACAGTATCTCACAAAAGTGAGTACACCCCTCATATTTTTGTAAATATTTTATTATATATTTTCATGTGACAACACTGAAGAAATTACACATTGCTACAATGTAAAGTAGTGAGTGTACAGCTTGTAAAACAGTGTGAATTTGCTGTTCCCTCAAAATAACTCAACATACAGCCATTAATGCCTAAATCGCTGGCAACAAAAGTGAGTACACCCCCAAATGAAAATGTCCAAATTGGACCCAAAGTGTCGTTATTTTGTGTGATCACCATTATTCTCCAGCACTGCCTTAACCCACTTGGGCATGGAGTTAACCAGAGCTTCACAGGTTGCCACTGGAGTCATCTACCACTCCTCCATGACGACATCACAAAGATGGTGAATGTTAGAGACCTTGCGTTCCTCCGCCTTCCATTTGAAGATGCCCCACAGATGCTCAATAGGGTTTAGGTCTGGAGACATGCTTGGTCACTCCATCACCTTTACCCTCAACTTCTTTAGCAAGGCAGTGGTCATCTTGGAGGTGTGTTTGGGGTCGTTATCATGTTGGACTATTGCCCTGTGGTCCAGTCTCTGCAGGGAGGGGATCATGCTCTGCTTCAGTATGTTAAAGTACATGTTGGCATTCATGGTTCCCTCAATGAACTGTAGCTCCCCAGTGTCGGTAGCACTCATGCAGCCCCAGACCATGACACTCCCACCACCATGCTTGACTGTACTCAAGACACACTTGTCTTTGTACTCCTCACCTGGTTGCCGCCACATACGTTTTATGCCATCTGAACCATATACATTTATCCTTGTCTCATCAGACCACAGGACATGGTTCAAGTAATCCATGTCCTTAGTCTTCTTGTCTTCAGCAAACTGTTTGTGGGCTTTCTTGTGCATCATTTTTATAAGAGGCTTCCTTCTGGGATGGCAGTCATGCAGACCAATTTGATGCAGTGAGCTGGCAGAACTCATACCTCTATTTCCCAAAGACAACCTCTGGATATGACGCTGAACATGTGCACTCACCTTCTTTGATCGACCATGTCGAAGCCTGTTCTGGGTGGAACCTGTCCTGTTAAACCGCTGTATGGTCTTGGCCACCATGCTGCAGCTCAGTTTGAGGGTCTCAGCATTCTTCTTATAGCCTAGGTAATCTTTATGTAGAGCAACAATTCTTTGTTCCAATCCTCAGAGAGTTCTTTGCCACAAGGTGCCATGTTGAACTTCCAGTGACCAGTATGAGAGAGTGAGAGTGATAACACCAAATTTAACACACCTGCTCCACATTCACACCTAAGACCTTGTAACACTAACGAGTCACATGACACCGGGGAGGGAAAATGGATAATTGGGCCCAATTTGGACATTTTCACTTAGGGGTGTACTCACTTTTGTTGCCAGCGGTTTAGACATTAATGGCTGTGTGTTGAGTTATTTTAAGGGGGCAGCAAATTTACACTGTTATACAAAAATGTGAGGGGTGTTCTCACTTTTGTGAGATACTCTACATGCAAGCCTCCTGCATGTATCCCTACCTTGCAAATGTCACCCCCTTCAGCAGTAGCAGCCCCACAAAACTCTGGAATCGGTGGGTGGGTCTATTTGCCGCAGCTCAGTGGGCAGAGTTGTGATGTCACAAGACTCCCCGCCCACCTCTACACTCTCCTAGTCTTGAGTTTTTAGTAACATCCAGTCAAAACTCAGGAAAGGCACAACAAGACTTCAGCATACCCAATCATGCTGGAGTGTGGAGCAGCCAATCCTGGGAGAGCTGGAGAATAAAGGAGGGGAGATGTGAAGGTAGAATCGTACACAGTCTCTCCATGCAGGAGATAAAGACATCAGATGTCAGTCACAGCAGTGGGGGAAGTGGCAAAACAAACTTATTTGTGTGTCGTTTTTTTATCTTACTTCAAAAAGACAAGAGGATTGCTCAGAGCTGGATTAACTCTTTGCGGCAAGACTGGGCACAGATGACTTGACATCCTCTACTGTACCGGGTAGAAGTCTTCATTAATTTTTTTTTTCCACTTTAAGATTGCCTTGTCAAATAACCTTGAGTGTTATACAAACAAGAGTGCCAGTATGGCCATAAATACTGGGAGATTTCTGGCATATATGACCTATACAAATTAGACACCCTGGTCCTCAAGATTAGGGGATGGCTAGGGCAATAACACTGCCCTCCCGTGAAAAAAGTGAAGGTGAATGCCCTCTAGGGACACCATGGAGTAGTCAAAGAGATAAGAGAAGAGTGGCGCCAATCTGAATGCAGCATTGAAATAAAAATCAACTTTTAATGTGTGATAGCAAACTCACATTTAGGCAGTTTAACCACTTGCCGCCCGCCCACCGTCAAATGACAGCGGGGCGGTGCGGCTCTCGTTCTGGGAGGACGTCATCTGGACGTCACCCAGAAAGCACGCTCCCACGCGTCCTAGGGGGCGTGCAAAGTGCCAATTGTGGTCGCGCCGTGACCAATCACAGCCGGTCACATGTAAACAAGGAAGTGCCGGTATTTGGCAGTCCTCGCCTCACACTGACAGAGTGTGTGGCGAGGAGAGCTGATCAGTGGCATCTCCTCACACAGAGGATGTATAGGGATGTAATCAGGGCACTAATGACCTGTGTCCTGATTAAAGTTCCAGCAACCAGTGCCAGCACTAAATGCCCACTAGTGCCAGCAGTCAGTTCCCACAAGTGCCCACCAGTGCCAGCAGTCAGTGCACACAAGAGCCCGGCAGTGGCACCAATCAGTGCCCATTAGTGATGTCAGTCAGTGTTGGCTATTAGTGCCACCTATCAGTGCTGCCCATCAATGCCCATCACTGCTGCCCATTGATGCCACCCATCAATGCCTATCAGTGCCCATCTGTGCCACCTATCTGTGCCACCTACCTGTGCCCATCAATGCCACCTATCAGTATCCATAAGGGCCACCTATCAGTGCCCACCAGTGCCACCCATCAGTACCCACCAGTGCCACCTATCAGTGCTCACCAGTGCCACCCATCAGTGCCACCTACCAGTGGCCATAAGTGCGACATATTAGTGCCTCCTCATCAGTGCCACTTAATCAGTGCCCATAAGTGCCGCCTCATAAGTGCCCATCAGTGCCACCTCATCAGTGCCCATCAGTGCCGCCTTATCAGCACACAACAGTGAGGAAGAAAAATTACTTATTTACAAAATTTACTGACAAAAACTAAGAGGGGGTGAAAGTGCCCTGTATTGAGGTGGTTAAACAGGCATGTATTTTGTAAACCACGCTGGTCCCGGCGTCCGTGTATCTGTGCTACTGGGGCTAGCAGTGGTACGGTCCCGGACGCTCCAGGGGTGTCCGAGGCTCCAGGGCAGTATCCAATCAGCTGGACGGGTAGCAGGCACATTGGCACTGTGGCCGCGGTGTCTGTAACGGACAGGGGCGTAGTTGAGAGGTAGTAGAAGCAGAGGTATGCTGTAAACAATATTACAAATATTGCACTATATGGCCTCATACACACGGATGTTTTTTGACGCCAAAGTTTTTTGGCGTTTTTTGCAGCTCTCCATGTTAGTCAATGGCCCCATAAAAACTCAAGACTTTTTTAGCTGTAGAGGGCGTCGTCGTTAGTGAGCTGAAACTAGAACCCACGGCCAGCGCATTCTGAGGCTGTAACGTTTTGGCGGTTTTTGACGCCGACGCCGCAAAACGCTCACTAACGCCATACCGGCGTTAACTGGCGTTTTTGACGCCAACGTTTTTGGATTGAATAATAGCAGAGGATTAAAAAAAAAAATGCCTATTGACGCTGACTCTCACTAATGCTCACTAAAGCTCATTAACGCTTGACGTCAAACATACGCCCATGTGTATGAGGCCTATAGGTTCTAAGACATTTATGGATCACTTTGTGAATGAGATGTGTATTTTATTTTTTGTAATATGTAGACTCCATTTGAACATCTAATTGGGCAAATATATTTTTGACATCTATATATACTGTATGTAATACATTTTTTTTACAATGTAAATGTGCTGCTGTCTATCAGGTCCTGTTACGCGGAGGCCAAGGCCGAGTCCCTCTGTTTGTGTGAATACACGCAAACAGTAGGGCATGGGAGTGCGCCCGCACGTGTGACCCCAGGGAAGCTTTCCCTGATGGGTCACTTGATGCAGAGGAGGGCCCAGGAGCACCACTGGAGGACCCCAGAAGAGGAGGTTCGGGGCCACTCTGTGCAAAACCACTGCACAGAGGAGGTAAGTATGACATGTTTGTTATTTTAAAGAAAAAAAAAATGAAGCCTTACAATCACTTTAAACCTTGCTCTGTGACCCATGGTATCTAAATCCAGGTCTGGCCTTTGTCATCAGTGATGAGGAGAAGCCATGACTATTCATGGACACAAACGAATTGGGTCAAGTGGCACACGTCATATAGTGTAGGGGAAAAAGGTACTCAGCCTACTTGACTAACTGATCAGTTCTTTCACGGGTACTACAATGCATGAGCTTGCCTTTCTTTTGCCTTCAGAGTAATGCCAACACACATATCTTTCTGTCTTGTGGTATGGCATATGATTAGGTCTTAGTAGCACTTTTATATTGTTTTCAGTTTCTCAAAAACTAAAGCTTAGTTACACTTTCTGTATGATTTAAAGGTTAAGTTCCCTTTTGTGAGAAAATATTTTTGGATGAGATACATTCCCAAAGGGTTAATCGCTTCTAAGGGAATGCTGACCCTGTAGCTTTCCTCATTAAAACATTGCACGTGCATCCACTGATTAATAATGAAAAAGCCACTTCCATGCAGAATTAGTATCCAAAAACACAAGGTGGAACAAACAGCTTTTTCTTCAGAGCAGAAACTGGTAGGGATCTGCAACAAAGTCTGCTAAAATTTGTGCACTGTACATTGATCGATCACCCATTTTTTTTCTCAATAATAGTGGAGTTACTCTTTAAAACATGTTTGCTCATTTTCAGTGGTTCAGAGCTATTAAGAGCTATTAAATCAGACCCAGGAAGGCAACTGCCACTTTCAAGAGGCTGCCATCAATGGCAGCCCTATACTACTCTCATTATATGTGTGCTTTAACACCACCCTTCTAAAATATTAAAACAAACAAAGAAAAAAGTAGAGGTTGATTATATTAAACCTACCTCACTCCTTGCACCATGTTTTTCTGCTTGTTGGTGACCTGAAATCCTGAAAAGCCATCCCTTCTCTACTCTAGAAAGTATAACACTTGATATAAGTAAATTAAAGTACTTTAACTACTTGCCGACCAGCCGCCGCAGTTTTACTGCGGCAGGTTGCCACAGCTGCGCGAATCGCTGTAGTTGTACGTCAGCCGCTTTATGAGCTATATGGGGCACCCGCGCCCGCGGCTCGACCCCGGAGATGACGCGTGTGGCCGGCCTGCCGCAATGTCCTCCTGCCACCTGCGATCCACAGATCCCCCTTCTGTCTGGGAAGTAGAGAGAGATCTGCTGTTCCTAGTAATCAGGAACAGCAATCTATCTCTACTCCATGTCAGTACACGCTCCCCACATTTAGAAACACCTCCATAGGGAACACTTAAACCCTTGATAGCCCCCTAGTGTTAACCCCTTCCCTGCCAATGACATTTATACAGTAATCAGTGATCACTGTATAAATGTCAGTGGTCCCAAAAAATGTCGAAAGTGTCCGATCTGTCCACCGCACATCACAGTCCCGATAAAAATGGCAGATCATTACTAGTAAAAAAAAAAAAAATGATAAAAATGCCATAAATATATTCCCTATTTTGTAGACGCTATAACGTTTATGCAAACCAATCATTATACGCCTATTGCGATTTTTTTACCAAAAATATGTAGAAGAATACATATTGGCCTAAACTGATGAAGAAATGTGTTTGTTTTTTTTTTGGATATACTGTATATTATAGCAAAAAGTAAAAAATATTGTTGTTTTTTTTCAAAATTGTCGCTCTTGTTTTGTTTATAGCGCAAAAAATAGAGGTGATCAAATACCACCAAAAAAAAAATAAAAAATTGTTTGAGTACAACGTTGCACGACTGCACAATTGTCAGTTAAAGCAATGCAGTGCCATATCGCAAAAAATGGCATGGTCATTAAAGGGGTAAATCCTTCCGGGGCTTAAGTGGTTAATCGACATGTGGTGGTGTTAGTAATGTATTCCTTCAATGGAATGTATACTGCTTCCTTACAGCAGTATAAACAAAATGATTAACTATATTGATGTCAAACTTTTGTTTTCTCCTTAGATGTATATTAAGGTATATGTACATTAAGCTAGTGTGCAGTGACAGCCTTTTAAGAGCACAATTTATAAAGCCAGAATAAATCTGGGTTTCAAACATCCTTTCAACTTTATCCACCTCACTTGCTCTCACCCATCAGTATCTATAAAAGTCACACTGTACCTTATACATGTGTCAAAACAGGTAAAGTCTAAGCTTCTTAGAGACAGTGATTTTCAAGAGTTTAATCCTTCTTCTCCATGGCTGGTTTCTACTCTTCCTTTTCAGGTTTGCCTAAGGAATATGGCATTATTCTGACAGATGAAGATACCTGACTTTTGCCTGTGGGCATTTGAGGCCACATCTTCCTACTGCTCTTACTCAGCATTAATATCCTAGAAATGCACAAAGTCCCAAAAGACACACTGAAACTGTCAGACTCAGTATTTTGATCTCTTTGCAGGGAACAGTATGAGATAATAATAATCTTTATAAAATAGTGTTAATAGGCAGTTATAATAATATATTATTAGTGGAGCACAGTGACTAAGTGGTTAGCACTTCTGCCTAGCAGTACAAGGGTCGCCAGTTTGGTTCCTGTTCGTGTTTTCCCTAGGCCTGCGAGGGTTTCCTCTGGGTCCTCTGGTTTCCTCCCACACTCCAAAGACATGCTGGTAGGTTAATTAGATCCTGTCTATTTTGGCTCTAGTATGTGTATGTATGAATGTAAGTTAGGGACCTTAGATTGTAAGCTCCTTGAGAGCAAAGACTGATGTGAGTGTACAATATACAAGTGCATCTCAAAAAAATTAGAATATCATCAATAAACTAATTTATTTCAGTAATTCAA
Source organism: Glandirana rugosa (assembly GCA_018402905.1). Taxonomy (NCBI): domain Eukaryota; kingdom Metazoa; phylum Chordata; class Amphibia; order Anura; family Ranidae; genus Glandirana; species Glandirana rugosa. The sequence continues at coordinate 1,026,253 of BLSH010555888.1, forward strand.
TTCAAAAAGTGAAACTCATACATTTTAAATAGATACAGTTGTATGCAAAAGTTTAGGAACCCCTGACAATTTCCATGATTGTCATTTATAAATATGTGTTTGGATCAGCAATTTCATTTTGATCTATCAAATAACTGAAGGACACAGTAATATTTAAGTAGTGAAATGAGGTTTATTGGATTAACAGAAAATGTGCAATATGCATCAAAACGAAATTAGACAGGTGCATAAATTTGGGCACCCTTGTCATTTTGTTGGTTTGAATACCTGTAACTACTTAGCACTGATTAATTGGAACACACAATTGGTTTGGTGAGCTCATTAAGCCTTGAATTTCATAGACAGGCACATCCAATCATGAGAAAAGGTATTTAAGCTGGCCAATTGCAAATTGTTGTTCTCTTTGACTCTCCTCTGAAGAGTGGCAACATAGGGGCCTCAAAACAACTCTCAAATGACCTGAAAACAAAGATTGTTCTACATTATGGTTTTGGGGAAGGCTACAAAAAGTTATCGCAGAGATATAAGCTGTCAGTGTACACCGTGAGGAACATAGTGAGGAAATGGAAGACCACAGGCACGGTTCTTGTTAAGGCCTGAAGTGGCAGCCACATAAAATATTGGAGAAGCAAAGGCGAAGGATGGTGTGAACAGTCAAAAACAGCCCACAGACCACATTCAAAGACCTACAACATCAACTTGCTGCAGATGATGTCACTATGCATCGTTCAACAATTCAGTGCACTTTGCACAGGGAGAAGCTGTATGGGAGATGCGAAAGAAGCCTTTTCTGCACACACACCACAAACTGAGTCGCTTGAGGGATGCAAACACACATTTGGACAAAGATTGAGTTATTTGGTCATAACAAGGGGCGTTATGCATGGCGGCAAAAGAACACAGCGTTCCAAGAAAAACACTTGCTACCCACAGTAACATTTGGTGGAGGTCCCATCATGCTGTGAGGCTGTGTGGCCAATGCCGGTACTGGGAATCTGGTTAAAGTTGAGGGTCGCATAGATTCCACTCAATATCAGAAGATTCTTGAGAATAATGTTGAGGAATCAGTCACAAAGTTGAAGTTATGCCAGGGCTGGATATTTCAACAAGACAACGACCCAAAACACTGCTCAAAATCTACTCTGAAATTTATGCAGAGGAACAAGTACAATGTTCTGGAATGGTCATCCCAGTCCCCAGACCTGAATATCATTGAACATCTGTGGGGTGATTTGAAGCAGGATGTCCATGATCGGCAACCATCAAACCTAACTGAACTGGAGATGTTTTGTAAGGAAGAATGGTCCAAAATACATTCATCCAGAATCCAGACACTGATTACAGGCTATAGGAAGCGTCTAGAGGCTGTTATTTCTGCTAAAGGAGGCTCTACTAAATATTGATGTCATTTTTCTGTTGGGGTGCCCAAATTTATGCACCTGTCTAATTTTGTTTTGATGCATATTGCGCATTTTCTGTTAATCCAATAAACCTCATTTCACTACTGGAATATTACTGTGTCCTTCAGTTATTTGATAGATCAAAATGAAATTGCTGATCCAAACACCCAAATATTTATAAATGACAATCATGGAAATTGTCAGGGGTTCCTAAACTTTTGCATACAACTGTAGATTGATATATTGGTATATTTCAAGCATTTTTTTTCTTTTAATTGTGATAATTATGGCTTACAGCTAGTGAAAACCCAAAATTCAGTACCTCAGAAAATTAGAATATTACATACAGTAAGGCCAATAAAAAGGAGATGGAGATGCTGACTTAATTTTCCAGCAGGACTTGGCACCTGCCCATACTGCCAAAAGTACCAATACCTGGTTTAATGATCATGGTATCACTGTGCAAACTCACCTGACCTACACCCCATAGAGAATCTGTGGGGTATAGTCAAGAGGAAGATGAGAGACACCAAACCCAACAATGCAGACGAGCTGAAGGCCGCTATCAAAGCAACCTTGGCTTCCATAACACCTGAGCAGTGCCACAGGCTGATCGCTTCCATTCCACACCGCATGAATGCAGTAATTCATGCAAAAGGAGCCCAGACCAAGTACTGAGTGCATACTATACTGTATATGGACATACTTTTCAGTAAGCCAACATTTCTGTATTAAAATCCCCTTTTTATTGGTCTTGTGTAATATTCTATTTTTCTATGTAAAGTGCTATGAAAACTGACAGTGCTACATAAGTAACTGTAATAAATAAAGAAATCATGCCATACTATTAATAATATACATGTGTGCATTAGGAGAGAGCCTGTAGTTACAAAATGTCAACACTATAGATTCGGCCTACGAATTAGTCCCACCCTATACTTCATGTGTGTTGTTTGTTTTTTTACATGGTATCCTGTGTTTGATAAAAATATGGGAGCGGGTTCCTTTTCTGTTTATAGGTAGCCATTTCATTGTGTACCAGGCTGCTTAGAGAGTAATTGTAGGTCAGGATGCATTATATTGGTCTAGTGTTTAGTTTCCCAAGGTCTTCAGTTTTTGCAAGTACTAAAGAGAGGTGGTAATTCATTTGCCATTGAAGATGACAGCAGGACTATTACATCCGTGGTGACCAGGGTCAGATTAAAAAAGTGGGAAACTGGCACTGGGCATCAGCCATCCCCAGTGGCAAGTCTAGTCCCCCTTCCCCCCGATCAGAAGGCTGACACAAGATCTCCCTCTTACTTTGCCAACATTGAAGGATAAGGTGAGCGGTGTGTATGCACCACCCTTTTGGTTGTATCACAATGCTTTCTCTGTAGTCACTGCTTTGATTGTTCCTGTCACATGGAAGTAGTGATGTGCAATTTTATTTCAGTCACGGGATGATCTGAGATCTGATACTCATTGAATGATGGCTTATCATTCTACTAAAGCACTACCAAAAATGTTTTGTAAATCTCTATTTTGCAAAATTTGGCCAATTTAAGCATAGGAGGGATGAGGGGTGCCTCATCTCTTTCTAGATCTGCCTTTAGTGCTGCACTTTCTTTACTGCTTCTCTTGTCCACCTCCGACAGCCCCTCTTCTGCACTGTAATGCTATTCCTGTTTTCATTTGTCCATCTCCAGTGCTTTCACCTTGTACTGTTTCTCTTGTTCATCTTCACTGACCTTCTTCTGTGTACTGGGCCTCTCATCTGCCCTCTGTACCCCTTTGTACTACTCCTCTTACTAGTGTCTAGTGTCCCTCAGCATTCTCCCCTTATCTCCCACCAGCGACCCTTACACTACTTGCCTAGTCCATCTTCAATGCCCCACCCACCCACCCACTGCTTTTATTTCCATCATTTGTCATGATCGCCATTGTGTCCACTGCATATTGCAACATATCCTGTATTATCTCAGTTGAGGACTATAGTGCAATACTGCAGTCTGTGTAAGTGTATTTGTTAACTTGTTATTACTTGAATTACTAAGAGTTAACACCCATGAAAAGGCACATCGCTATCAAACTACACCCCTAAAATGTTTTGAGCATGTGCCTAAGTCAGCATAGCCACAATGGTTCGTTGTCCCACACTGCATATTTTCAGACTGCCAGGGTTCCCAAATCTCCTAGATACATTAATGTGTATAAGTAGAAACCAACCATGCCAGTTAAATATAAAAAGGATCCTGTCTGGGTAGCTATTAATTATCATCTTGGTCCTCAACATCCTGTCATTCTTTACTCAAATTTTCTCCCTCTAAAAGGGTTTGGGGTCTCCATCCAATATATCCCCAGGAGCCCCAACACACATTAATCTAGACCTGACCAGGATGTTTTTTTTAAGGTATGTGACTGATAGCATCAAGTTTGCCAAGGACATTGCTTTATTCCTCACCAGAGGTTTTGAGATAGTTTCCAGTAAAATTCAAAAAGCTTTTTGTCTGTTCTGGAAATCTTCATTCTATTGTCGTTATGCACCTCCACATGTCCTGATAAAGATTCTTACTACCCCACCTCCTGTATGAGCAAAGAGCTATTATCTACAGATAACTGATTCATTGTATTACTACTTGTCCCTCCTCCATGATGGGTAAAGAGCTGTTATCTGCCAGCAGTTGGCTTATTTTATTGCTACTCAGTGCTGGAGCACAGAAAAGCATATATCACAAGATGTGACTGCTTTATCAGTTGGCGGCTTTTAATTGGACGTTGCTGGCACAAAGCCAATAGGCCGATGAAACACATGCATTACACGTTATATACTGCTGTGTACTGATGCCAAGCAGCAATACAATTGATCAGTTGTCTGTAAAGCAGGGCTCTTTTCTAACAGAGAATGTAAGAAGGAAGAGACATTTGCCGTTTCAAGCTTTGGATCAGGATTCTGGCAATAACAGCCCCCCCTGGGGAATGATGCCGATAGGCAAGAGCCTACTGTAATGCAAAACTTTCTTCTTGTATTTCTCTTCTTCATTAAAGTTTATGTAAAGCCAAAACCATTTTTTATTTTTTAATAGAATAGGGAAGGGTTAAAAACCATTAGATTATATTTTGCTGTTTGTGTGCCTTTGGGGGGAATTTCCCTTTACTTACCAGAGGAGCAATGGAAAGTGAGAGAAAATCTCCCTAAAGTCTTCCTATACAGTTGTTAGCAGAGCAGGTATCCCCAACGCAAGATTGATCATCACTCACTTCTGGTTTTGATGACAAATAGAGTGGTGACTCTAACCAGAGGGGACTCTGCTAACAATAAAAACCTGAGAAGGAGTCTAACCCTTTCCCAGTTAAAAAAGTTTTTTTTTACAAACACATTCGATTCGGTAACTATTTAAATGCATAAGGCTACTCGTTGAATGCTTTTAAAAGGTCATAGAATCCCTCAATGAGTACAAATATCCTTAATAATTTATTTCAGACGGTATACATATACTATTCCTCTAGTGCTCCAAAACCAACACATAGGCTGACAGAAAGTGATTGACGCTAATATTGATGGCTCATACTGGTTGACTTAGATCATAGACTAATGAGCAGACAGAATTGCTAGTGAATTCCCTGGTAATACCAGGCTGCCGGACTCTGCCAGCTTTCAGACAAAGTGTCATCTGATATTGGGCAACGTGTTGAGTGAGATGGACGGGGCTTAAATCAACAGTGTAATAACGGTAATCTAACAATTACTGTGGTTAGACTGTATGAACAGTAAGTTCTGATGGCAGAATGTGATGTTTATACAGATATAATGTATGAGTCGCAGGTGCTTTATAGGGGCTTTATAGGGACAGCATAGAAAAGTCATAATAGTAGTAAATGAACTGCCTACAGAATGAGTAAAATCTTGTAACTAACTCTTAGAAGCTATTTTGAGAAGTTCACAATTGAGAAACGATCTAAAATTGCTTACAGAATCATTTTTTTATTTCAGAAATACTAAATATAGGAGGTAGCTAATACGCAATGCGTGACACAAGCTGAAAATGTTTATTTAAGTTGGATACAGTAGTTGCAGATAATGCAAACACCTGTCTTGCATTTTATGTTTCAGACATTAGTAGTTATTTAAAGGAGAAGTACAGCCAAAGCTCATTTGGCTGTACCTCTCCTGTGGATCACAGGAGTGCAGTTCGTTCTGGACTCCCGTGACACATTTTAAGCAGACCACGCCCACTGTCGGCTGATGTCGCAGAGCCAGTCCAGGCTTGGGTAAGATCATAACAATGAAGTCAAGATCCTCCACATGCCTGGACTGGCCCCCAGCTCAGCCTGTCAGCGAGCTGCTGAGAGCCTGAGCTGGCTCCCGCCCCTTCCACAGCCCATCGCTCTGGTAAGCGAGCAGGAGGGTAGAGCAGACAGCTGTGACTAACAATCACCAGCTCTCTGCTCAGGGATTCCTGAGAACCAAGCAATCAGTGGTGTTTGATCGCTTGGTTCTCAGTCTTAGAGCTGGTGGGCGACAAATGCAGCATCAGACTGGTGCTGCCTCCACCTAGGTAAGTATGAATCTGAAAAAAAACCCCAAAATAACCCATACTTCTCTTTTAAAGAGATGTTGTCCTCTAGCCACACAGGGTAAAGTGACAGTGTCTTTGCAAAGGTCCCCTGACCCCCCCCCCCCCCCATACGTACCTTGCCAGCGATCCCTCTTCACACCGTTATCATCTACAGTGGGAACTGACTGGTGTTGGCAACCCAGGGAAGCAGTGATGTCATACCTCAGGCCATGTACAGTCAGGGCCATCTTTAATACTGATTGGACCCTGGACAAAAATTCTCTTGCCCCACCTAACATCCCAAAAAAACAAAACAAAGCCAGGTAAGTGTTAGGGCCAGTAACCGCTGGCGTGCTTTAAAGCAGTCAATAAGACCTGCAGGAAGTATTAGAGCTATAGGATAGCTGGTAGGTAGTTCCTAATGGCTCCATCTATTCCAGTGGTAACAAATGAGACCACAACACTCTCTCACCAGACCCAGCAACACAACAGCAATGATCCCTCTGATAAGGTGTCCACTCACTCTGGGTTGCCCATGGCAACTCTGATAGACAGCGAAGCAAATCCTTATCCTGACAGCAGCTGCATGCCTCAACACTCAGGTCATGATCTGTACTCTTTGGTAGTCCCACACACGGCAGTGAGCTTTTGCTGGCACAGGCTCTCTCACTTTCTGGGTGGTGACATCAGATCTGGCCGGTGTGACGCAAGTTACTTCCAGTTTCCGGTTTATGCTTTTTTACAATTCTTACCATGTGAGTGGATTCTATTTTATGCTTGGTTTTAGAATAAAAACGGAATTACGCTATAGTCTCTTTTCTGCCATTTATTACAGCATATGATTACACCTTGCCTACAAACCTTGTAGGAGGACTTCAAAGCCCAGCGATTGGAGAAAAAAAGACAAAAAGGCAAAAGACTGCTGACGTAAGGGGAGCACGGACCGCACCTGAATTTGTGTTTACAGCACTTGGCACTTTGCACAATATAGTTGTTAATGAATATTGGTAAAGATGGACATTTATGTGCATGTGGATATCTGATGCATACTATATATATGTGTTTGATACCCAATATTGTGTTAACCTTTAATGTATTAATTCTGACAAGGAATCTGATACATACTATATATGTGTTTGATACCCAATAGTGTGTGTTACCTGTCAAATAGTTGGTAAATGTGTCTGTCCAGTCCCAACATTTATAAAGCCCTGCCAGACAGCACAGCCAGGCTGGTAACCTGTATTTGCTCTGATGCAGTTAAGCAATGAAGCTAGGTCACCTCCCTGCTTCAAATCTGTGATGGAGAATCAGTTGACCAATGAGGTTGTTACTCTGCTCTCTCACCCTGTCTTCATGTTCCTAATCAGCACATGGGCATAGCTCCTAGTACTGTGCCTCCCTCTTAAGTCTAAGCAGTCCTGTAAAGGGGGCTACAAGATGATGGTACCATGTTACCAAGTCACATTCATACTTACACTAACTGCATTTGAAAATACATGTAACAATGTTTCATCTATAATACATATATACATTGATTGGTATTTCTTTTATATCTGCCTTTAAGAAAAACATAAGGCTGTCATGTTTCTGTCTTCAAAACTTGACTTCACTAAACCAGAACAAGTATAGAGTACACTAGCCCGATATGCATTCTTGTTTTTATTTCATCTACGTTGATTTTCAAAGGGAAGAGTATAGGGCAAGCTCCAGGTTTCCCTCAGGAAAGTTTACTTTAAAGCAGTGGCTGTGTTTTTGTTATCCAGGATCTGTATCTCTTATTTATAGATCTAATACTGACATTTTATCAGCACCAGTGAGGAAAATGTTAAGACAACAAACAGACTACAGACAAGTGTAAGAACATAAATTTGGAACTTTCTAGGCAGCCTTTCTCAACTCGGGTTCCTCCAGAGGTTGCTAGGAGTTCCTTGAGAAATGAGCAATTTCTGCCCCGGATAAGCAACCACTGACTCAAATGGTTACCTCATTTTTTTAAACTATATGTATGTAGGAAATTCTTCTTACTGACCACAAATGAAAGGGGGATTCTTCTCACTGACCACCAATGCAAGGGACATTCTTCTTACTGACCACCAATGAAAGGACATTCTTCCCACTGACCACCAATGTAAGGGACATTCTTCCCATTGACCACCAATGTAAGGGACATTCTTCTTACTGACCACCAATGTAAGGGACATTCTTCTTACTGACCACCAATGAAAGGAGCATTATTCCCACTGACCTCCAACATAAGGGTCATTCTTCTTACTGACCATCAATGAAAGGGACATTTTCCAATTGACCTCCAATGCAAGGGAAATTCTTCTTATTGACCACCAATGAAAGAGACATTATTCCCATTGATCTCCAATGTAAGGGCCATTCTTCTTACCGACCACCAATGAAAGGGACATTCTTCCCATTGACCTCCAATGTAAGGGACATTCTTCTTACAGACCACCAATGAAAGGGACATTCTTCCCATTGACCTCCAATGTAAGGAAACTATTTCGTACTGACCACCAATGAAAAGAACATTCTTCCCATTGACCTCCAATGTAAGGGACATTCTTCTTACTGACCACCAATGAAATGGACATTCTTCCCATTGACCTCCAATGTAAGGAAAAATTTTCGTACTGACCACCAATGAAAAGGACATTCTTCCCATTGACCTCCAATGTAAGGGACATTCTTCTTACTGACCACTAATGAAAAGGTCATTCTCCCATTGACCACCGATGCAAGGGACATTCTTCCTAATGGCTACCAATGTAAAGGGGTCAGTCTCCCAATAATTACCAACATAGTGTGGTCCTTCTCCAATTAAGCACCAATCTAAGAGGGCATTTCTTCATTGACTACCAAACTAAGGGAGCTCTTCCCTGACCATCAATTCAAGGGGACACTTTTCCATGGACCACCAATGTTCCAGAACACTATTTTCTAGCATTTTTATGTGTTTATTAGTATTACTGAAAATAATATTTTTGTATATAGAGCATGCTCTGGTTGCCAAATACCCTAAGTATGCCAAATTATTTATTGTCCATGCCAATGTACCATGAGTTGTAGCTATATATATATATATATATATATATATATATATATATATATATATACATATATGTTGCTAATGCATGAAAATACAAATTATATGAGTTTTAATGCACTGCTGCTGACTTCAGTAAGCATCCCAATGTACTAAAACCAGAAAAAATGTTGTATTTTTCAAAACATGCTGAGGCACTGGGGTAGTAGTCAGCACTATCTTAGTTATGGGGAACTATGACTCATGCATTTTAGCATGTTGGAATGCAATGTAACGGTGTAAATAGGCCAGGTAGCATTATCGATTATATCCCCTTTAAAAGCTCCTTTCTGTTAGTAGAGTATCTCTCTTACAAATACATCAGCTATTCAGATAGATTAAAATGCAAATCTCATTGTCAGAGGTTTAATCTTTGTCCATATGTCTGCCTCTGCTATAGACACCATTGTTTCTCACTGAGCACTGGTAAAGCAGTAGCTATTAAACACAAGAAACAGTGTAGTCATGAACATAACGTAGTTGCAAGGCAATGTATAACATGTATACCTCTAAATGAAACAGTTGCAATGTAGATGTTTCGTACTGGTCGTGCAGAACCTTTCGGTGTCCCCAGAGCTCAATTAGACCATTGTAACTTTTATGGGCTATGGATTACTGCAGGGGCACCACACAGTGCAGCCATAGACCAGCTGTAGGCTGTAAACTGGATCCACACATGAACAGCAGTTGCACTTTCGAACTTGTTTTACTACCTAAAGCTGCTTTGAGATGCAGAAAGCTACATGCTGCAAATGAACAGATTGCCTCAATAGTAATTACATGTTGGAAACTGTGCTGTATTCTAGAAAAGGATAACATTGATATAGAAAGGGTATTTCTTATGTATTTTCTGCCCCCTACCTTTAGATTGTAAGGTCAATGAGCAGGGCCCTCTTAATCCTTCTGTACTGAACTGTATTGTACTTGTACTGTCTCTCCCTTTATATTGTAAAGCGTTGCACAAACTGATGGCACTATATAAATCATGTATAATAATAATAATTAAAGGTATGTAGACCTTAACAATTAACTTCTTTTATTTTCTACCTTTTGGTTTATTAAATCTGAAATTTAGGTATAGCAATTTTTACATAGTTACATTGACCCAGCTTAAATCAATGTAAGTATGTATGTTCCATAAAGTGGGATCCCTGTGAAAGCTGGAAATCACTGTAGTAGGCACCGCTATAACAGTGATTGCCGCTGGCTTCTGGGTCCCATGATGAGCAGCTGCCCTGCTGCTTACTGAACACAGTAGGTCAGTCACATGGAATGGGTGGCATTCAGGGAACACTTTGCATTTTCTCCATGAATGCAAAGCGTTATTTGTTCGGCCAAAGTGGAGAGGTTGATAGGTAATTTCATGATTTCCACCTTGTCCAGTCAGAGACCACTTTGCATTAATTGTGAAAATGCAACATGTTCTCTAAATGGCACCTGTGCTTAATGGGCAACCTCCTGTAAGCAGCAGGGAAGCCGCTTGGCATAGGACCTGGAAGCCAGCAGCAATCCCTCTAATTGCAGTAATTACTACGGTGATTTCTACGGTGATTTCTCAGTTCCAGGGAATCCTACAGGTATGGAAAATACGTAAAAATTGCCAAACCTATACTTCCACTTTAAATATACAGTAGAAAGGGTTTTGTAATATCTTTGTGATAATGCTGTTGATAATGTAATGCTACCCTACAGGAACCACTTGGTAGACTGGGTTCCCTATTCTTTTGTCTCGACTCTGTGAATGGCCTCAGCCCCTCTGGTACACCATGTTAAATAAAGAAGATATTGCACTTCTTTTACTAGTACAAATAGAAATAACCTGCACACACTATGGTTCAGTATCAGAAAGCAAACACCAGACTGGTTAGTAATAAATTAATGTGCTATACTGTAACAATTTAAAGTATATGGCAATATGTATGGACAGAAACAAGGAGATAGTAGGTCTAACACAATTCTCTAGGCAAAGGAGACACTGTATTATAGCAATTTAGAATACAAATCTATATGGTTGGATTAATCTGTACCTGATCATTAGAGTTGAGCGAACACCTGGATGTTCGGGTTCGGTGGGTTCGGCCGAACTGCGGGAAAAAGTCCGGGTTCGGTACCGAACTTGACCCGAACTTTACACCGAACCCCGTTGAAGTCAATGGGCACCCAAACTTTTCGGCACAAAAATGACTGTAAAAAAGTCCTGGAAAGTGCTAGAGGGCTGCAAAATGAAGTAAAATGATTTTAGAACAATAATCTGTCCCTTACAGCAACAGCAGGAACCTGACCCTATAGAACTAGAAGATGATTTTAGAACAATAATCTGTCCCTCTAAGCAGTAGACTCTAACTAGTCCAGTCAGATCATTCTGTAATGCAGGATGAGATGTTATTAGATCTGCAATCTGTCCCTCAAAGCAGTAGTAGTAGTAATCTCTACCTAGTCCACAATCAGATCGTTCTGTAATGCAGGATGAGATATTATTAGAGTTGAGCGAACCTGTGGATGTTCGGGTTCGGTGGGTTCGGCCGAACTTCGGAAAAAAGTCTGGGTTCGGTACCGAACTTGACCTGAACTTTACCCCAAACCCTGAACCCCATTGAATTCAATGGGGACCAGAACTTTTCGGCACAATAATGACTGTAAAAGAGTCCTGGAAAGTGCTAGAGGGCTGCAAAATGATTTTAGAACAATAATCTGTCCCTTACAGCAACAGCAGGAACCTGACCATATAGAACTAGGAGATGATTTTAGAACAATAATCTGTCCCTCTAAGCAGTAGACTCTACCTATTCCAGTCAGATTTTTCTGTAATGCAGGATGAGATCTGCAATCTGTCCCTAAAAGCAGTAGTAGTAGTAATCTCTACCTATCTATTTATCTGCAATCTGTCCCTCACAGCACCGGCAGCATCCTCTCCCTACACTACCCGGAGAGCATGTAGCACTGTGACTCCAGCCTCATATAGAGTCTGGGTCACATGATGCACTGGCCAATCACAGCCATGCCATTAGTAGGCATGGCTGTGATGGCTTCTAAGGGTAAACCAGTGAAACGCTTGTTGATTGGCTGCCCTGCAGCTATTCAACATGCATGATCAAATACCCAGAACCCGAACCCAAACTTTTTTTCAAATGTCCAGGTTCGGGTCTGGGTCACGAACACCCCAAAGTTCGGTACGAACCCGAACTTTACAGTTCGGGTTCGTTCAACTCTACTGATCATATGAAAATCAGCAATGGCATAGATAACCATAACAGCAATGGTGATCAGTACAGTGATAACTTTCCTGCGACCAGTAGGCTATACTGCTTAGGGTGCACTCTGTATGAATGGCCACGCTAGGAGCCAGACCTTGCCACAGAGGCAACTCTCACTATGGACAGAAAGTAAAGGTCTTGTATGTTTGTCATCTGAGGGGACAGTCTCTTGCCCTATTTCTTCAGCCAGCTAGCATTGGGGGCCCAGTCTTTATGGTGGTGCACATAAGTACAGTTCCAATAAAGTCTGCATGCAGTGATAACGGCTGCTAGTTAGATGTCCAATCCCAATGTGCTCAGTCTCTGCTAGCAGCAACAGGTCAATGGCAGCAATGCCTTCTCACCAGTCCCAGCAATACAGCTGCTTTGGTTTTACTGTCCAGGTGTTAGTGTGCTTCTGGATCCACCCAAAGCAATTCTGGTCCTCAGCATACTGGATATTTACCCCCTCCTCTGTAGCTCTCCTGAACCCCATCTGTCAAGGTTCAATGCAGTAGCATTTAAATCACTTGAACTCCTCTGCTTGCCAGCTCCCTCTGCTAAGTAGACATGCAATAAGGTTAACCCATTCAGGCTGATAATCCTAGGGGGGCAGAGAGCAATTGCAGCACAGTGTCCTAACTTGCTCTCTCTCTAGCCAAGCACCTGGTTATATTATTTGTATTATTTATATGGGATTCATATAGTGCCAACAGTTTGTGCAGCTATCATGTTGCACGAGCATTGTTGTTTGTTTGCCTTTTAATACGTTTGTCTCTTCCTCACTCTGTAGCTAGGAGATGCTCTATATAGCTAGTTGCATCCACTGTTCAGTGTGTCTTTAGTTTATGTTCTGAGCACATGTAATGTAGCTAGACATACTATGATATTTTGACCTATCTGATGTTCATCTGTTATGATCTGCACACATTTTTGGATTAAAGCTTTCTTTTTTTTGGATTAAAGCTTTCTACAATCTGCAAAATGTCATTTAAATTGTGTCACTGTCTGCCAACTCTACTGAGACTGTAAGTTACAGCTAGCTCACTACAAATAGATCTGTTATACAATCACTCTTTCACAATTCACTTTCAGTGCTTAGACTGGGGAAGCAGAATAGCAGCACTTTACAAAATAGAGGGAAACAGTACAGTTACAATGCAATTTAAAGCAGAGTTCCGCCTACATAATTTTTTTTTTGCTGGCATCCACGCTGTCATAAGTCATTCGATATATAACACAATTGTAAGCTTTAAATCCGGGTAGTTTTCCTATATATTTTTTAGTTACTTTGCTCATATTTTTTGTCATGAGAGTTTACATTTCAATTGTGGGCATGTAAAGCCCAGTCTCACCCTCTCTCTTCCTGGAAGAGGTGTATGCTCAGTAACCAGCATGTACCTCTCGATCTCATGCATGCACACTGCACCGCCGAGTGTATGCCTCGTTGTCATAACAACAGAGAAATAACACGATTTTTAAGCTCAGTGATGACCACTGACTCCTGGGAAATGATGACTCACACGAGCACATGGGGGCAGGAAGTGATGCACGGTGCAGCAGACCAGGAGGTGGCAGATTAGAAGCCACCAACTAGCAACAGGGCACTTAGAGTAAGTAAAAAAACATTTTTGCTCCAAAAGTGATTTCTTGTATTTAATTGATGTGAAATATCAGCTGATCATGACAGCTTACAATCTAAAATGGGGGGGCAAACAAGATCACAGATCAGTGTACAGGGCCCTGTACCATGTGACCAATCGCAGCAATTACAGTAGTAAGCAATAGTTGCATAAAATGCAGCCTGATAAGGTTGAACCCAATTGTTTATACAGGCATCATGACTGTATAAGTAATCACAGAGTAGAAGAAAAAGCATCACTTCCCATGGCATTACAGCATGGGTGCCCAACCGCTAGCATCCTCTGAGATGGGCTGCGCCTCCTGCTCTGGGATGGCGGGTCGGCAAACCATGATTGCGGATCCCGACCCACCATCCCCAAGCACCAGTGTGAAAAACTGAGCTTCCTGTATAGCGCCGACTCCTTGACAGGCGGAGTGATATTTCAGTCTTTTTTCATTTACACAAAAAAAATAAAAAATCCAGTGATGATTAAATACTACCAGAAGAAAGGTCTATTAATCTAAAAAAAAATGATATAAAATTAATTTGGGTACAGTGTTGCATGACTGAATAATTGTCATTCAAGGTGTGACAGTGCTGAAATGTGAAAAATTACCTGGGCAGGCATGGAGGGGGCAGCACACCATCCAAACCTGCTGCCAGTAGCCTGTTGAACTCTATGAGAGTTTGACAGCTGCTGTGGTTAGACAGGGTTGGGTGGTGTGCCTGTGCCCTCCAGCCACAGCTAAATGCTTGCTGGAGCCTCTCACCCAGTGTGCATGAGCCCTAAAAAAGGTAAAAAAAAGTATTTTAGGAATAAAAAAATGCATGGCAGTTTTTAAACTTTAATATACATTTATGATTATTATACAGACCTAAAAATTGAACATAAGCTAAGAAACTCTCTGGGGGATGCCAGCTTGGTAATCTACTACTGTATGTAACCATGCAGATATTGATAACCTCCAGAGTGCTAACATCAACTATCAACGAGCAGTTATGAGCCCCATGAGAAGGACAGAATGGGATTATAATTGGGAAGCACCTGTATGTGTTCTCACTGTGATGTCTCTAAAGTATCCTGACTGAGGGAAACCTTCTGCTCAACTCTGACTGGTGTCATATAGTTTATTACAGTGATATTAGTACCTGTGTTATAATTAAAAGTGTACAAGGAGTACTATTTCTCTAACTGTATGGAAATGCAAATATAGCTTATATTGTACCCAACATTTAATTCATGAATTCACATCAGAACTTGCGTGTCTTTACCTCACCTAAAACATTGAACCTGGCCTCCATTTTGGAGTTTTCCAGTCTGAAGGATGGTTCAGTGATCCAATGATATTATGAAAACTAGACAGCCTGGGAGGCCCACACAGCAAAGCTATTGCTTGGTTACCCTTGGGACATTAATGCTGGGTCTATTTTAGATATGCCCAGTGGAGTAGGGCAAAGCTAGACCATATCAGGGGGACTATAAATGACCTGGGAAGTCAAGAATCCCTCAGGAAGAGCTTGAGTCTGTTGCCAGGCTATGGGAAATCCGTACTGGCTTGCTATGCTCCTGGGACTACTAATTGGAGCAGTAGACTGATTTTTTTTTATGCTGGAAAACTGGACAAAAAGATCTTAAAGTGAAATGTATTTTGCTAAGCAAACTTGCCTTTAGTAAATTAATCCTGTGAGTCAGTCAACAGTAAATGCATTTAAACACGCTTGAGACAAACATAGCACTTTACTCAGACAAAAAGGCTAAAAAAAAAAAAAAAAAAAAAGAAGACTCAATGGACCGCTTGGTCTTTTTCTGCCATAACTCTTCTTTGATTCTAGGTTTCGAGAGCAAGTGGTACCTGAGTACAGGCAGTCCCTGCGTTACAAACAAGAAAGGTTATGTAGGTTTGTTCCTAAAGTGGTTTTAAAGGCAGAAGTTTTTTTTAACACATTCTATGCATTAAAATAAAAAAGCCTTCTGAGTGCAGAAGACCTTCTCAGAGCCCCCCCCCCCAACCCTATTGTTACCTGAGCCCCAGCTCGATCCAGCAATGTTGCATGAGGGTCTCGGCTGTCCGGGACTCTCCCTCCTCATTGGCTGAGACAATCAAAAGTCAGCGAGCTAATGAGGAGAGAGAGGGGGTGGGCAGAGCCACGGCTCCATGTCTTAATGGACACACAGAGCAGTGGCTCGGCTCAAGTGCCCCCATAGCAAGCTGCTTGGCACTTGGCAGGAGGGAGGGACCAGGAGTGACGGTGAGGGAGGATCTGGGCTGCTCTGTGCAAAACCACTGCACAGAGCAGGTAAGTAAATAAATTGCAATTAGAACACAGCACGCAATGTGGTATATGTCAGACATAAAGCAAGGGGCCTAAAACCCCATACTTACAACTCAGTTGCCTGGCCCCAAAGAGCTGCACCACCAGGCGGCAAGGGGCAGTGCTCAGCCCGGGAGCTGAGGGGGCAAGACCGGTGGCTTCCAAACTGGGACCGGTAGGAGGGCAGGCATGGCGAGATAGAAATGAAGAAAGGTAATATTACATGGTATGCCCCATAGTTCTTCGGTGACATATCTAGAAAAAATGTATATATGTAGTAATATATATGCACCTGAATTAAAAGACAGAGGAAGAGGAGAAAATGAAATAAGAATGTGAAGAGGGGGGCAAGAATTGCAAGATAGTGTGTCCCACGGTATCCCCCGTGGTTCACCAGAGACAATGTTATAACAATTATCTATATATGTATATAATATAATATATGCATATAGATCAGTAGATCATACTTGTGTGAGTAGCAAAAAATATATGAGCATAAAAATAAGGCATGTCCTTTGCATAGAAATTGTAACAAATGATAAACAGATCAAGACCCACAGCTCTCTCTTTTCCTTCACAAATCCCATGTGCTAGGATAACCTAGGCGGGCAAACACAACGGCACTTGTCCTATTAGGGTAGTATGGGGTCACTCTAACACTCTGGTAAGCACTTAGCTACTTGTCGAAACTGGACTTTTTGGCATTATTCCTATATATATGTTACACTTAGTCATTTTCACTCATTCACTTCCACTTCATTCATTGTCTGCCAATTCAATCTTTTCTACCTTTACTCTCATATTTGTTTCTTTTACTCTCTCACTGACTCTCCTTCTGTCTTCTCCTTCTCACTGTTTTCCTGCTCATGTGTCCACGGATTTTGCGATTATACACAGCCATGATCTCGTTTTCATGCTCATATATTTTGTCTACTCATGCAAGTATGATCTACTGATCTATATGCATATACTATACTATATACATGTATAAATAATTGTTATAACATTGTCTCTGGCGGACCATGGGGGATACCGTGGGACACACGATCTTGCAATTCTTGCCCCACTTTTCACATTCTTATTTCATTTTCTCCTCTTCCTCTGTCATTCTTTTGCTACTCACCTCTATACCCATTGATTTGTTGACATTATACTAGCTATGATCTCTCATACATATATATATATATTATACTTATTTACTCTCATATGCATCACGAGCGATACCGTGCGATATTACCTTTCTTCATTTCTATCTCGCCATGCTCGCCCTCCTCCCGGTCCCGGTTTGGGCACCGGTGGTCTCACCCCCTCAGCTCCTGGGCTGAGCACTGCCCATTGCCGCCTGGTGGTGCGGCTCTTTGGGGCCAGGCAACTGAGTTGTAAGTATGGGGTTTTAGGCCCCTTGCTTTATGTCTGACCAATACCACATTGTGTGCTGTGTTCTAATTGCAATTTATTTACAGATATTGCGCATCTACTCTTGAAAAAGCGAGTTTACTGATGCATTCGTTATCACCCAAATACCATCAACATCCACGCACTCATATATGTTGTATGGTTAAGCATCTTATATTTTATTATACATACTGCAATGTTTTCCACAGCTATGACTTGTATAACTGTGTCCATGTCCTTTTATGATGTTGTTACAATTGCCAATACATTGGTTTACTTTTTACATTGGTGTCATGTGTGTTGACCTTATACCCACCTCATTTAAAGTCCCATGGGTGAAAATTGCTTGTATTGTTGAATTTATAGGGATGGAGGCATGGTATAAATAGAGACAGTGAGTGGACCATGCTCCTTTTCAGAGCAGGTACGTATCGCTTGTTTGCTATTTAAAGAAGACAAAAACAAGCCTTTAATATCACTTTAAGTTGAATTTACATGGAAGTTGGAACAGGTACATTTTTTAACTGTAACTCCACCCAAAAAATTATTTTTACATTTTTTTGGATAGCACAGGGAAGGGTTGACATCCCTGTAACATTTGTTTTGCTATCAGTGCCCCTGTCCAGAAGATTTCACCTCACTTTCTGTCCCTGTGACAATTGTATTTTGAAAATTTTGGGTTGTTATGGAAACAAGGATTGGTGATAAAGTTTCAATGGAGACAACTTTTTACCTTGATAACCCTTACAGGAGTGAATTTCCTGTCTAGGGGTAGATTTCCTCCCTCTTCCTATTGTCTCCCTCTGTTTGTAAGAATGAGTCTAATGTAAGTCAGATGTTTGTAACCCGGGGACAACATGTAGCAGGTTTGGCTTGGTAGAAGATATCTTTTTGGTGATTGTTTTATTTCTGCATGCTAGATGTTATGTAGCATGGTACAGTATCTCACAGAAGTGAGTACACCCCTCACATTTTTGTAAGTATTTTATTATATCTGTTTATGTGGCAACACTGAAGAAATGACACTTTGCTATAATGTAAAGTAGTGAGTGTACAACTTGTATAACAGTGTAAATTTGCTGTCCCCTCAAAATAATTCAAAACTCGGCCATTAATGTCTAAACCGCTGGCAACAAAAGTGAGTACAACCCTAAGGGACAATGTCCAAATTGGGCCCAATTAGCCATTTTTTCTCCCCAGTGTTATGTGACTCATTAGTGTTACAAGATCTCAGGTGTGAATGGGGAGCAGGTGTGTTAAATTTGGTGTTATCGCTCTCACTCTCTTATACTGGTCACTGGAAGTTCAACATGGTACCTCATGGCAAAGAACTCTCTGAGGATCTAAAACAAAGAACTGTTGCTCTACATAAAGTTGGCCTAGGCTATAAGAAGATTGCCAAGACCCTGAAACTGAGCTGCGACACTGTCGCCAAGACCATACAGCAGTTTAATAGGACAGGTTCCACTCAGAACAGGCCTTGCCATGGTCAACCAAAGAAGTTGAGTGCACATGCACAGCGTCATATCCAGAGGTTGTCTTTGGGAAATAAACGCATGAGTGCTGCCAGCATTGCTGCAGAGGTTGAAGGGGTGGGGGGTCAGCCTGTCAGTGCTCCAACCATACACCGCACACTGCATCAATTTTCTTTGCATGGCTGTCATCCCAAAAGAAAGCCTCTTCTAAAGATGATGCACAAGAAACCACGCAAACAGTTTGCTGAAGAAAGCAGACTAAGGACATGGATTACTGAAACCATTTCCTGTGGTCTGATGAGACCAAGATAAGGTCATTTGGGTCAGATGGTGTCAAGCGTGTGTGGTGGCAACCAGGTGAGGAGTACAAAGACAAGTGTGTCTTGCCTACAGTCAAGCATGGTGGTGGGAGTGTCATGGTCTGGGGCTGCATGCGTATTACTGGCACTGGGCAGCTACAGTTCAATGAGGGAACCATGAATGCCAACATGTACTGTGACATACTGAAGCAGAGCATCCCCTTCCTTCAGAGACTGGGCTGCAGGGCTGTATTCCAGCATGATAACAACCCCAAACACCCATACAAGACGACCACTGCCTTTCTAAAGAAGCTGAGGGTAAAGGTGATGGACTGGCCAAGCATGTCTCCAGACCTAAACCCTATTGAGCATCTGTGGGGCATCCTCAAACGGAAGGTGGATGAGTGCAAGGTCTCTAACATCCACCAGCTCCGTGATGTTGTCATGGAGGAGTGGAAGAGAACTCCAGTGGCAACCTGTGAAGCTCTGGTGAACTCCATGCCCAAGAGGGTTAAGGCAGTGCTGGAAAATAATGGTGGCCCCACAAAATATTGACACTTTGGGCCAAATTTGGACATTTTCACTTAGGGATGAACTCACTTTTGTTTGCAGTGGTTTAGATATTAATGGCTGTGTGTTGAGTTATTTTGAGGGGACAGCAAATTTACACTGTTAAACAAGCTGTACATTGACTACTTTACATTGCAGCAAAATGTAATTTATTCAGTGTTGTCACATGAAAAGATATAATAAAATATTTGCAAAAATGTGAGGGGTGTACTCACTTTTGTGAGATACCGTATATACTATTCTATGCAAAAATTCCAACAAATAAAATGTATTTAAAAAAATTGCCTGTTATAGTCAAATGATAGGCTCCAATTTTTTAATAATAGAAAAAATTCTGGGGACATCAGTGAGTCAATCACACAAGCAAGGAGAACATATTTGATTTTTTTTTCTAGTCTTAAAAGATCATAGCTGGTGGCAGATTAAAAGATATGTTGCATGAACACAAAATTACAAAAAGGCATGTGCAGCATTTTATTTATTTATTTTTTTAACAAAAATCCAGCTATCCTTTAATTGTCAACAGGGAGAAGCCACTGCTGAAAAATACTGTAGTAAATGTAGTTGGATCTGTTTTGTGATATGAACGCTGGTTCTATTAACGCTTTGAAGTCTTCCATCCAATAAATGTAACGTGTAATAGGTGAAGCAAGAAAATCTCAGAACACAGGTCTAACATATTTGGAGATGTATTCTTGGCATTCTTGTGCGTCGGTCTCTTTGGAGGGTGAGAATCTTTGTATCATGTCAGTTAGCTCTCTGCTCTACACAAGACTTCACATGGTAATTAAACAGAGGAGGCTTTGGGATATTTTGAAGTTTTATAACTCTACAGCACTGCCTGAAACCTCTCCCAGGCCCGGCTCCCACCTCTAGCTGTGGGAATTTTCTTTAGTTACACATGGCCTCACAGGTAAACAACTTCTCAGATGGGGAGTTAATCTGCATTCTCAGGTTTCAGTGTGGGCATTGTAAGATGACATCCCATACATGGTACAAACCAGCGTTTGATTATACAAAGATAGAAATGGCGAGCATGCAAACATGACAAAGACAAAACTAACCATCAATCTCTGTAAATGCCTTGTAGTGTATGACACAGGTAACTATAGCTCCCAACTGTCACTGATTTTGAGGGACTGTCCCTGATTTGGAACAATGTCCCTCATCACTCTTCATTTGTCCCTCATTTTGGTCTGATGCATATACCTATATATATAATGCACTATTTATATATCAAACGTGGTTTACAATGCTAAACCTTTCATCCAATTTCTAAATGGCTGCATTTGTACATTTAAAAAGCCAATAAAAAGGAATAGAAGTGGTAAAAAAAAGCACTTGTGGGTTTAACTAATCTTTTTTTTTTATAATTCTCTTTTAAGAGGGGCGTGGCAGGGGGTGTGTCCTATGCCTACATGCTTTTGCTAATAATTGGCCCTCATTCCCATCTCAGAAAGTTGGGAGGTATGGGTAACTCACCCATAGACGTCATGCTGTCTACTTTATTCTATAGACCAGTAAGGGCTTGCCAGCACAGGCTTCAGCTTGTATAGGACTCGTTTAAACTTGCGTTGCCTGTAAAAAGTAATCTGCAGTGGATCACTTTTCACAGAAGAGCAGGGGATTTAGGAGATGATGAGGAACAAATTCAATGGATGCAAAGGTCTGCACACTTGAAATCTGCATCTACTTTATTAATAATAATTAAAACTCCATATACAGCAACAGTAGACACTGTGGGAGCAAGGAAACACTGACAACGTGTTTTGCGCTGGTAGCGTTTATTAACCGGTTCCCGACCGGCTAGCATACTTTTACTGCTGCACTGAGGCAGCGTCTCGCGAATCGCCGTCTTTAAACGGCGGCTCTCACATGCACAGCTAGCGGGCAGGCCCTCGTACCCGCCGCACTCTGCAGGAGTGTGCCCACGGCTTGGGCGGACCCGATGTCCACCGGCGAGCCGCGATTGCTTACAACCGAAGAAAAACGAGGAACCGTCGATGTAAACATGGTGGTTACCCGCGTTGTCAGGCAGCATCTAAAAGATCTATAGATCCCTGTCACCGGGATCAGTTAGATCTCTTATGCCCCTGACAGCCCAGCCCCCTCACAGTTAGAACACACCCAGGGAACACAGTTAACCCCTAGATCACCCCTTGCAGGTTAACCCCTTCACTGCCAATGAAATTTACACAGTAATCAGTGGATATTTACATTTCTGATCCCTGTATGAATGTCATTGGTCCCAAAAAAGTGTCAAAAATGTCCGACATGTCCGCTGCAATATCGCAGTCCCGATAAAAATCGCAGATCGCCGCCATTACTAGTAAAAAAAAAAAATAGTAAAAATGCCATAAATTAATTCTCATGGTTTGTAAACGCGGCAACTTTTGTGCAAACCAATCAATAAACACCAATTGCTGTTTTTTTTACCACAAATATGAGGAAGAATATATTTCGGCCAATATATATCTTGTTTGGATATGTATTATAGCAAAAAGTAAAAAATATTGTTTTTTTTTCAAAATTGTTGCTCTTTTTTTATTAATAACGGTGATCAGAAGTGATGCAGAGTGGATCAAATACCACCAAAAGAAAGCTCTATTTGTGGGAAAAAAAGGACGTCAATTTAATTTGGGTACAACGTCGCACAACCACACAATTGTGAGTTAAAGCGGTGCAGTGCCGAATCGCAAAGAGTGCTCTGGTCCTAATGTGGGAAATCCTTCCAGCCCTTAAGTGGTTAAGTGCAGAGTGTGGCGGGCACGCTCCCACCCGCTATCTAAACCCAAGAACAAAGATTGAATATATGGCAGTTTACCAGTCCTTAGATGTGGTGGTTGTTTTTTTTTCTTGATTTCACATTTTTTTATATTTTATTTTCATCTAATGATCCTGCCAGGAACACACTTTTTGACCTAGGCCTAGGGCGAGAACTGTGCTGTATCTAAGAGATGCAACACTGTCACTCCATGAAAGGAGCGTGTTGAAACAATATATCACCTCCCTCTCTCCATAACACAGGGGGTGGTATTTTGTAGTCTACAGAAACAGCTGAGAACAATGCCAGCTGATAACTGTCTACAGTGGTGGCTGGTGAAATTTTAGGATGGGGGGGGCGCCAGGCCCTGCCCTTCCTTTTTGACCCCTCAAACTTCTCATAAGCCCCACCCCTTATAGTTTCCACAATTTGTGTCAAAAGTATACAGCCCAGCATCACAGATAGTGGTATATACAGCATCATCAGATAGGAGTATACAGAGTCACCATATAGCAGTATACAGAGTCACCATATAGCAGTATATAGAGTCACCATATATCAGTATACAGGGTCCCAGATAGCAGTATACAGGGGTCCCAGATAGCAGTATACAGGGGACCCGGATAGCAGTATATAGGGTGCAAGGTAGCAGTAAACAGGGGTCCCAGATAGCAGTATACAGGGGTCCCAGATAGCAGTATACAGGGGTTCCAGATAGGGTATACAGAGCCCCAGGTAACAGTATATAGGATGCCAGGTAGCAGTATACAGGGGTCCCAGATAGCAGTATACAGGGGTCCCAGATAGCAGTATGCAGGGATCCTAGATAGGGTATACAGAGCCCCAAGTAGCAGTATATAGGGTGCCAGGTAGCAGTATACAGGGGTTTCAGATAGCAGTATATAGGGTGCCAGGTAGCAGTATACAGGGGTCCCAGATAGTAGTATACATGGGTCCCAGATAGGGTATACAGAGCCCCAGGTAGCAGTATATTTGGGGTGCCAGGTAGCAGTATACAAGGGTCCCAGATAGCAGTATACAGGGGCCCTAGATAGTAGTATACAGGGGTTCCAGATAGGGTATACAGAGCCCCAGGTAGCAGTATATAGGGTGCCAGGTAGCAGTATACAGGGGTCCCAGACAGCAGTATAGAGGGGTCCCAGATAGCAGTATATAGGGTGCCAGGTAGCAGTATACAGGGGTCCCAGATAGCAGTATACAGGGGTCCCAGATAGCAGCATACAGGGGTCCCAGATAGGGTATACAGAGCCCCAGGTAGCAGTTTATAGGGTGTCAGGTAGCAGTATACAGGGGTCCCAGGCAGCAGTATACAGGGGTCCCAGATAGCAGTATATAGGGTGTCAGGTAGCAGTATACAGGGGTCCCAGATAGCAGTATACAGGGGTCCCAGATAGGGTATACAGAGCCCCAGGTAGCAGTATATAGGGTGCCAAGTAGCAGTATGCAGGGGTCCCAGATAGCAGTATACAGGGGTCCCAGATAGCAGCATACAGTGGTCCCAGATAGGGTATACAGAGCCCCAGGTAGCAGTATATAGGGTGCCAGGTAGCAGTATACAGAGGTCCCAGACAGCAGTATAGAGGGGTCCCAGATAGCAGTATACATGGGGTCCTAGATAGCAGTATACAGGGGTCCCAGATAGGGTATACAGAGCCCCAGGTAGCAGTATATTTGGGGTGCCAGGTAGCAGTATACAAGGGTCCCAGATAGCAGTATACAGGGGCCCTAGATAGTAGTACACAGGGGTTCCAGATAGGGTATACAGAGCCCCAGGTAGCAGTATATAGGGTGCCAGGTAGCAGTATACAGGGGTCCCAGGTAGCAGTATACAGGGGTCCCAGATAGCAGTATATAGGGTGCCAGGTAGCAGTATACAGGGGTCCCAGATAGCAGTATACAGGGGTCCCAGATAGCAGCATACAGGGGTCCCAGATAGGGTATACAGCATATGACGACGGACCCTGGGGACATATGACGATGGACTGTGGGATATTTGACGATGGACCCCGAGACATATGGGATAGACCCTGGGGACATACGACGATAGACCCTGGGGA
>BLSH010555888.1:1076181-1097415 GCA_018402905.1 Glandirana rugosa
AGAGGACACTCGCAGTGAAAATTCGTAACACCTTTAAAGAGAAAAGTTATTAAAATAATTTAAAAGTGGTTACTTGTATTTTGTAACTGCTACACTGTCCATCTAACTCTGTATATCGAACATTGTAATTTAGCCAGTTCCAATGTTTCCAAGACTATGATCAGTTCGCTCTGACCGCACGACATTTCACTCTGGGTCATGGCGAGCTTCTTATAGGGTGTTTGTGGATGGGGAGTGTCACTGCAGGTGTAACATTTTCAATGGAGGGATACCCAAGGTTTAATGACTTGTAAAATGTATGCAGAACCTTTGTAACCTTGACCGATTTAATGTTACAAGCTATATGTCTCAATCTACCTGTCACATCGTCAATGTTTTATGTTCATTGGTGAAAATTTAATAAAATTATTGAAAAGAGAAATTTCCACAATGCTTAAAAGTGACGCTCACAGGAGAGGGGTCTTATTTCCCACCTATATCGCCAACTTCTAGAACCCATTAGCACTAACCCCCCCCCCCAAATGTTGCTAAATGGGAGACCCTACAGATTGGACCCACATATGGGACGCCACCAAGTCTTCCTCTCAGAACATTATAGCACTAGAAACAAACTATAAAGTTCCTACTAAATGGTATCTTGTCTCTGCCAGGATCTCCAAATTTCTATCACACTACCCCCCCCCCCCCCAACCCCCCATTGCTTTTGCAAGCCTGGAAAACTCCCTCCGTTTGTGCAGTTCATAATAGGGTCACACAATCAAAATTGAAGCCATACTCTTAGATAAAATGGCCAAATATGTAAAACTTTGGGCCCCGTGGGTGATACATTTCTTGCCTCCTAACTTCAATACAACACTGTTACTCCCTTAAACAAAGATGCATACGCACAGTACACTTGCGACAATGCCTCCTGGAGATTCCAGTCTCCCCCCCCCCAGGGACACCTCTTACCCATTCTTTCCCTCCACTCGCCCTCCCTTGAGGGGCCTCCCCTCCCCTTATTTCCTTTTCTCCTTCTCTCTTCTTTTTCCTAATCTTGGTCCCCCTCCTTCTTGTATCCCCACTTACTTTTCCCACTGTCAATTTCATCTTAGCAGGACTCTACGCCATAGCGGCCTGACCTTAGGGTCCTGACCCACTTAACTATCTTTACAGGAAACATCTTCCCCATTCTATTGGCAGATCTCACTACCCCCATATGATTATATAAAGCATACCTCATGTTACTTCTGATTTTAATCCAATGTCAGAATCTCCTTCTGCTTCACTTTCTGTAATAACACTTTCAGCCATGGATTCCTGGCTATTTTTTAATGTTATGCTTCTCTTTTAAGCTGTTTTTCTATTCTGGTTGTACACAATTTTGGATGCCATTTGGCTTAAAAGTGATATTTATTTTCTGTATTCTTGCTTTTTGTTATTATACACTATTTGAACAAGAAATTTCCACAATGAAACTGTCAAGTTCTATTATATATCATGATAGTATAGCATTCTATAGTAAAGTATTATATGAGTTGAATTTCTAGTAGACTTATACTTTTCATTTTCTCATAAACAACCTAAAAAATGCTTTACAGAAGGATGGAAGTATTTTTATACAACAGTAAAATGTCACTAAAATACCTCACTAAATGGAATGCATAGTGACTTTGTAAATATTTTCTTTGTAATCAAGAAAATATAAAATATTACATATTAAAGCATTGTCATTTTTACCCAGTAGGAGAAGGTATCAGCTATTTTTCATATTTGCTTTTATTTCCTAAAAGTCTGTTGTTTGAGTTGAGTAACAAAATAAGTTTTTTGTTGAATCTCTCAGTCTGGGGCATTAATCAGATAAATTGATCATCAAAGCAGGCTGTGCACCCTATAATAACCATTAGAAATGCAGAGATACTTTGTCATGTATTAAATGTTTATTTGTAAAGCCTAGCTTAGCAGCACAGCAGCTAAGTGGTTAGCACTTCCCCCTTGTAGCACTAGAGTTGTTGGTTCAAATCCCAACTATGGCACTATCTGCCTGGAGTTTGCATGTTCTCCCTGTGCCTGCATGGGTTTCCTCCGGATACTCCGGTTTCCTCCCACACTCCAAGTCATGTTGGTAGGTTAATTGTCTCCTGTCTAAATTGTTCTTAGTATTTGTATGTATGAATGTGAGTTAGATTTTAACTTCCATGAGGGCAGGGACCAATATGAATGTGCAGTATAAATTGATGGTACTATGTAAGTACAAATAATAACATATATTTGGCTAGTTTGGCTGTGTGAACCCCCAGTACGTAAACAAGCATCAGCCAGGGATGTGTCATTCTGTGGCGATAGCACTAGCACTGCAAAATGACAGATCCCATGCTGGCTGGTGTTTGTAAAAAGCCAGATGGGGATCCTGGGTAATGTCATGACCATATTTGGTTAATATCATCACCCAAGATCCCTGGGCAGTTTGTTGACATACAGCAGCTGGCCATTTTTTTCTGTTTGTATTGTCTTTTGAGGGTCTCCCTCAACATTCATACCAGACCTTTATCCAGGGTGGCCAGGAAAAGGGGGGTAGTC
This sequence comes from Glandirana rugosa, assembly GCA_018402905.1. NCBI lineage: Eukaryota > Metazoa > Chordata > Amphibia > Anura > Ranidae > Glandirana > Glandirana rugosa. The sequence goes on from BLSH010555888.1 coordinate 1,078,741, forward strand.
AGCATTCAACATCCCTTTCCTGAACCATACCAGGCCACATACCTTCAACATTGGGAGAGTACCTTGCAACATGCTTTGCCCCCATGTTGTGTGAACAAGGACCTGTCTTCCCAAAAAAGGATGTGGGGTTTTCTGAGGGGCACACATTTCAGAATCTGGAGCCCTAGGGTGTATAGCATAATAAGAAAAAAATGAAATAAATTATATATAAAAACGCCCACACATTGAATAAGTCTTAAATAACCACTTGACTTCTGGAAGGTTTTACCCCCTTCATGACCAGGGCATTTTTTGTTATGCAGCACTGTGCTACTTTAACTGGCAATTGCACGGTCATGCAACACTGTATGCAAATTACATCTATATAATTTTTTTCACACAAATAAAACTTTATTCTGGTGGTAGTTGATCACCACTGTATTTTAATTATATAACAAACAAACAACTGAACATTTTGAAAAAAAAAATAAAGATATGTTCTACTTTCTGTTAAAAAAAAATCAAATAAAAAAATCAAATTTCTTCATAAACAGAGGCCAAAATATGTTCTGCTACATGTCTTTGGTAAAAATAAAATTCCAGTAAGTGTATATTAATTGGTTTGTGTGAAAGTATCTACAAACTGTGGTATGTATACTGGAATTTAGGCAGCTATAGGCACTATAATGTAATGGCGGTGATCAGCGACTTATAGGGGTTGATTTACTAAAGCTGGAGAGTGCAAAAACTGGTGCAGCTTTGCATGCTAGCCAATCAGCTTCTAACCTCAGCTTGTTCAATCAAGCTTTGACAATAAAACCTTGAAGCTGATTTCTGTGTGGAACTGCACCAAATTTTGCACTTTCAAGCTTTAGTAAATCAACCCCATAGTGTGACTATGAAAGTATCGGGGGGTGCTAAAAGACACTGGCTCGGAAGGTCACTAACTGACTAACTGACACTGACGTTGCTAGTGACACTAATACAGCGACATTAATCAGTGATATTACTATACACTGTACTAATGAGACTGTCTGGGAAGAGGTCAATATCAAGGGGCAATCAAGGGGCTAACTACGTGCCTAACAAGTAATATGTGCTGCTTTTACTTATTAATCTGACTGTTTTTTCTCCCTCCTTTTCAGGGAGAAGAAACAGTCAAATTCAGCGGTGGCCCATGCATTAAGGGCGCACGGGCGTCACCCCCCCAATCCCTGCCGCCTCCCTCCTATCCATGCGCCCGGCACCTTTCAGAACTGCGGGTGCATGGATTCCTATTGCAGGGGCAGGAGCGGGTGTTTTTTTTTAATCACCTGATTAGAGCCAAGGGATCTAATAGGCATCAAAAAAGGGTTGGATCAAGGCGCAGAAAGTGCGCCCCGATCCCACCCAATTGTGTGACCATAGCAAATGAATTTTCGCTATTCTCACACTGCAGTGCCTCCCCGCCAATCAGGAGACAGGTCTGTTAGATCTGTTTCCTGATTGGCCAAAGCGCCAGGCAATCCTATTGGATGCCTAGGGTGCTTTGGCAACTGACAGGGAAGGAAGCAAATGTTACAACCAAAAACGTAAATGTATTTTATTGGGATTTTATGTGATAGACCAACACAAAGTGGCACATAATTGTGAAGTGGAAGGAAAATGATAAATGGTTTTCATTTTTTTTTACAAATAAATATGTGAAAATTGACAGGGAAGGAAGCAAGAGGAGCGGACACATCCGTCCGCCGCCACTGCTGCCCGCACTATGGAATGTAGAGGAGAAACACAGGAGGATCCTCTCTCTCCACAGCCCGGGTAAGTGCCGGACCTCCCGCTGGGGGAGTGCAGGCTGTCAGTGCCGTGAGCCCCGCAGCCAGGAAGAGCAGGAAGGGGGGTGCTGTGTATACCCTCCCTGGTGAAGCCTGTATACCCTCTCTGGTGATGCCTGTATACCCTCTCTGGTGATGCTGTATACCCTCTCTGGTGATGCCTGTATACCCTCTCTGGTGATGCCTGTATACCCTCTCTGGTGATGCCTGTATACCCTCTCTGGTGATGCCTGTATACCCTCCCTGGTGATTCCTGTATACCCTCTCTGGTGATGCCTGTATACCCTCCCTGGTGATGCTTGTATATCCTCTCTGGTAATGCTGTATACCCTCTCTGGTGATGCTGTATACCCTCTCTGGTGAAGCCTGTATACCCTCTCTGGTGATGCCTGTATACCCTCTCTGGTGATGCTGTATACCCTCTCTGGTGATGCCTGTATACCCTCTCTGGTGATGCCTGTATACCCTCCCTGGTGATTCCTGTATACCCTCTCTGGTGATGCCTGTATACCCTCCCTGGTGATGCTTGTATATCCTCTCTGGTAATGCTGTATACCCACCCTGGTGATGCCTGTATACCCTCTCTGGTGATGCCTGCATACCCTCTCTGGTGATGCCTGTATACTCTCCGTGCTGATACCTGTAAACCTTCTCTGGTGATGCCTGTATAACCTCTCTGGTGATGCTGTATACACTCTCTGATGATGCTGTATACCCTGTCTGGTGATTCTGGCCTGTATACTCCTGACACAATAGGTGGGATCTATAAGGAGTGGGCCTTATGAGAAGTGTGAGGGGTCCACAAGTAAGGGCGGGGTCTGGCGCCCCCCCATCTTAAAATTTCACCAGCCGCCACTGGTCAAATTGCTGTTCTCTGTAAGCAGAGTTCCAGGACTCTGTGTGTAATTGGAAACAGTTGATTAGCAAGTTTCAGCCTCCCCAAACTCAGAAGAAAGTCAGCAACATACATGTACATTGCTGAGCCTGCACCTGCCGCCCACTCAGTGTGCTTTACAGATGGTTTAAAAATGTATATATATATACCCAATATGTATCCAATATCAATCACATAATCCAGATCATATTTTGCCAATGACATCAGCCAGGCTGGTTTATTTACAAATACCAACCAGCTAGGGATCTGTCATTATTTGCAGTAGTAGTGCTACTGCCATAAAATGATAGATCCCCAGCTGACTACTGTTCATTTTACAGCTGAATAGCACTAGGGCCACACTATCACTAATGTTACTGTAACACTACTGCCTCTCCAGTACAGCTGTAGTGATATATAGTATGACTGCTGCTAAATGACAGATCTTCAGTTAGTTTGTTTACAATCAGCAGCCAGCAGGAATCAGTTATTTTTCTGCAGTATCACTAGGGTTTCCTATATGTCTGGGATTCACCTGGGCAGTCTGGGTTTTGAGTTATGTGCCTGGGTTTCAGACTGCCTGGTAACCAGACACAATATTCAGCCCAGACTGTGGCTCCCAGGCAGGATTGCTGGGGTTGCTGACTGCAGTTGCAAGCCGAGAGTGTGGCTCCCAGCCAGAGTTGCTGGCTGTAGTTGTAAGCCGAGAGTGCCTCTTCCACTCTCTCTCACACAGCCCAGACCCAGCACTGACACCCCCCTCCTCCCTTGCACTGACAGACAGGAGAAGAGAGAGAGCTGAAACTGCTCCCTCTCCTGTGTCTGCCCGCCCACACCACAATCACTGGCAGTGCTGTGCCTCTCTCAGTGCTGCGCAGGGGGATTTGGATGGGATATTTGAAGCCCAGCAGCTGCAGGAACATCCTGCATGAAAGATGCCTACGTTTGAGCCTTCACCCTGAGGTGCATGAGCTAATCATTCATCCACTTTCTGTGACTGAGTCTCCCCCTCCCTCCATTCTCTCTCCTGCCTCTAAGGTAGTACACTAAAGCAAGGGGGGGATCTGATGTAAGGGGTTCCCCTTTACACCAAAGTCCGCAGTGTTCTACCTTACATCAAAGCCACCCTTAAATCAGGGTCTCCAGAGCATCCCTTACATCAGAGTTCCCCATTACATTAGACTCCACAGAGCTCCCCCTTACAGTGTAAGAGGACGTTCTGCAGACTCAGATGTAAGAGGGAACTCTGCAGATTCAGATGTAAAGAGGGAACTCTTATATCAGAGTCTCCTCTGTACATCAGAGTTCTCAGTGTTGCTCCTTAAATTAGACTTCCCAGAGTTCTTCCTTACATCAGTGTCTGCAGAGTCCCCCACTTACAGTATAAGGGAACTCTTTGGATTCAGATGCTAAGGGAAAGTCTGTGGATGCAGATCTAAAGGGGAAGTCTGTGGATCCAGTTCAAAAGGGGAACTCTGCGGATTAAGATCTAAAGGGGAACTGTGTGGATTCAGATCTAAAGGGGAACTCTCTGGATTCAGATCTAAAGGGAAACTCTGTGGATTCAGATATAAGGGGAAACTGCAGATTCAGATGTAAAGGGGAATGAACTCTGCAGATTCAGATGTAAAGGAGAACTCTATGGATTCAGATCTAAAGGGGTACTCAGTTGACTCTGATGTAAGGGGGGGCTCTTGTGATTAGCTCCATATGATTATTTATATATTATATGTTATTTAATTACAAAAATATATGTGTAGTGTACACTACATTAAAAAAAATGTTGTGTGTTGCATTATACAGAGGTAATGAATTTAATGTAATACAAAAAAAAAAAATGGCAGTGTGCTGCTAAAATGTTTGGGTTTGGCTTGAATTAAAGGTGGCAACCCTAAGTAGCACTCCCACTACAAAATGGCAGATTCCTGGCCAGGTGCTGTTTGTAAAAGAAAAAAAAAGGCAAATGATCTGTCTGCACTACTGCAGGACTAATGTTAGTGTGATTATAGTGCTAAGCACCACTGCTAAGTCCTGGTTGACACTGATGTGGTGCCCATACGATCCGATTCCAGTGCAGCAAAAAAAAGGTGCATGCACCTTTTTCATGTGGGTGCAGTGCAATTTGAGCCACACAAAATGAATGGGCTCAAATCGCACTGCAAAGAATTGCATGCGATTTGAACAGGAATGTGATGCAATTTCTGTCCGATACACATGCAGTTCCCTGCACTGCATCAGTGTGAACTGGGACTAAATGACAGATTCCCAGCTGGTTTGCTTACAAACAGAGGCCAGCCCAGGATCTGTCATTTAGAGGCGGTAGTGCTGTTTGTCTTTTTTAAAGGACTGCATCATACTGCTCCCTAACTTCATGCACAGTTTTAAGGCATCCCCAAAGCATGTTATTTAAAGGATTTGTATATTTTAATATTGCACGTTAAGCCACATTAAAAACCCTCTCTCTGCTGAACAGCATTTTTTAAACATTTGTTTGCATTCGTAGATATCCCCCATGGAAGTGTTCAGCTACTCATGCCCTTTTTTAAAGAAGAAGACAACTTGAAAATTAGCCTTGAAAAACATCAGAAAGAAAAAAAAAAAGATTTGGGTCCCGTAGACTTTAATAGGGTTTAGTGCTATGATGTTCATGGTTCTCCAAATTCCCACTGGGTTCACTGCACATCCAGCAAACTGAACTTTGCTCAGTTCGCTCATCCTTAGCCCTCAATATCCTGTTGGTGTTAACAGAAATCCCAGTGAGAAAAGTGTGTGCTCTGTCTCAGGAAGTTGTTTTATGTAGAAGGTAAATTTCTAGGTACCTCACAGCCATATGTGAACGTAATTATACCCTTCATCACTGAAGTTATGAATAAGAAAAGTTTTGCCTTTGATCTGGAATTAAGTAATTCTTTCTTTAAAGGCATGCCACCAAGAGATAATATTAGTAACAGTAATTAGTGGTTAATGTGCTGTAGTAATGAATAAGAAGAATGTCAGATTTAAAAGGCACTGGCGTGGAACATTACATGCACATTTTCATTGACTTGCAGAAGACAGGTTTAGCTGTGACATCATTGTGTAAAAAGTGCCCTGCAGCGGAATGCTAATTCACATTACACATCAATAAAACAGCTAAGCGGTTTCACCACTCAGAAAGAGTTAAGTTCACTGCATGTTAGGATGGCTGGGAATACATGTATATGTGTGCACACGAGCATGCCATTGTGGTTTGCTTTCTACAAATGGTGCACAGATTTCACTGTAACCATATTTTGTATACACAGTAATGCTCCAATGGTTCCCTATGTACTGCTCTGTTTCCTGGGTAAGCAGTTCATTGATTTGGTCATGCATATTCCCTACCTACACACACCACTTGGATAGTAGGGGGTGGCAGTGAGTTGAACACAAATAGGTATTAAACCCTAGTATGGACTAGTCTTCCATCTTAGCAGTCCAATATCTAAGCAGATAGCTGGCTTTAGGAATTGTCCATACACAACCCCATTATTAGATTGTAAGCTCTCAGCAACAAGGCCCTCCTAAACTTCTTGTATTGTAATGTACTGTCTCCCTCTATAACAGGTATCACTAAATGGCAGACCGCAGTCTGAAAATGGACTGCAAGACAGCCCTTTCCGGACCACTTAGCAGCCTGGGTGTCCTCTCCCGGGTGACTCCTCCTTGCCCAATTGCCGCTTTCATCCTTACACAGCAGATAGAAGGCAGAAGATGTGGCATGTCCGGACAGAGGGTGGAAGCTATCAAACTTTTCACGTTAACAAGCCTGTGATTTATTGCTAGGAGTGATCCTAGCAGCCAATCATCTGCCTGTTAAATGAAAAGTTGGGCAGCTCCTGCCCTCTGTCCGGACATGCCACATATTTTGCCTTCTATCTGCTGTGTAAGGTAAGGGAGGGGGCATTCACATAAAGGGGACTGGGTACAAAGAAGGAAGGTGTGCTGTGAAGGGGACCAAGATACAAGAAAGGTGGGGACTGTGAAAGGGAGTGGGCTGCAAGTAAGGGCGTAGCTGTAAAGAGGATTAGGATACAAGTAAGGGAGGTGGTAAAGCGGACTGGAGTGCAAAGACAAGAGGACTGTGAATGGGGACTGGGATACATGGAAGGGGGGCTGTGAAGGGGACAAGGGTACAAAGAAGGGGGACTGTGCAGGAAACTGGGATTAATGGAAGTTGGGCTCTGAAGAGGACTGGGGTGCAAATTAGGGGGGCTCTGAAGGGGACTGGGGTGCAAGTAAGGGGGGGCATAGAAGAGACTGGGATACAAGGAGGGGGGCTGTAGAGGGGGGTGCAAGTAAATGGGGCCATAGAAGAGACTGGGATACAAGGAGGGGGGGCTGTGGAGGGGACTGGGATACATGGAAGGAGAGTCTGAGATACAAGGAAGGGGTGCTGTAGAGGGGACTGGGATGCAAGGAGAGGGGCCATAGAGGGGAATAAGATACAAGGAGGGGGGCTGTAGAGGGGACTGGGATACAAGGAGGGGGCTGGGGAGGGGACTAGGATACAAGAAAGGGGATTGTGGAGGGCACTGGGGTGCAAGTAAGGGGGTCTGTGAAGGGGGTTTGGATGCAAGGAGGGAGCTGTGGAGGAAACTGGGACACAAGTAAGTGGGACTTTGAAGGGGACTGGGGTGCAAGGAAGGGGGGCTTTGAATAGGACTGGAATGCAAGTAATGGGGGCAGCTGTGAAGGGGACTTGGGTGCAAGGGGGGCTGTGAAGGTGACTTGGATTCAAGGAGGGGGGCTGAAGACATTGATGTAAAGGGGTAAGGTCTGTGATTTCAGAAGGGGGGCAGTGGGGCAGAGGGCATTGATGTAAAGGTGGATGTGATGTAAATGGGGTTATGCGAGGTGCGATAATGGACGGGCGATATTTGTCGCCTCGCATGCGTTGACTTGGAGTGGACTAGTGAGAGTCCGACCAGGGTTTTGCCAGCCACCGTGGCAGAGCTGGTTCCGGCCCGGTGTTTCTGGTCCACCCAAATCCCTCTCCAGCTGTTTGAAATAACCAGGAAGAGATCTCAGTGGAGCTTAGCCTGGGACTCAGTATGCTTACACTGAGAGCCTTAATTTGTTGGTTTGCTCTAAGAGGACTGTAAAAGGAAAAAGGTTTGCATTTGTTTGTTTGAAGGTGCCAGGGACCTGCAACCTCTACCATAATAAAACTGGAAACTAGCCAGATTTTAAGAAAGATTGCCTACAAGCTGTCTTCTTCCCAGAAAAGGTGATCCACACGAGCTAATCTCCCACACGTGGTGGATTCAGCAGGCAACTTTCCAGCATGGAGTAAATGTTGAAGGCCTGGCTACTGGCGACTGCGGCCCAGTGGGAGACCAACCTCCAGGCCGCACAAGCCGCTGCAGTGCAGCAGGGGGAAAGTCACCGAGCCACTGCAGCACAGCAGGAGGAAAACTGCCAATTGCACAAGGCGAATAAGTCACTGCAGCACAGCAGGAGGTGAATTGCCAGGCCCTGGCGGCTCAGCAAGAGATGAATATCAGGTTTATGGAGGCTCTGGTGGAGTTAAAAAAGAGGTCCGCACCTCCTGTGCCACTGGAACCAAAGTTGGTACGCGCCTCTTACCACCTGCGGATGATGTGGAGGCATACCTCACCACTTTTGAGAGAGTTGCTGTGCGGGAAGGATGGCAAAAAGGACAATGGTCGGGACTGCTAGCATCTTTTCTGACAGGTGAGCCCCAAAAGGCATATTTTGATTTGGAACCCGATAAGGCTCAGGACTATGAGTCTCTAAAAACGGAGATACTGGCACGCCTGGGTGTCACCATGGCAGTCTGGGCACAACGGGTGCGTCAGTGGACCTACCCCATGGACCAGCCACTCCCCTCCCAAATGTTTGACTTGATCCATTTCACAAGGAAGTGCTTACAGTGAGACACCTTGTCAGGCCCTCAGATTGTGAAGTGTGTGGTCATGGACTGGTATCTGCGTGCGCTCCCTGCTACTTTGAGGAAATGGGTCAGCCATGGGGGACGCCAAAATGGCAAACCAACTGGTGGACATCGTGGGGAGATACAGTGCTGCTGAGGACTTGTTGTACCCGTCTGCACCCCACTCCAATGTATCTAGGGGTGAAATATCTCCCAGCGGACCCAGTAAGACTGTTCCAGGGTTCAAGGGTGTGGGGAAGTTTGATAAGACTGCTACGGTTAAAGAGACTATGGGCTCTAGATCTGGAGACTGGCCAAAGAAGCCAGGAAGGTCTTGGGGACCCTTGAGAGGACTGGGTATAGAGCACATACAGTGCTACCGATGTCATGCATTGGGCCATATTGCTGCCAATTGTCCCTTTAATGATGAACCCATGCAATGTGATTATACTTATGTGAATAGACACCTTTATCTTTTTGCACAGGTCACATATACAGCATCATGTTCAGGTCACATGGAGAAGCAGATGTGTGTGATTTCTATTGATAGGAAACCAGTCACTGCACTGCTTGACTCGGGTAGTGTGGTAACGTTGGTCAAAAGCAATTGTATAAATCCTGCAAGGTTACACCCTAGCACCGTTGGGGTCATTTGCATCCATGGGGACACTCGGGACTATCATATGGTGATGGTTGAGATTGACACCCCTTGGGGCAGTGTGACACATTCAGTTGGAGTGGTACCTTCACTGCTTCATGAAGCCGTCGTGCGGAGGGATTTTCCCCATTTTTGGAGGTTATGAGAAGGCACAGAGAGTCTAGAGGAAAGAGCTCCCCTGCTGAGGAAGCACGGGAACTCTAACCAGACACTTTTTGCCAAATGGAAGGGGAGACTGATGGCAGGACCGAGGAAGAAGGAGACCGTCTTCCTTTTCCTGTAATGGCTGGCGAACTGGAGGAGCTGGAAGATAGCTCCCAGCTGGTGGCTAATGACCCAGAAAATGTCTTTGTCCCTGACCGTGAGAGTGCACAGAATGTAGTACCTGACTTAGAGGTCCAGAGAGAGGACTTCTGTACACAGCAACTATGGGATTTCACTCTCCTTAGAGCCAGAGACAATGTGAAGGTGATGGATGGGGAACCAGTGGACTCAAATTGGGGCAGTGTCTTTTCCCTACATGGCTCATGGTTGCATGCAGATGTCAGAGAGTATTGTGAATCCTGCCCTGAGTGTCGACTCTCTGCACCCTCACCCCATTTTCATAGTCCACTTGTTCCACTGCCCATAATTGAAGTGCCATTCGAAAGAATTGCCATTGATCTCATGGGACCCATAGTAAAGTCAACCCGGGGACCCCAGCACATCCTAGTAATACTAGACTATGTGACCCGCTATCCTGAACAGAACACCTCCGCTAAGATTCTCGCCAAGGAGTTAGTCCAGGTATTAAGTCAGGTGGGGATCTCTAAAGAAGTCTTAACGGATCAGGGCACCCCGTTTACCCCCCGTGTAACCAAAGAATTGTGCAAGTTGTATAAAATCTCTCATCTCCATACCTTGGTCTACCACCCCCAAATGGATGGACTTGTGGAGAGGTAACGCTCAAAGGCATGTTTATAAAGGTAGTGGAAATAGATGGGAAAGATTGGGATATGTTGCAGCCACATCTAATGTTTGCCATATGAGAAGGCATTCCAGAAGCTAAAGCAAGCCCTGTGTGTACAACCAGTGCTTGTGACCCCGGACTTGACCAAAGAATTTGTGGTGCAGACCGACGCCTCTGATGTGGGTCTAGGGGCGGTACTGTCCCAGATCAGAGATGGGGAGGAGCACCCAGTTGTTGAAGCTGAACCGGCACAAGAAAAATTATGCCATAGTCGAGAAGGAGTGTCTCACGATTAAATGGGACTTAGAGAGCCAAAAGTATTATCTATTGGGCAGGCTGTTTAGACTTGTCATTGATCATACTCCCCTGAAGTGGATGTGTGACAAAAGAGAAAAGAATAGTTGGGTGACAAGGTGATTTTTGGCCCTACAGCCCTATAGATTCACAGTGGAACATAGGGCAGGAAAGCTGCAAAACAATGCAGATGTCCTTTCCCAGTCCACTGTATGGGGGTAACAGTTGCTCAGCCACAGGGGCTTGACATTATGCAAGGTGCGATACTGGATGGGTGATATTTGTTGCATTGCTTGCGCTGACTTGGAGTGGACTGGTGAGAGTCCGACCCGGGTTTTGCCAGCCACCGTGGCAGAGCTAGTTCCGGCCCGGAGTCTCTGCTCCACTCAAATCCCTCTCCAGCTGCTTGAAATAACCAGGAAGAGATCTCAGTGGAGCTCACCCTGGGACTCAGTATGCTTACACTGAGAGAGCTAAGACCTTGAGTTGTTGGTTGCTCTAAGGGTTGCAAAAGGAAAAAGGTTTGCGTTTGTTTGTTTGAAGGTGTCAGGGACAAGCCGACATTGTATAGAGAGGTATCCTGTCTGTATTAGTTTAGCGCCGGACGGCAAGGTTTTGATTTTGCTATTTTTGTTTGTTTTATGACCTGCAACCTTTACCAAAATACAACTGGCAACCAGCCAGATTTTAAAAAAGTTTGCCTACAAGCTGCTTTCTTCTCAGGAAAGGTGATCCACATGAGCTAATCTCCCACAGGGGGGACTTGGATGCAAAGGGAGGCTGTGATGTAAATGGGGGGACTTAGATGCAAAGAGGTCTGTGATGTAAAGCGGGCTCTGTATGGTAAAAAGGGAGATGTATTGCAAAGGGGGTGTTATGATGTAAATTTTAAAATGTAAAATTAAAAAAAAAACATAACTACTCACCTAGATGGCTGCAGGATCGATCCAATGCTGCAGCTGTTCCCTGCTGGCTCTACTGAGAACTGAGCTATCAAAGACCACTGATCGTTCAGTTCTTGGGTCTGCTCGGAGCACAGAGTGGTGACTGTTAATCACCACTTTGTGATCTGTCCCTTAATTGTTTGCTGGAGTGCTGGGCTGTGGAGGGGCAGGAGTGGCTGGCTCAGGCTCTCAGCAACATGGGTGGATCAGGGTATCTAGGTCACCGCCGGATGTTTGTCAGGGAGATGACTGGGGACCATCTGGTCCCCAGTCATCTCTATGACCCTCGGAGCCCCGGGCGCAGCATTATGACGTCACGTCCGGGCCGGCTTTAGAAATCAAAGCCGTGATAAAGGCTGAAAAGGCCGAGAAAGTTCTTTTTTTTTATCTCGGTCTTTCCAGACTGGAGAAGAGATGAGGGGTCTTATTGACCCCATGTCTCTCCATAAAGAGGACCTGTCACGCACTATTCCCATTACAAGGGATGTTTACATTCCTTGTAATAGGAATAAAAGTGATCAAAAACATTTTAAAAGAGACAGTGTAAAAATAAAAAAATAAAGGTAAACTAAACAATAAAAAAAAAGGAACGCGCCCCCGTCCCCGCAAGCTTGCACATAGAAGCGAACGCATACATAAACACGGCCCACATATGTAAACGGTGTTCAAACCACACATGTGAGGTATTGCTGCGATTGTTAGGTAACTCTAAATTGGTATCCTCTAAAAATGTTTAAAGCATTGCCTATGGAGATTTTTAAGTACCAAAGTTTGGCCCCATTCCGCGTATGTGTGTAATTTTAAATCATGACACGTGAGGTATCTATTTACTAGGCGTAACATCATATTTCACATTATACAAAAAAATTGGGCGAACTTTACTGTTTTGTTTTTTTTTAATTCATGAAACAGTTTTTTTCCAAAAAAATTGCGTTTGAAAAATTGCTGCGCAAATTGGCCATTGGATCACATCATGGCTCCTGGTCTCACTCCCAGCTTCACACAATGGTGACTCTCCTCCAAGCTTGCCTATGCAGTACTCCCCCTATGATGCATTTATATATTATGTCTGTACTAAAATGGCTGCCAAAAGCTCATGAGTGCTCATTGTCCAATTGTGATACATACTGTACCTCTCCAAGATGGTTCATGCAAAAGGCACATTGGTCCTATTCTGACTCCCATTAGGACAGTTCCTACACAGATAAATTGTGGACATTTGGGGATAAGTAGTGGCACTCAGGAGCACTGAAACAGAATTCTCTCAAGGAAATACAATGGGGTCTTAACCTACAGTACATGCCACTACAGGAAGGAAGACAGGGTGATGGCCCACTGCACAAGACTGTAGGTAAGGTAAATATTTTTACACCATGTGGGAGATTAGCTCATGGGGATCAGTTTTCAGAGGAAAAGATTCAGCATGGAGGTCAGTTTCTTTAAAATCTGGCGGCTTGCCAGATCAAAACACATAAAAAAAAAAGAAAACAAAACCTCACTGTCTGGCGATAAACTAAACAGTCGGGTTCCTCTCTATACAGTGTGGGGCTGTCCCTGACACCCACAAAACATAAGCACAGTCCAAACCTTTATCTTTGAGTCCAAATTAGCACACAGAGCTCACTCAGCTTTCTCCCTTTGAGATCCAGGATAGAGCTCTCCTCTGCTCTCTTCCTGGTCATGAAATGCAGGTGGACAGGGCTTGAGTGGACCATAAAGGCACAAACCTGTTTCTTGTTCACCGGTTGGGGCCACTTTTGAATGGCCTCTATCTTATTGGTCTGGGGCTTGATTAGACCCCGACCAATAACATACCCAAAGTATTTGGCCTCCTCTAGACCTATGGCACACTTTTTTGGGTTGGCTGTTAAACCTGCTACACACAGTGAATCTACCACTGCCTGCACCCGGGGCAGATGGGATACCCAATCTGGGCTGTGGATGACCACATCATCCAGATAGGCCACTGCATAGGGCCAATGCAGCCTCAAAGTTTTGTCCATCATCCTCTGAAAGGATGCAGGGGCCCAACGCAGACCAAATGGCATTCGCTTGTATTGGAAGGACCCCCCGAGGGTAGAGAATTCAGTTTTTCAGTACCTAGACACTCCATTAAGCTTCCTGAAATCGTTACAGAACTGGATAGTGCCATCGGGCTTTGGAACCAGTACTATAGGGCTCGACCAGGCGCTGTGGGACTCCTCTATCATGTCTAATTCCAACATGGTTTTTATTTCTCTCGTCTAGGCTCAGGTACTCGGTAGGTTTTTAAACCCCTGGTTCCGTGATTATGTCATGTTGCAGTACAGTGGTCAGTCCGGGTAGGGAAGAGAAAAAGTCTCTATTTTTACTGACAAATTCCTTAAAGTTGTTTTGTTGCATCAGTGACAAGGACTTGGATATGGGGACTTCCGGGGGTTGGGAGTAACCTGTCCTTCTGGGGAGTGGGCACCGCCAATAAACTCTCTCTATCCTTCCACGGTTTTAGGAGATTAACATGGTAAATCTGCTCCAGTTTCCTTTTCCCAGGCTGGTAATCTTTGTAGTTTACTTCCTGTGGGGACTAGCACCAGCACTCTGTCTCTGGGTTGAAAGTTCAGGTTTTGGCACCCCTATTGTAAATCCTTCTCTCTGCTTCCTGGGCTTGCTCCATATGCTCTCGTACAAGGGGCAGGACAGCTGCGATTCGATCCTGCATCAGGTAGACGTGCTCTATGACGCTGCTATATGGGGTGGCCTGTCCTTCCACGTCTCTTTTTTGACGTCTCTTTTTTTGACATCTAGCAGCCCCCTGGGATGTCTACCATACAAGTGTTCAAAGGGGGAATACCCTGTAGACACCTGCGGAACCTCTCGTATGGCAGATTTCTTTCGGGATCCCCACCCAACTAAACACCTAGACCAGCTCCTTGGAGATAGTCTTAGAGGAGGTATTCCACAAGGGTATGGTGGGTCGCATAGTCCAGGATCACCAGGATGTGCTGGTGTCCCTGGGCAGATTTTTACTACTGGTCCCAGGAGGCCCATGCCAATTTGCTCAAATTGCACTTCAATTATGGGAAGTGGGACAAGGGGACTACGAAAATGGGGTGACGGGGCCGTCATTTGACACTCAGTTCATGATTCACAATATTCTTTGATGTCTGCATACAACCCAGGCCAGAAGAATCTCTGGGTTATTCTCTCCCTGGTTTTCTTCATACCCAGATGTCCCCCATTACATGCCCATGGGCCAGATCTAGCACCATCCTGTGGAAGGGTTTGGGAACCACTAGCTGTTCCACTTCTTCCTCCCCGTGTTTCCCCACCTGATACAACAAATCATTTTTAAGCTCCATGTAGTGAAAAGACACCCCCCAATTAGGGTCCACAGGTTCCCCATCCATCACCTTCATGGTTCTAAGGAGAGTGACATCCTGTAGTTGTTCTATACAGAAGTCCTCTCTCTGGACCTCTAAGTCAGGTACTACATTCGGTTCACTCTCACCGTCAGGGTTAGAGACATTGTTGGGGTCATAAGCCCCCCGCTGTGAGCTATCTTCCGGCTCCTCCAGCTCCCCAGCAAGTACAGGAAAAGGAAGAGGGTCTCCTCCCTCTTCAGTCCTGCCACCAGTCTCTCCTTCCATTTGGCAAAATGGGTCTGCAAGAGGTTCCGTGCTTCCGCAGCAGGGGGAGCTCTATCCTCCAGACTCCCTGTGCCTTCCCATAATCTCCAAAAATAGGGAAAAATACCTGCCCACTAGGGTGTCATAATGTAGTGAAGGTACCCCCCCCCCACTTAATGAGTCACACTACTGCAAGGGGTGTCAATCTCAACCACCACCGTCTGGTAGTCACGCATGTCCCCATGGATGCAAATGACTCAGACAGTGCTAGGGTGTAACCTTGCAGGGTTTACACAATTGCTTTTTACCAATGTTACCACACCACCCGAGTCAAGCAATGCAGTGACTGATCTCCCATCAACAAAAATCACACACATTTGCTTCTCCATGCGACTTCAACATGAAGCTGTATATAGAGAAATGCGTCTATTCACATAAGTATAATCGCATTGCATGGGTTCATCATTCAGGGGGCAATTGGCAGCAATATGACCCAATGCATGGCATCGGTAACACTGTATATGTTCTATACCTAGTCCTCTTAAGGGTCCCCAAAAAATTCCTGGCTTCTTTGCTCAGTCTCCAGATCTAGATCCCCCAGTCTCTTTAGCCATATTAGTCTTATCAAATTTCCCTAAGCCCCTGAACCCTGGAACAGTCTTACTGGGTCCGCCGGGTGATCGTTTCACCTATAGACACATTTTTTTTCCATTAAGTTTTTATTGAGTATTTTTACATTACAAAGAAATAAGTTTAATTTCTCTTTGTGAGTGAAGTACATATGTCAGAGATAACAGTTAATGAAAAAAACATTTGTAATGTTAGTACCTAATAAGTACTATGTTATAGCCAGTTATTACTTGAACAAGTTAACTGCAGCACTCCATTTCAGTTTCGTCGCCTATTCTGTTAGTGGTCGTTCCTCTCCCCACTCCGCCACCCCAAAATGGGATCATGCAGTGGCGGAGGGAGCAATTTTGTCGTTATTCCTTATTTGAAGTTAGCAAGTGCAGTAAATGATTGGTGAGGGTATACGTTCTTATCAAGGTGTTTGTGAGATTTGTAGTTTAGTGCAATGATGAGACGTTCACTTCTTTGAGCCAAGTTAACCAAGATGTATCTAACATCATGGGATATGTTTCCTTGGATGCCGAAGCAAGTTCATAAGAAGAGTGTAGACTAACTAGTTCTAGTGTGTCCCATAAGCTAGGGATCGTAGATGTTTTCCACAGCTTAGTGATACTTACTTTTGCTGCAAGGAGAATGTGCGTCACAATTGTCCTATGCTTAGGGGGTATTTCCCCAATTGTGAGATTTAGTAAGGCCAGGTTAGGGGACTGTGTGATGTGGTGTTTTGTTATGTTGCTAAGCGTGTGGAATATTGCCTTCCAGAATCCAGAAATCCAGATATCATGGTGACATCTCCATGCATTGTATAGTTCTTGGGTCAAAATAAACTTTTGTAGGTTGGGATCCCTCTTCGTCGTGGAGGATGAAGAAACAATTTGGTTATTGGGAACCATGTTAAAGTCACCACATACTATGGTGTGCCCTTTTTGGACACGTCTTAATTGTCGTATAGCTTTACGTAAAAATTTGATGATTCGGTGCATACAGGTTTAGGATGGTATAAGTCGTGTCATTAATGTCACACACATGTATTATAAATCTGCCGTTCGGATCTAGTATGGAGTCATGGAGTTGAAACTTTACGGAAATTTTCACTGCAATCATAACTCCCTGTCTCTTGGAGGAGAAGGAGGCAAGATATGTGTGGGGAAAATCCTTGTGGGAACATTTAGGTGGTGAGTCTTTCAGAGAAAGTGTCTCCTAAACACATAGGATGTCGCAGTGGTAGTCCTTGGCAGTATTCCACAGGCTATGCCATTTAGCAGGGTGGTTGAGACCGTTAGCGTTTAGGATAGGATATTAATTGGCATTGTGCTGGTGCTATCTGTGTGGTAATGCGGAAAGAGTTTACTCACTGTTGGACGTTATTCTCAGTGGCAGGTCTGTAGATTAAAGATGAGGTTGTCTGCTTCTTGCCGAGGTTGGTAGTAGGCGATCACTGTAGATAGGTTACCAAAAGGAGATGCTGGAACAAAAAAAAGCTTAACAAAAAGTGCAGTCAGTTGCGGAAAAAACAACACTTCCCAGAACTCTGGGATGGCGGTGAAACCGTAGAAATCAACATACCACCTTAAAAGTTAAACAGTCAATGTCAACAGCGGGGGGCCCGGCCAGGGAGAATGTGTCGCTTAATTATGTAGCAGTGTAAGAGCTATCATCCTTGTCTGTTTTGTTGGTTATAGTGTATTTAGCCCGCTGCGGAAAAGAGTTTTTAGCCATGGAGATTGGGTTAGTGGTGTGGGGTGGTTCGACAACGATGCACCAATGGAATACAAGCTTCATACCCTCAGTTAGGGAGGATATGGTGTGCATTGTTCCATTTTTCATCATCAGTATAGTAGCCGGATAGCGCCATTTATACTGAAGTTTATGGTTGTTTGTGGCTTTCATCAATGGGCTTAGTTGTCTGCGAATCTGCACAGTGTACTTAGACAAGTCTGGAAATAATTGAATTTCTTGGAATGGAGCAGGATGTGTCGATTTTTGCTTGATTTCTCTCATCAGTCTTTCCTTAATATGGAAAAAATGGACCCTCATGATCACATCTCTAAGAACAGATGCCGCTAGATGTGGTGGTTTAGCTACTCTGTGAATCCTGTCAATGATTAACTCAGAAGGGTTGGTGTCAGGCATGGCGGCCACCATCAGGTCTCTGGCATACTGTTGTAGTGCTGCTGGTGGTACGGATTCGGGGATCCCCCTTAATGTTATATTATTTCTGCAGGACCTGTCTTCTAGATCCGATAGTTTGGCCTTGATCCATTTATTTTCTTCTGTTATGGAGTCATAGGAGTCTACTAGGTTATTAATTGTGGTGGTGCTATTATCCATTTTATGTGATGTGTATGAACAGTGTTTGTGTTATATGTTCAAACAGCGCTAGCAGAACTGTAGTAATCCCCTTATTTCATGCTCAAATTTCATGCATATGATATATATAACAAATAAATAAATACATCAAAAACAATAAGTGCTGCTGTAGCCCAGTGGCTATGCTAATTTCTATGTGTAAATAGTTAAAATTCAACAGTGCTTACAAGGATGATTATTTGCAAACTCTCATAAGTATATTACATAATACATAAAACATAAAAAATAAATTAGTAATAAATGAAGTCCATATAAAGTGCTGTGCTCTGTGCAAAAGGACGGTATTTTTTTGATGTGCAGTCCGTGGTTATACTGTGTGCTGTTTCAGTCTTCAGACTGGTGATATTTCAAGTCCTTATTCAAACAATGATTCTTTGTGCTTTAAAGTGCCCGTGTTACATATAGGTGCTTGGGTGATGAAAAGAATGATATTTCAGGGGGTTGTACCCTGCTTACCGGAATCCTATGACTCTCCCACCGTACGGTGTGGAGAAGTCAAACCACGCTTTAGGTCTACAATCCGACCTATGGATATAGTGGTCCTCTCCTTCCTCTCGCTTTCTCCAACGTTGTTATTCCATGTGTAGAAAAAAGAAGGAACAACTCATCGTGTATTTCTCTGAAAATAATTTATTGGCCAGAAA
>BLSH010555888.1:1125356-1138633 GCA_018402905.1 Glandirana rugosa
GTAGACCCCGAGAGAGGACAATTTTTAGAAGTGATGTTTGTAAACCCTTCGGGACAGTCTGGAGAGGATATAAAACGTGTCCAGGGTGGGATCGTCGTAAAATGTGTCGCCGTCAGTCGTGGTAAGGACTTGATGGAATCTGGGGCGCCACGACCTCCTAGAGGTCAGGCGGACTGATCGTTGTCACCATAGGGTACAGCTCGGTGTGACGCTTCTTTCTGGATTCGGTAGAAAAACGACGCAGTTGTGGGGTTCCCCGGTGCCCGCGTTAGTCCCGGTGTCTGTACCGTCCCCGGTCAGTTCTGGAAGTGTTATGTCTTTTGAGTAAGAACCTCTGGAGTCCAGACAGTCCAGCATACCTATAGTCTGGTCAGAATAGGTGGGAGGTTGAGGTGGTACCCCTTTCGGTCCTGGAGTGAAGTTCAGGAGGGCCGGGGATAAGACTGGTCTGATATCCATACGACCTGACAGACCTGAGGTCTCCAAGAATGATTTTTCTGTATTGTGAAGGTCTTGACTGGCCCCTGCCATGTCTGTGGCCCTGATTGCGCCCGTGGCCCCTTGGGGTGTTGACGCAGCAAAAAGATGGCTTAGGTCTTTCTTCGCAGTGTGGCTCGACATGGGATACCACTGTTGCTAGTCAGGCGGACTGGAGATCCTCCAGCACCGCGGGGTCTAAGGTAGTTCAGGAATGGTGCTGACTGCCGCTGTGTAAAATGCTGCTAGGGTGGGACCTGTGCAAAATATAGGAGAGGTCTGACAGGGCTTCCCAAATGTTTGTAGTGAAGATTTTTAACAGGAGAGAGCCCCAGATGGGTTAACTGTGCAATTGCCAAGGACGTCTAAGCAGCTTGGTATTTAGGAAGGCCTGAGCCCCGGGTGGTGGCCATCTTGGTACACCCTGCTGCTACTGTAGACTCTTAAGGCCGCTCTCTTGATCTAACTTGTGTCACTTACTGTGACGCCGGTCACCAGGCTGGGAAGGAGAGTCAGTCAGTGGTCTTGTCCCGTTCAGGGAATCCCCAATTTCAGCGGGGGGTCAACCTTCTCTGTAGGCCGCGGCCGCCGCCATCTTGGGACACCTCGCCGCCTGTATATTTCGGGTGTGCCGCTCTCACAACTCGGATTCGATTTCAGCCTGCGAGTCCCCCGGCTTCTGGAGGTGTTCGGGTTCCTGAATCCCCAAGTTGGGTTTTCCTAGGAGACTCGCGGGCCGTGCAGTGAGCTTGCCGGGCGGGCGAAGAAGCGGAGCTCCGGATTAGGTGGCCATTACGGAGCTCCCGCGCATGCGCACTCCTCGATACATGTTTTTGATCCATTGAAGTCTATGGAACCAAAAACCAGAAAAAAAATTCCTGGCCCTTTCTATTAAATGCACAGATTTGAACTTGACCCATAGGAAACCATGTTAAATGGACTATAGTGTGTTTCTGCAAAACTGAAAGCATACTACAAAATGGGCCTAAAGCTCAGTATTGCAAACACAGATGCTGTGAACAGTGCGTATTTCCATTAAAACACGTAGTGACGGCTACTGTTTGTGTGCATAAAGGGTTACCTGTGCACTGCCTGACTTAAGAGTGCCCACTCTCAATCTGCCGGTGCTTAGATTGTGGCCCTGCAGCTAGAAAATCTCTGCACAGGGTGAGGCTGTCAGTAGAGTTGATCGAACCTCTGGAAGTTCGGGTTCTGCAGGTTCGGCCGAACTTCCGGACAAAGTCCGGGTTCGGGACCGGACTTGACCCGAACTTTGTCCCGGACCCCGGACCCCATTGAAATTCGGGACCTGAACTTTTAGGCACAAAAATGGCTGTAACAAAGTCCTGGCAAGTCCTAGAGGTCTGCAAAAGGCAGGAAAATGGGGGTAAGAGTTGGACAAGTGCCCTACAAAGAATTGGGGATAGGGAAATAACTTAAAATAACTTTTAAGCTAATATCACATAAAAAAATCAAAAATGGAGGTGGATGTGGAGTTGGCGGTTGAGGAGGCAGTGAAAGTGACGGTGGAAGAGGTAGCCAACACTGTTTTTTTTATTTTTGTGCAAGAAATGATGATTTCAAATCACCTCCAAGTTCTATAGGGAAAGTTTCTTCCAGCCGCATAGAGAGCCACATTATTGTTTTAAAATCATCTCCAAGTTCTATAGGGAAAGTTTCATCCAGCCGCATAGAGACTGAGAGCCATATTATTGTTCTAAAATCATCTCCAAGTTCTATAGGGAAAGTTTCATCCAGCCGCATAGAGACTGAGAGCCATATTATTGTTCTAAAATCATCTCCAAGTTCTATAGGGAAAGTTTCACCCAGCCGCATAGAGAGCCATATTATTGTTCTAAAATCATCTCCATAAAAAAAAAAAAAAATCATCTCCAAGTTCTATAAGGAAAGTTTCTTCCAGCCGCATAGAGAGCCATATTATTGTTCTAAAATCATTGATTTTAGAACAATAATATGGCTCTCTATGCGGCTAGAAGAAACTTTCCTTATAGAACTTGGAGATGATTTTAGAACAATAATATGGCTCTCAGTCTCTATGCGGCTGGATGAAACTTTACCTATAGAACTTGGAGATGATTTTAGAACAATAATATGGCTCTCTATGCGGCTGGATGAAACTTTCCCTATAGAACTTGGAGATGATTTTAGAACAATAATCTGTCCCTCTAAGCAAATGCTGGAACCTTTCCCTATAGAACTTGGAGGTGATTTTAGAACAATAATCTTTCCCTTAAAGCAACAGCTGGAACCTTTCCCTATAGAACTTGGAGATGATTTTAGAACAATAATCTTTCCCTTAAAGCAACAGACTCTACCTAGTCCAGTCAGATCGTTCTGTGCAGCAGGATGAGGTCTGCAATCTGTCCCTCAAAGCAGCAGTACTAGTATCTCTACCTAGTCCACAATCAGATCGTTCAGTAATGCAGGATGAGATGTTGTATAATATCTGCAATCTGTCCCTCACAGAGCCAGCAGCACCCTCTCCCTAAACTATCCTGAGAGCATATGACATGCAGCACAGTGACTCAAGCCCCATATAGAGGCTGTGTAACATGATGCACTGGCCAATCACAGCCATGCCATTAGTAGGCATGGCTGTGATGGCTTCTTTTTTTTTTTTTTTTAATTCCTCTTTATTAATTTTCAATCAATTTACAATCAATACATCACAAAAAAAACAAAACCATTGCACGCATTCACAATTCTCACCCCCCAAAAAACAAAACAAAAAAAAAACACCCCCCAAAAAGAAACACCAACCCCCCCATAATAAACCCCTCCCCTCCTTCTCTACGTACCAATCATGTTATTTCTTGACATTAACTGGCTGTGATGGCTTCTAAGGGCAAACCAGTGAAACACTTGTTGATTGGCTGGCCTTGGCAGCTATTCAACACCTGGAATCAAATACCAGAACCCCGAACTCGAACCCAGACTTTTTTTGAAATGTCCGGTTTCCGGACACCCCAAAGTTCGGTACGGACCCGAACTTTACAGTCCAGGTTCGCTCAACTCTAGCTGTCAATGTAGTTCACTACAAAGCCAAAATGCAGACAAACAGCTTATGAGGTCATGTACAAAATGCATTTAAAAAGGACATGGGTGCCATTTAAAATAACCACTTTAGGACCAGAGCACGTTTTACAATTTGGCACTGCACTGCTTTAACTGGTAATTGCGCAGTCATGCAATGCTGTACCCAAACTAAATTTGCATTCTTTTTTCCCACAAACAGAGCTTTTTTTGGTGGTATTTGATCAACTCTGCGCTTTCTATTTTTGCGATATAAACTAAAAAAGAACAAAAATTTTGAAAAACAATGATATTATCTACTTTTTGTTATTAGAAAAATACCATAAACTAAATTTTTGTCATAAATTTTTGCCAATTTGCATTCAGTCACATGTCTCGGGTAAACAAAAGTCAATTAGCGCATATTTATTGTGCAAAAGTTATAGCGTCTACAAACTAGGGTACATTTTCTGGAATTTACACAGCTTTTATTTCATGACTGCCTATCTTAATTCCTGAGGTGCTATAATGGAAGGGCAGTACAACCCCCCCCCCCCAAATGACCCCATTTTGGAAAGTAGACACCCCAAGGAATTAGTTGAGAGGCATGTTGAGCCCATTGAATATTTTATTTTTTTGTCGCAAGTGATTGAAAAATGACAAAAAACGATTTACACAAAGTTGTCATTGAAATGGCAGTCTAGCCACGTACGGGACCCCCAAATCCAATCACTGCCTTCAGGATTTCTAAGGGAGAAAATTGCTGACTTCACCCCACATTACCTATCACAGTTGTGGAGGCCATGAAATCCCCAGATAGCACAACCCCCCTCCCAAAATGACCCCATTTTGGAAAGTAGACACCCCAAGCTATTTGCTGAGAGTCCATGGAATATTTTATATTTTGCCACAAACTTCGGGGACATGACAATTTTTTTTTTTTTACAAAGTTGTCACTAAATGATATGTTACTCGAGCATGCCATGGGTATATGTGAAATTACACCTCAAAATACATTCTGCTGCCTCTCCTGAGTACGGGGATACCACATATGTGAGCCTTTTTGGCAGTCTAGCCGCATACAGGACTTCAAAAACCAATCACCGCCTTCAGGCTTTCTAAGGGCGAAAAATTATGATTTTACTTCTCACTACCTATCACAATTTCAGAGGCTATGGAATGCCCAGATAGCCGACCCCCCCCAAATTACCCCATTTTGGGAAGTAGACACTCCAAGCTATTTTCTGAGAGGCATGTCGGGCAGAGCAGCAGTGGTTGCTGTCTACTTCCCTGGCGCTGTGTTCCTCCACCATGTAGGGCAGAGCAGCGGCAGATCCTTCTCCTCTGCTTGTTGTGCCTCCCCATATTGTGCCTGGCGCTTTGACCAATTGGGAAACATCTCACAGATCTGGCTCCTGATTGGCGGGGAGGAATGGCACTGTGAAAATAGCAAAAATTAATTCACTATAGTCACACAATTGGGTGGGATCGGGGCGCACTCTCTGTGCCCCGAGCCCACCCTTTTTTGAAGCCTATTAGAGCCTCAGGCTCTGATCAGGTGCTTCAAAAAAAAATCCCCTCCTGCCCCCACCATAGCAATCCATGCATCCGGCGTCCTGAAAGGGGCACGGGCCGCCCCTTTTAATGACAACTTTGTGTAAAAAAAAAAAATTGTCATTTCCCCCGAAACTTGTGGCAAAATATAAAATATTCCATGGACTCAACATGCCTCTCAGCAAATAGCTTGGGGTGTCTACTTTCCAAAATGGGGTCATTTGTTTTTTTTTTTTTGCTATCTGGGCATTTCATGGCCTCCGCAACTGAGATAGGCAGTGTAGGGTGAAGGTATACGTTTTTTGTCCTTAGAAATCATGAAGGCGGTGATTGGTTTTTGGGGTCCCGTATGCCGATAGGCTCCCAAAAAGTCTCACACATGGGGTATCTCCATACTCAGGAGAAGCAGCTGAATGTATTTTGGGGTGTAATTCCACATATACCCATGGCATGTGTGAGCAATATATAATTTCAGTGACACATTTGTGTAATTTTATTTTTTTTTTTTTCATTTTTCAATCACTTGTGACAAAAAAATAAAATATTCCATGGACTCAACATGCCTCTCAGCAAATAGCCTGGGGTGTCTAATTTCAAAAATGGGGTCATTTTGAGGGGGGGGGTTGAACTGTCCTGGCATTTTATGCCTAACATCACCCACTCTTCTTAGCACTTTAACCACCAAGTCTTTTCTGACACTTTTTGTTTACATGAAAAAATACTTTTTTTTTGCTAGAAAATTACTTTGAACCCCCCAAACATTATATATATTTTTTAAAGCAGAGGCCCTACAGATTAAAATAGTGGGTGTTGCAAGTTTTTTTTTTTCACAAAGTATTTGTGCAGCGATTTTTCAAACGCAATTTTTGGGGAAAATAACACAATTTTGAATTTTAATGCACAAGAACACACTATATTGCCCTAATGTTTGGTAAAATATAAAAGATGATCTCATGCCGGGTGCATAGACACCAAACATGACATGCTTTAAAAGTGACACATACCCGTGAAGTGGCGACAAACTATATACATTTTTAAAAGTCTTTAAAAACCTTTACAGGTTACCACTTTAGATTAACAGAGGAGCTCTACTGCTAGAATTACTGCCCACAATCTGACGTTCTCGGTGATACCTCATATGCTTGGTGAAATTGCTGTGTACATACGACACAAGGCCAATGCTTGCATTCACCCTTGCACACGTGCATGGGAGGACAGGGGTGCATTTTTTTTCTTAATTATTCATTTTGCTTTTTATTTTATTTTTACACTGTCCCTTTCATATTTTTAAATCATTTGTATTGTTATCACAGGGATTTCAAATATCCCCTATGATAAAAATAGGTAGTGTCGCAAATTTTTTTTCTTTAAATTTTGGGGTCTACTAGACTCTAGAACTTTCCTCAGCCCTTAAAGCATCTGACCACACCAATATCGGTGTGATAAGATGCTTTCACAATTTCCCAGTGGCGCTGTTTATATCCGGCGAAACCAAAGTCACAAAATGCTCATAGCCTCCGGTTTCTTAGGCCATAGAGATGATTGGAGCCATTCTAGTCTTTGATCAGCTCTATGATCAGCTGGTGGAACCACCAGCTGCATTCTCGCGTTCCCCAGTGGGACAGGAGAGCCTGAGAAGACTAGCAACATAATAGTACGTCGCTGGTCCTTGTTGGGCATATGTTGTAATGTTCTTTTTTCATGCAGCCAGTGGGTTAAATTAAAAAAAGAATCAATCGGTGGGTATGCCCCCCATTAGAAAACCGCCCTTCATTCACCCACTTCTAATGGTGGGCATAGCCCTTTTTTAAAAATATATACCGGAGCATAGGGGCAATCCACCCCAATGTCCACCCACTGCCCCTATGCTCCAGTATATATGCTCTTTTTAACTGTGGTGGTGAAATCACCTCCTACAGCACTGGAGTCTCTGCTTTATGTATGGTGGAAGCAAACGCTGTTGCTGTCACCATATATAAATCAGTGCTGCAGCTGAATGGCATACCTGAAAAGCAAAAAACGATTTATAAAACACAGTAGCATAAACAATTACATTCCTGCTAAGAAGAAAACATTAGGAAACATTACAGGAAAACATTATAAAAACATTACATACCTGCAAAGAAAACATAATAAAAAACAGTAACAAAACATTACAGGTATGCATAAAAAACATTAACATTAGAGAGAAAATAGTGATAGAAAAACAAGAAACTTACAACTGTTTTTGGCTTTTATTATTTTATATATTTTGGGGTTCTTATAACTTTTTTATTTATTTTTTTTAATTTTTTACTTTTTTTTTGCTACACTTTGCTTTTATTTATAACAGTAAACGTTAGGGTCTCTAAAAATGCAGTGACATCTTTGGAGACCCTATGACAGTGTGCCCTATTCCTGTGTAGTGCTGCACCCTACGCTAATACTCAACTAATGTATGGTAGCACTCAAAACAGTCACCGATGCAAAGACCAGGCTGGTCAGGACAGGAGG
This sequence comes from Glandirana rugosa, assembly GCA_018402905.1. Classification (NCBI taxonomy): domain Eukaryota; kingdom Metazoa; phylum Chordata; class Amphibia; order Anura; family Ranidae; genus Glandirana; species Glandirana rugosa. The sequence goes on from BLSH010555888.1 coordinate 1,132,914, forward strand.
GAAAATAATAACGGGTGTCACGCCTGTATCCGCATCGTCGGCAGACACGATATGTGCGATTCAGGCCCATTTCACACTTATGCGACTTGTCCTGCGACTTTAGACTGCAAAGCTGCATGACAAGTAGTTCCCCATGATTTCCAATGACAACCATCCATATATGTACGACTTCAAGTCGTGCCAACTTCAAAGTAGTCCCTGCTCTACTTTGGTCCAACTTTCATGTGAGTTGAGGTCCATAGACTTCAATGTTAAACCCTCAAAGTTACATACAAATCGCACCTGAAAAATATAGATGTGATTTCAGTACTATTTCTGTACGACTTTGTAAGCACAAGCATGTATGTTTTCATTGTACCAAAGTTGCAACAAAGTCATACAAAGTCGTACTGTTCCCAAATCGTGTTGAAATCGTGTCTAAGATATATGAAGTCGTACTGTTGAATTGGAATGGAAATTGCATGATTTTTAAGTCGTACAAGTGTGAAAGGGCTCTCAGATGCATTCCCGTAGAAGTGCAATAGCCTGGTATTCACATCTGGACCACACCTCAGTGTTCAAAAACGCACAGGAATCTTTTCAAATTCGCAAGTAATTCACACTGCCGCTGCACTGCACATATGTTAACTGGCTCCATAGAAAGCTGCTTTAATTCACATGTCATGCAAATTGGATTGCGGTTAAAAACACATCAAATCTGCATTTATGTGAACCGAGCCTTAGTGACCAATGATATTTTAGTTTCAAGCAATCAGATGAGTGAAGGATGATTATAAATTGAGGTCTACTGTACACTATGCATTGCCACTTTCTTTTCAGCATAATCTTACATAAATAGAACTTTGAGTTACCATAACACATTCATATCAGAACTCTAAATTCATCACCTATGAATGAGTCAGAACACCAAAACTTAAATTAATTCCACCTAAAGCTTTCAAACGATGCACAATGGCCTCATACTAACTTATTTTGACAACTGAAAAATATTTTCCCAAACTGAACCATGACGGTATTTTTTACATATAATTGCACAATGAATGTAATGTAATAATGAGCATTTTAAAACTGATGTAGAAATGTAATGAGGCTCCCAACGTTAATTCAGTAGGAGAAAGCAAACGAGAGAGGTTTCACAACAATGTTGTAAAGTACCCCCTAGTGACACATGCTGCCAAAGGACTAAAAGGGAGAAAAGTGCTGCACATAGCTGCTAGCAAACTCACTTTTCAAAGTCTCGTAACAATTGAACAATGCAACGAGCTTAACCCACTGACGGCTGAAGTGTCTTGAATAGTTTTTCTTTGTATTATCCAGGTTTAATGTCATTCTAGGAGAAAGGCGCTGGCCAAAGATATTTAGGACACAAATCTAACAGCAATTAAAACACCTGTGGGGGAGAAAAACTACAAAGAGCTGATCAACAGGGTGGAAAACCATAGAAAGTGTATGGCAGGGAGTTTGGAGTACTCAAAAAAGACATAGGAAATACGACAAAGAATTCAATGGCACTGGCTAATGTAGCTTGGAATAATTGTTGTGTAGGCCAAGACAATCCCTGAGTGCTTTTACAGGACAGCTGTGTATTAAAAAGACCATGAAGTAGAGAAGTAGACAGCTTGGGATCCAGTCAGAGGTGAACCTAGTGCCACAGACATTATCGGACCATGGGCTGTAGAGAACTCAATGACAAGTGTCCTTTCCTTACCGCTACAAAGGTGGATAATCAGCATCGTGATTGAACTCTCTCGGTTTATTAAAACAATTTTCTTACTCTGTATCTGTTCGAAGCAGAACCAGATTTCAATTAAGTTGTTTTTAGGTGCTTTTTCTATGAGCACAAATCTTTTTGATTGCACAGTTCAGAACACTTTGGACCTAATTTACCAAAGTGTGAAGGATGTTAAAGGAAGAGCACCTGCCTGCTCTTCAAATATACAATCATGAATACAAAAATCTGAAAAATAAATAGAGCTTGTTCACTTGATTGAATGTTGAAAAGTACACTTCATCTCACACTTTAGTAAATCAGGCTCTTTGTCCGGACAAATTGTATGCTGTCATTTTTGTAGGTTTTCTGTTGATTAAATCACATGCTTGCTTCTTCTAGCATAGGGAAAAGCATCTCTTTACCTTAGGCAAGCTGAGACCATTAACATGCATTAAAAAAGGTATTTACTCAAGAGATGAAACTATAATTCTATCACTTTACAAAACTCTGGTTTGGCCAGATCTTGAGTATGACGCCCAGTTCTGGTCACCAATCCTTAGGAAGAATGTGCTCGAACTGGAGAGAGTCAAGAGAAGGACAACAAAGCTAATAAAGGGGCTGGAGGACCACAGTTATGAGGAATGACTACAAATAATAAACCTATTCTCCTTGGAGAAGAGACACTTAAGAGGGGATATAATTGCAATATACAAATCTTTAAATGGTGACTCTAGTATTGGGAGAAAATTGTTCAATTAGCTCTTTGGCATTATTACGTATGTCCAAAGAGTGAAATGTTAATCACAAGCTGATGGCTGCTGCTGTAGCCATCAGCTTTTGCTCTGTTTGTCCAGCTGGCTTGAAAATGAAAGTGATGCAGAGCTTTCACAGAGTGTTCACCTATGGAGATTTTTGGGTACCGTAGTTTTTTGCAATATCATGGGCGCACACAATTTTAAGATCTGGCATGTTTGGTATCTATTTACTCAATGCAACCTTTGGAATCTTTTATAACATTTTAAATCTGTTATATTTAACCAACAAATAGGTATTACATTGTTTGTGTTTGCACCAACATTCATTTTATTATATTTTTTCCTGAAACGTTTAATGAACAGTTGCACAAATATCATGTGACATAAAAATGTTCAACTATCATCTTTTTATTCTCTGCATTCAGAAAATATATCATGTTCTTATATATATTGTCAAATAATTATATTAAGCAATTTTATTGCCAAAAATTATGATTTTTACATGTGTGAAAAAATGAAAAAAGTTGCTTTATAGCGGAACTGGTAAACCTTAGGTCTCTACAGAAGATATGCAACATAATGAAGTTGGACCAGAAGCGGTAAAGTTTTAAACTGTACAAGGGTTTTTTTACTGGTAAAGTGGTAAGGATGTGGAGCTCTCTTCCACGGCTGGTGGTGTCAGCAGGGACTGTGGATCAATTCAAAAAACTTTTAGATATGTTTCTTAGCAAATGAAATATACAGGGATATTGAAAATTGACAGTGACTTAAACACACACACACACACACACACACCTAAGTTTAATTGTATTGACTAGTGTCTTTATTCAACCTTACCAACTATGTAACTATGTAACATGTAAGAGATCTATAGCACTCCTTTACCAGATCACATGAGCACAGTGGTTGTCTCATGGCAGACTGATACAATACTGTAAATAGGTACAATGGGGTGGATTTACTAAAGGTAAATAGACCGTTCACTTTGCAAAGGAACTTATACTTTGCCAGGGAATTTTACCATAGCTTACTGAATGAGGTGACATCCATCATCCAATCATGTAAAAGCAAAAATGTTTTGTTTTTTTCCTTGCACGTTATTGGGTATTTTTTGCAAAGTGAAATTTCACAATATTTACTAAGCTCTGGAGAAAATTCCCTTACAAAAGTACAACTTCCCTAGCAAAGTGAACAGTCTGTTTACCTTTAGTAAATCAATCCCAATGTATCTTAATACTTGTAAAATACAGAGAGGCAGTTCAATCACTATGCTATTTGTCTAGTAATCCATTGTGCTAAAGATGTACAGTGGAACCTCTGATTGCGAGTAACATGGTTAACGAGCGTTTCGCAATACGAGCAGTTTATTTTTTTAAATTCTGATCAGTTTGCGAGTGGTGTCTCACATAAGAGCAGAATTTAGCCTTTTTGCATGCAATACTGCATGTGGCCAGAGAAGTGGGGGTGCTGGCGAGCCTCGGAGGCCGTTGGAAATACTCGGAATTCCTCGGAAAAACCTAAAGTGTAAACACTTTCAGAGCATTTCCGAGTGATTTCGATGTCTTAGGAGCTCTCCAGCGCCACCTCTTTTCTGGCCACATGTGGTATTGCATACACCAGGCGCCCCCGGACATGTGGCCAAATACAGTACTGCATAGACAAGCAGTGACTGTGAAACAAATTAACTGAGTTTACATTGTTTCCTATGGGGAAACATGCTTTGATATGCAGTCTTTGGATTACAAGCATTCTCCTGGAACGGATTATGCTCATAATCCAAGGTTTCACTGTATTCTTTTAAAAAAAAATGCTACCAGTAATGGCACAATAAAACATACATTGTAACTGGACCTGGTATTTAATCCTGAAAGTGTGTTCTCAATAAAATGTGTCACTTGTGCGTGCATATTCTTCTAAAAATATGCCATGTTTGGTGAACCACCATATTTTATCATGGTCAGGTTAAAGACACCAATGAAGAATTAAATTGCATGTTTCAAATTCCAAAAACATCTAAAATCAAGGTGCCTAATGTGCTACAGAGGGTTGTGGTCAATTATTTGAATCCGAGTGAGCATACAGGATTTTTATTAAATTGCTACCTTTGATGTAATAACAAATAAAGTATATTGCATTTAGAGTCTAACTTCAGACATTACTTTTTTAGTTTTGAATTGACTGGTAAAGGTTTTTTTTTTTTTCCATAAACGATTTATTAGGTTTTCATCGATCATACAATTATCTTGTACATTATACAAATTTGACAGTAGCGGGTATAGAGTCTAGCACAACATAAGCTCTAGTTACATACATATTATATGCAGTGTTGCAATCATTACATCAGATTCCTTACAGCTGTGGGCTCTCGTTGTCGAGAGGTAGGTGTGAGCTTCAGTCCAGTGAAAGACTGCTATTCTTAAGACATAGTTACCCCCAGTGACCTTCCGAGGCCGGGGCATTAATCGCAGTTGGATTCGTACGTTTGGAGTTACGAGGGGCGCCAGGTGTGGTGTGCCACTGTCTGCACATGGTTCGAAGTCAGGTCGTACCAAGTTGACCCCGGCAGCCCATAAGCTAAGTGTGGAGAGGGGCAGTGGAGTGAGGGTCAGTAGCGAAATTAAGATACGGGTGGGAGGGGGGGGCACTGTGCAGGCCAGATCTGGAGTGAAATCAGGAGAGGGGGTGATGGTCTCACCAACAACCCTCCCCGGCAAAGTCCCCTTTGAAGGAGTAGGGTGTACCCACTGTCTACGTCTTTGGTTTCTTATAATTTCAGGGAGAGTAGGTCTTGGTAACTTTTTAAAAGGTATTTTTAAAGGAAGTCCACGGTTCCCAGATCGCGGCGTATTGAGTGGACTTGTCAAGAGTAATGAAAATCAGCTCCTCCATCTCTGCAATTTTATTGACTCTCCGGAGCCACTCCGCTAACGCTGGAGTGACAGCGGATCTCCAGTGGACCGGGATACACATCCGTGCGGCGTTGATGAGGTGCATAGTCAATGATTTGTGATAGTGTCTATTTGGAACTTTTGTCAGATGGAGCAGGTATTGTCCAGGTGAAAATTCTATCTGGGTGGCGGTCATCTGTGAAATTGTTTCGTGCACCTTCTTCCAGTATGGCTGTAGGGCTCTGCAGTCCCACCACACGTGAAGGAAGGTGCCCTTTTCCTCCCTGCATCTCCAGCATTTTTCAGAGATTGCAGGTGAAAATTTGTGCACTATATCTGGGGTTCTGTACCAGCGGGTTTTTAGTT
>BLSH010555888.1:1148498-1167524 GCA_018402905.1 Glandirana rugosa
GGTTGTGGGGGGTGGGATTGGGGAACGACTGCAGGAGTGAGAACATGTTACATTTTCCACCCAAAAAAACAAGTGGACATATCCTTTAACCTCCCTGGCGGTAATCCCGAGTGTGGCTCGGGGTGGAATTTCAGTACCATTAGCGGTAACCCCGAGCCACACTCGAGATTGCATCGCTGGATCCAGGCAGCGCTACTCACCTTGTCCCCTGGATCCAGCGATGTCCCCCCCCCCGGTGTGTCCTCCGCCCGATGCCTCTGTGTGCCGGGCTCCATTCCCTGCGAGCGTTGAGTCGCACGGGGGTGGAGCCTGGTGGCAAATTCAAAAAGTGAAACACACAGTATACATACAGTACACTGTAATCTTACAGATTACATTACTATATGAAATCATTTCACATCCCCTTTGTCCCTAGTGCCTTGCCCAGTGCCCTGCATGCACTTTTATATTATATATGCCGTTCTTTGTGTCTGGAAACATGAGAACAACCATGGCATAAAAAAGCGTCTCTTTACGTCAAAAGTGGTTTTTGATCAGCTAGTAAACAGTGATAGTAAATAAGAACCATTTGCAGAATTGAGTGATACTGATTTTTAGGGGAAATCTATCATCAGACACTGAAAGCGATGACAGCGACAATTCTGCAACGGAGCAAATTTCAGTGTTTTTGACTAGATTACATTATTGAATACATTTTATTATTATATTATCATCTTTGATAATTATTTATAGTTATTTATTATATTATAATTTTTTTTTTTAAATATATTATAATTTATGATTTTGTGTTTCAAACTTTATCATACCCGAGTTGTCTACTAGACTCTTGTTTGGACAGATTTAAGTGAGTTATTCCTAAGAATTACAGGCCTACAATATAAAACGCCAAATTTCCAAGCAAAATAATGGTACCGCTTTCAGCACCAAAAATCTGAAATAATCATACCGCCAGGGAGGTTAAAGCAGATCCTAAAAAGCATTGAAACCTCCCCTACCATCCAGTGCTATAGCCCCCATCCCCCAACCCCCCCCCCCGAGACCCCACTTTTTTTTTTTTAAATAAAAGCAAACCTACATTTTTTCACTATACGTACCATTTTCCCAAGGGTTCATTTTGTTTTGGTCTGATGACACCACAAGTCTTTTATTTTCCCCAGTGGTGGTCGGTGGTCCATATTGCCACACTAAACTAAAGATGGCACTCAATGTCATCTGCCGGAAGATGGGGTAAACGATGACTAGAGGTAAGAATTGCAGCAAAAGTTTGGCAAATCAGTGCTGTATATAGCACTTCCAGAAATTGTATCATACATGGGGCATGCCTATCACCCCTAACAGCTAATGGATTGGCAGAAGAGTGAAAGGAAAGTAAGGTCCTGTTTACACCTATGCATTTTACATGTGCTTTAGGTACATTAAAAAAAAAATCTTACTTTTTGCCTCTTTGATGCGCTTTCATCAAAACGCATGCTATGTATAATTAAATTGTAATGCAACTAAAGTGCATACAAAATGCACCTAACGCACAACGCACTTAACCTCCCTAGCGATAATCCCAAGTGTGGCTCGGGGGTTCATTTTCAGTACCATAAGCGGTAACCCCGAGCCATACTCTGGATTACACTGTTAAATTCCTCTGCATGTACTTACATGCTCCCTGCGATCCCATGATGTGCTCCTGTGGTGTCCTCCAGCCGGATCATCCGCCTGATGTATCAGAGTTCCGGGCTCCATTCCCTGCGAGCGCCGCAATGCATGGGGGTGGAGCCAGCGGGGTTTTAAATAAATTAAAAACATAAACACACACAATACATAATAATCTGTAGATTACATTACTTTATCAAATTATTTCACCTCAGATTTGTCCCTAGTGCTTTGTCCAGTGCCCTGCCTGCACTTTTACCATTCTTTCTGCCATTCCTTCTGCCTGGAAACTTGAGAGCGTCCATGGCATCCAAAAGGCGTCCCACTACATCAAAAGCAAGAAGACAGCGATAGTGAATTAGAATCACTTGCAGAATTGAGCACTAGTGATTCGCATGGAAATTGGTCATCAGACACTGAAAATGATGACAGCTATTTGAACACCGTTTACACATGCGGGTGCGACCTACGTATGCAATCGCTTCTGTGAGCAAGCACGTGGGAATGGAGGCACTTTTCATTTTTTTTATTGTTTATTTTACTTTTATATTTCTATTTTGACGCTTTCTTTTTACTTTTTTTTTAACACTTTTATTCCTATTACAAGGAATGTAAAAATCCCTTGTAATAGGATTAGGGCATGACAAGTCCTCTTTACAGCGAGATCCGGGGTCTATAAGTCCCCAGATCTCGCCTCTAGGCTGGGAATCCTGAAATAAAAACAAACAGTTCAAACCAATATGCAGTGTCTAGTATTCCAATGACTTGTGTAATATTGCACCCTTGTTTGGACAAATTTCAGTGTTTTTGGTTTGATTACATTATTGAATAAAACACCCTCAGGCGAAGTGATGACGGGGCTGTTCTGACAGACAGCAGGATGATCCTTTGCCCGGGAACATCGCCGGTTACTTGAATCTACAGGCAGTGAGAAGGACGCGTCCTTACTGTGTCACAAATGTGATTGTTTTTAAACCTCGCTTTTTAACTTTATTTTGATGTAAGTGCGCACCCCAGAGGGGGGTTGGTTCTCTGTGTGTAGTCTTTAATAAAGTTGTGAAAAGGATAACACACTATGTAAGCTCCGTTTGTTGAAGGATACCTATAGCGGTTATGCAGTGGATACTTCGTATGGTTATAAGGAATGGAGAGTTCATAGAAGCAAGCAGCACCATTTTGGGGACATCCTGAGAGATATTATATGGGCATTCCACTTATTTACATCTGGTGAGTCTCTCCATATAGGGGGAAACCCCTGTGTCTCATGTTGTGTGGTGGTGGTTTCTGTGGAAAGCTCTGAAGACTGCACAGATGAATTAGCTAATTTATGGACTGGATATTATTTGGGACTTATCCTTCCTGTGAATTTTAAGGCCGGCATCACATAGGGTGATGTTATTTAGCACTCCTATATTCAGTAAAATCTGATTGTACTGATGTTTGTAGTGTGATTATTATTATATTGTTATTTTTTATAATTATTTATTATATTATATTATAATTTTAGATTTCATGTTTCAAATCTCATTATACCCGGGATGTCTACTAGACTGTTGTTTGGACATCTTTAAGTGAGTTATTCCTAAGAATTACAGGCCTACAATATAAAACAACACATTTCCATGCAAAACAATGTACCACTTTGACATTGTAAATATTTACATAATCAGACCGCCAGGGAGGTTAACCACTTGCCGACCGTCAACCGCAGGTTGACGGCGACAAGATGGCTCTGCTAGGCAAACCGCCATCATACGACGGCCTCTGCCAGATCGAGCACTGTGAGCGCGCGCTGCCTGAGGCACGCTCGCGTGCTCACTGTGTTCCGGGGGGGCCAGGGAGCGGGTGCGGCGGACTTGATCGCCGCCGGCTACCCGCGATGCCCCCCCCGGAGTGAAAGAACGGAGGTCCGCGTATGTAAACACGGATCTCCGTTCTGTGAGGGGGGAAGGACTGTGATCACAGCCTTCCTCTATATGGAAGCTGTGATCGCTATCCTTCCCCTGCTAGGGCAGCCCACACACAGTTAGAACACGCCCAGGGAACACAGTTAACCCTTAGAGCGCCCCTTACAGGTTAACCCCTTCACTGCCAATGGCATTTACACAGTAATCAGTGCATTTTTATAGCACTGATCGCTGTATGAATGCCAATGGTCCCAAAAAAGTGTCAAAATGGTCCGACATGGCCGCTGCAATATCACAGTACCACTAAAAACCGCAGATCGCCGCCATTACTCGTAAAAAATAAAAAAAAAATAAAAACCCCAGAAATGAATTCTCATCATCCGTAAACGCGGCAACTTTTGCGCAAACCAATCAATAAACGCAGATTGTGATTTTGTTGATCACAAATATGAGGAAGAATATAAATCGGCCAAAACCGTTGAAAAAAAATGTTTTTTATATATATTTTTTGGGGATTTGTATTTTAGCAAAAAGTAAGAAATTTGTTTTTTTTTTTTTTTGCAAAATTGTCACTCTTCTTTTGTTTATAGCGGCGATCAGAAATGACGCAGCGGTGATCAAATACCACCAAAAGGAAGCTCTATTTGTGGGAAAAAAAGAACGTAAATTTATTTTGGGTACAACGTCGCACGACCGCACAATTGTCAGTTAAAGCGACGCAGTGCCGAATCGCAAAAAGTGCTCCGGTCCTAAAGTATGAAATCCTTCCGGGGCTGAAGTGGTTAAAACACACTGCAAAGATGTGAACCCAGCCTAAGGATATGGGTCTGGAGAGGTGGGCATCAAAGTGAACCTGTTGCTTTTCATTTTAAAGTCTGTAGTTTTTCTGAATTATAGAGGGGTTTGTGGCTATCTGAAATATGAATGGTCTTTAATGGACTACTGCCCTAATCTGGCTGAGATGAATCGACATTTGGCCAGTTCAGCAGGACCAGGTGAATTTTGATCAAAAAAGTAAGCCATCGCCTCCGTCTATAACTGGTCTACATGGTAAGGAGCATTGGAGGGCATCAGATAGACAAAAAAACAGCAAAGGAATAAATCCAAGGGAAAACCAAGCTCACTTACCGACCAGCTTGAAACCATCCAAATGAACCTGTCTAACAGTATGCGTTAAAAAAGAGGGGATTGGTTACACACATTAGCTAATGCATGTGTAAGCTGGAGGGCACCGTCAAGGCTCCCTGTGTCCTCCAGACCTATCTCTAACTGAAGAGAGACTCCACAGTGGAAGCACATGCATCTTGATGAGATAGATGAAGGCAGGTGGTCTGGAGGTAGCCCATCCCTCCTTAAAGGTACAGGGACTCACTAAACACCCAGCAGGTAGCAAAATGACTGCAAAGGTGTTAGTGCGTTTCCCTGACCAATATCAAATGTCCAAAAAGTAAGCCACTGCCTCCATCTATAACTGGTCTACATGGTAAGGATCATTAGAGGGCATCAGATAGACAAAAAAACAGCCAAGGAATAAATCCAAGGAAAAACCTTGGGTTTATTCCTTGGCTGTTTTTTTGTCCAGATGAATTTTGATCCATCTATGGCCGCTTCCACACAACAGAAGCTGATCCAACGGTTGACTTCTGTGGAATGGGAATGTTGGAAAATTCTAATTTGATCAGTGGCTGCAGCCAATCTACTGCAGCACTGATCAGTGTATTCTGACAGTAGAGGAGTCGCTGCTGTCAGAATACATTAGTACAGTGGGGAGGATGCTTCAACCCATTTTGCTTGTATGGATTGGGGAATCCATTCATTTTTTTTTATCAGCCTGCTGGCTGATCGAAAAAAAAAAACCTCTGGGCAGCCTTAAGGCTCATTCATGCCTGCATGCTAAAACAGGTTGCTTTAGCATGCAGACTGGTGCCTGTTGTGTACAAATGGTAAGCGCAATGCCTTCTAATGTTACAACGCAAGGCACTGTTTAACTTTTTTTTAATCTTTATTGAAATTACACCTTCAGTGACCGAAGGTGACTTCAGATGAGCTGCAGTGCATTGTGGAAAAATGTGATGTGAACAGGACACATAGAAAACAATTGTGCCCAATGTGCCCCAGCGTTGAACCTGCCTCGATCTGTACAACACAGCTCAACTGATCTGATCAGCTTCCTTTTCTAAATCATACCTTCATGTGCTTAGCTCTGTGTCATAATAAATGGCTGCTTCCTGTCTTGCTGATTTGTCTTTGTCCCCAAAAATCTGCATGTAATCACATATAACGTGGAAAGTGCGTAACTATGTGCACAGCAATATATATAGAAACTGCTTACATTACAAAATAGGAAGGGAGGTAAAGGACACTTTATATTGATACAGCCATTTGCGGTTTCCAGACCAGCACATAGCTAAATAGGGAGGCCCATATTTACACATAACCATATTAATATGTATGCCTTTTGATTATCATAATGAGTAGAAAGATTTGTGAACGGAGGTGACAGTCTTTGTCCAGTAATGTATTTATAGATCCCTGAATACATTTGCTTCTGATATCCCATCACAACGAATAGCCAAAAACAGGGCAGACATATGTTAAAAAATAATGAAGGCTGTGAGCATTAGCTACATTTACATGCAGAGAGGCAACAACAGCTGTGGGGAAGGACAAAGGCTCTAGGGTGAATATTTTCTATGGAGTCATAATTAGGAGAGGCTCCTTCGAGACTCTCAAACTACCTTAAACTGGATATGATCTGCCTGGTGGCAGCTTTATTTTTCTAGGATATGTCTAAAGTGTCATTGATGGTATTAGTGCTACATTCTCCCTTTTAAAAATGGAAACAAGCATTCACACTTTTAGACATGCAAAAATGGTGGTGTATTTTAAACCTTAATTGAAGACACAGAGGAGAATGCAGTCAGATACACACTGTAGTAACAACCTCCATCTTGATAGTCTTACCTTCACTTTCCTGTTATGTGAAAATGCAGTCCAATAGGCGCAAGAGTTAGACCCAGTGCTTTTAAAAATCAGGATTGGGAGGACAGTGTAGGGTGACAGTGTAGGGTGTGATTATCAAAACACATGATTGATACCAAAATGCAGGTGCTTGATAACCTTTTATCATATCAAAATATAATTAGTATATCAAATGCAGACCAAGTCTTCACTTTACAGTATATAGAACATGTATGGCTCGTAATAAAGTTCATAGAAGACTCAAATCCTAAATAGAGCATTGAAAAATCCATTCAAAGATACAAGTAAACTGACAAGATTCTAAATATCATGTGGATGAGCGAACCACCAGCATAAAAAAGAACTCTGGAGATCAGCGAATGGAGGAGTGGATGTGACAAGTGGAAAGTATATACACCGGACCAGCAAGGTTTAGCTTTCCTTTCAAATGACCTGCAAGCTCGCAAGACTCCGTTTGTCCTATGGCATAGGAGTCCAAAAAATCTGGTGAGTGCGGTCTGACTTCAAATGCGGACCTACCGATAAAAGTCACAAGTTTTAAGGAGCACTCTGAGCACTGAAGCACTCTTTCCTTGAATGAGACTATACAATTTTTATTCCACAATCAATTATTAGTTATTAATTGGCTGTTAATTATTTATTATTTTTATCAATTTCCTGTCATTTTTTGCAAATTTACACATGTAAAAATGTATGCATGCAGCACTTTGTTAACACCATCACAACACTTTATAATTAATTATAATCAGCACAGGATCATGTATTTACTAGCACTTTAATATTGTTTTGATATTTCTGATAAAAATTGCATGGTAAATTGTTTAAATAGTGAAGAGAGAGCGCTGTATCCTTTTCATACAATTATTTTTGCCACTAAAGGAGACAATCTTTACCCCCCCCCAATTACCCTTTTCCCAAGGCATGAGTGATTTATACCATTAATTTATAAGCAAATCCTCCATTTTTACAATGACTTAATTATCAACTACTCAAAGTTATGTAGACCTTTTTTATAATTTTTTTTTTTAGTTCTGGACAGTTTGGTAAATGGTTAAATCTTCTGTTTATTTTGCTGCCTGTGTCTGCATTGGACATAATTCCCAGCATTTTCTTTCTTGGTCACACCTCAGGCATTGCTATGAGCTGAACCTAAGTGCAGAGTGTATATTATTTTGGAGAATGCACTAGGGACACAGTGTCACGGTCATTGCTATTTCTCAACTTTGCCGGACTATAGACTGTAACTTTATCAAATGGCTAGTGAAGTGCTTGGAAAACCAGTAAAGTATGAAGTTTCAAAGGTGATTGACTTAGGCCCTAGACCTTTAGTCTGTTAAGTCATAAACTTTGTAAGTGATGACTGTTTTTGTAATAAAAAACAACATAGAATTCACCAGTTTCCACACTGAGAAGGAATTCACATCCATAATGTGAACATGATGACTTACTGGGGGAGGGGGTTACTAAATCTGGAGCACTCAGAATCTGGTTCAGCTGTGCATGGTAGCCAATCAACTTCTAACTTCAGCTTGTTCAATTGAGCTTTGGCAATAAAACCTGGAAGCTGATTGGTATCTCTCCATAGCTGCACCAGATTGTGCACTCTCCAGTTTTAGTAAATCGCCCCCACTCTGATAACATTGGTGGTTAGGTGAACAATATAATGCTTCTGGAGAACATAGTTCAAGGCTTTGTGTTGAGTTGAGGATCCTGCAACTGGGAGGGCTGAAAGAGCAGGTTGGTGGCAAATAAGGTTAAAAAATTCCATGCGGAACCCAACATGGATCTGGGACAAGCCAGCTTCACCAGGGCCAAATGACAACTGATAAACACTATGGCATCCTGTTAGCCATACCCAAATGGTCTTGTATTGTTCAGCCTGTTTCTTCTCATATTTTGTAACTTCTGTTAAATTATGCCTTGTTAGAAATCTTAGCATTAGGTATTGTATTGGATGTGTCAAGCTGTTATTATGGCTGCAGAGCAGTATAATGAAGTGAATAAATGGTAATTATGGTATTGATTTTTTTCCCAAATGGTTCTGGTTTGTTTAGTTTTTCCTCTTGTGAATGGTTTGCTATTAAGTACGATACACAAGGGACTCTATGAATGAAAAACTTAAGAAAAGAAAGAAAAGCTGAGCTGTGGCCCACAGCGTCAAGTCATATTACTTGTTTTAGTTTCCCAGAAAATAGATAATGAATGAAACCTGATTGGACACCATGGATTACAAATCTACTTTCTCCCATTTTTTCTACAGTCATGTTTCTTCTTTATTAATAGGCCTTCATGGATATGCTTTTGAGCCATGATACACATGTGGCTGCTTTCTCACTATATTAGTTACATACTCACCATCCTTTGGTTGTATAGTTAACTGTTTCAGTCACTTTTAGATCAGTATAGTCAGCTTCAACACAATTTTTAGTGGGTAGTTGTGCCCATATATATATATTTCTTCCTGCACCTTTTGTATTTGCTCTGCGGTTGTGGTGGTCCGCCTCTTTTTTTTTTCTATTTTTTTTTTCCTAAGCTGGATGTTCTTTTCCTTTGTATTCAGACACAGCTTTCGCTTTACCCCCCACTTCTCATTTGGTTCTTTGTTTTCACCCTTAGTATCTTGTCACTCCAGTATTCTGTCACACGAAAGACTAGACACATATATATACATTTTTTTATAGCAAGTACTCTGGATGACACAATGGTTGGACACGTCCACTCTACACATGCTGCATCCACCCTCCATTTGTTCCCCCCTGGGTCCCTCTGGTCCCGCTCCTACAGCTCCCGGGCTAGACGTATAGTACAGTATACAGTATACGCTACAGTATTCAAGTTGAGCTGATTTGTAAGTATGGGGTCCCTTACGGTGCCCCCTATGGTTTGAAAGATACTACTTAATATTACTATGTAATATATATTCTAAAACAGATGTTTTACCTTATAGACATGTTTTATGTGCATCCACTCCTGAGGAAGTGAGCGGTGGCTCATGAAATGCGTAGAATTTTTAAGATATATGTGACTTTTTAATCATGTACCATATATTGGAACCATTACTAATTGGCTTGATACTATTGTACCTGTATTTAATATAGCAGGATGATATTTTGTATTGACTCTTAAATAAATGTATTAATCATATTTACTTCACATTCAGTGGCTATGCATGTTACAACTCATTTAAAGTCCCATGGCAAAGTCTCATTTTTACATGTATGGTTAATAGGGATGGAGGTGTATCACTGGTGGCACCAGACCACTTATATATTTTTGCTGTAGTGTATATGCAAGTCCATGCTGTGCTAAACCACACCCCTACCTCTCTCTCTTTACCTCCCAGATTTCTCTGCATTTTCTACTAGTGAAACACTATCATCTCTTCCCTCCGCCATTCAGCAACAGTTATCTATGTATCTGCCTCCATATCTCCAGCCATGATCATCTTCCTCCCTTAACCCTCATCCATTATCCCACACCAATAATTTTCCAAATGTCCATATTTAGATCCAGCTTTTCTCTCTCCCTCTTTCTCTTGTCTTTAATCAGCTCTTGGCCTGCATTCTCTTACTTTCATTGCCACCATCAGTTCCTGCTCTGACTTGCGTCTCCCTAGATTTCCACAGTCAGTTGCCATTTATTTATGTGACTCTACTATTATGAGCTGACCACATCTGGGTTCAGTTTGAATTTGCAAAACATGAATAACATTTGGGTGCTAAGTCACCCATTGAAGTCAATGGGAGCTATATGTTAAAAAACAGTAATAGCCATTTTCTAGGATAATAGGAAAGGCACTGTAAAACAAATGGCATAGGGGGCTGGGCACTGCCATTGGGGGACATGTGTCAAAGCCTCTACTGAACCATACCGGGCCACATGTTCTTAGTGTGTCGGGGCTCCTTGCTAGGGGAAACCTTCTCTGGAGAAGGACCCTTTCCTCACAACCCCAGCCTGGTGGTAGAGGGGTTCTGGGGATGGAGTGCTTATCAGAATCTGGAAGCCTCCTTTACCAATACTCAGGTACCTACATGCCACCCCCCCCAACATGCAAACATGAATGGGTAAGCAGGACATAGTGCCCCTACTCTTTTACCCAAAATAGGAAGCAGTAAAATACTTACACAGTTTTTGACATGTCGTTCAATGTACATCCATCGGCAATCACTACGTCCACCGATGCAGATCCATGTCAATCAAGACAAACGCCAAAATAAAAAAATCCAACTGATAGGCACTTCTGAAATCGTCCTCTCTAAATTGCGCCAAATGACATCCCCACCAGTAAAGGTAAGCAAAGCGGAGGGGTATCCCACGTTACATCATTGGCTGCTGCTATATTTGATGTTTGGCTCCTACTGAATGGGCAGTGTTCAGATGAACGTCCAGATATCCAAAGTTTGGTCCAAACTTGTATTCAGACTAAATCTTCAGCTCATCCTTACCCTCTACCCTCAGGAAGTTCCTCAATGCTTCCCTGGTCCACAAACAGTTACTATTTTGCCTTACCTACCAACCCCCACTCCTTGGTCCATGAACAGCTGCCATGCTACCTCTCTTTGCATCCTCTCGCGTTCACTCTGCCAATTCTACCAATGGTTACCCAGCTGCAGCTAGCTTTTGCTCTGCCTCCTGTAACTCACCCCCCCCCCCCCAACACACACACACCCATGCACTACAGTCAGCTTAAACTTTGTCTCTCCTCACAATAAAAGTGAGATGACACTCCTGACCAAATAATAAATTATGTATCTAGCTAAAATTCAGATTACCAAAAATGTTTCAGTCAAAAAAGAATGTTACATTTTCCCAAACAGTACCATAAAAAATGATAATTTGCCTTAAATTCCTCCTGAAAGAACAGGCCACTTCCTGACATGTGAGTATGCTTAGACATCCCTGTTATATAGTCTCATTACACTATATCTGCAATCTCTTTGGATTTGGAGCAAAACTTGGAGGAGTTATTCACTCCAAGTTTCTGGAGAGGAATCTGTACTTGGAGGCCTATAGTGCAAGGATCACTCACATTCTGCAGATCTGTGCTTCATTCCCTACTTTTGTTGCTTTTTGATGACTACCTCACTAGTCATCAGGAAGGCTGCTCTGACATGAGGAAGCAAAACCTTGCTCCTGTGCCAAGATAGCCATCCCCACACAAAGATACAGGTATAGTATGAAACAAGACATAGTACATGGACAGCACAATGACTAAGTGGATAGCACCTCTGCCTGGTGGCACTGGGATTGTTGGTTCAAATCCCAGCCACTACTACCGTACTACCTGCACAGAGTTTGCATGTTCTCCCTGTGCCTACGTGGGTTTCCTCCATGTATTCTGGTTTCCTCCCACACGCCAAAGTCATGTTGGTAGGTTAATTGGCTCCTGTCTAAATTGGCCCTCATATGTGTATGTATGAATGAAAGTTAGGGACCTTAGATTGTAAGCTCCTTGAAGGTAGTGACATATGTGAATGTTCAATATATGTGTAAAGCACTGTGTAAATTGATGGTGCTATATAAGTACCTGTAATTAAATAAATAAATGGTAAGTCAGTAACAGGGAAAGGATTAGCCGCAGAGAACATATAAGTAAACTCAGCTTTCCAGTGAGGGCTTAGGCCCGGTGGCTTTACTGACTCTTATGGGAAATAGCCAGAAGCTATTTTGATGTGAGGACCACTTTAAGCTCATTACAAACTGTGTACACCAAGGAGAGCACACAGAGAGCTCCCAGTAGACTTTTGTCTGTATGAGAGCTTGGAAGATGCAACGTTACCAGCACTCCAAATAAATATGTTTTACGTATTATTTGTGAAGACCGAATACCTTTACAGGTGTAACTGCCATCTGAAAGTGCTAAGAACATCCATTCAATGTTGAATATCTTCTTCCCACAACAATTTCAGTGTATGATATGCAGTGTTCCAACGCCTTTCCAAATCAGTGATATCCCTTTTGTATCCAGTACTCTTGTTCATAACCTCACCTTTTTTGAATTACCTCTTTATTATGGAAACATGACCACACTTGTGGTTTTTCCAGACCTGATCCCTTTTCAGGTGTAGCCTCCATGGTTCCGGTGATTCAAACTTATCTGGTGATTCTCAATATATGATAACCATATAAAAGAACCATATGGACATAAACATTAAGTGTTAAACTGTTTTATTAAAATGAGTATTAAAACATATTTAAAAATCCACGGCTCACATTTGTTAAAAGAGATGTATGGACTTTGTAAAAAAATAAAAAAACAGTTGTACTCACCTATGTGGATGCAGCATCAATCGAATACTTCATCTGTCCCTCGCCAGTTCCGCAGTAAGAGCTGAGGGATCAAACACCGCTGACCGCTCAGTTCACCCCTTTTACTCTAAGCATAGGGTCAGGACTGTCAGTCACCGGCTCTCTGCTATGTCCCTCCAGCGCTCACTGGAACACTGGACTGTGGAGGGGATGGGAGCAGCTGGCTCGGGATCTCTGAGAATCATTGAGAGACTGAGCCAGGCGCAGGTCATGGCTGCTGGGTGGATCTCGACCACATGGTTGGGATCTTTTCAGAGCCTGGACCTGCTCAATAATGACAGCCAACCGCTGATTTTAGCCCGCTGTCGGCTGAAAATGGGTCACAGGAATGCAGAATGATCTGCACTCCTGTGATCCATAGAAGTATAGCCAAAAAAGCTTTGGCCATACTTCTACTTTAAGGGCTTACAAGCACTACTGATCACGACATATGATTAAAAAAGCAATCTTGATGATAGTCCATTCTTTTAGAAAAAGCAACCCCAGTATGTGTGACTAAGCCTTGCCCATCCTGTTTCATCATGTGACTTCATCTTGAAGCATACCAGTAACATTGTCCTTCCTTATATGGCTCTACAGACCTTGCCCTTTTAAACATTAAAGTTAAACTAAAGGCAAAACACAGTTTTTTTTTAAAAAATGGATAGAGTAAGTGAGGGTTATAACCCCTGTATTTTTTTTTTTGCCATGTGCGTCCCACTGGGGAGACTTCCCTTCACTTCCTGTCCCATAGCCAAAACAGAAATTGAGAGGAGATCTCTCCAAAGTGAGGGAATCCCAGGTGTCACCAGGATCACCAGAACTAGTGTTCCCATTGGAAGATTTACCCTCTATTAGCGTTCTGATGTCAACCCAAAATTTGGGATTTTCTTTCTCTTTCACTTTCAGGGATAATGGTGAACAGGACAAATAGAGAGGGTGAATCTCCCAAATGGGGGCACAGGCAACAATAAAAACTGAAAGGTGTTCTAATCCCTCTCCACTCTATCCAAAATTAAAAAAAAAAGTTTTTGCCCTTAGTTATGCTTTAATTCTCCCACTCCATATACTATCTACATAACTTAATATATATATTAATCCCTAACTACTTACCAAAATCAAATCTTAATAAACCCAATTAATTACTAGTACCAGAAGGGGTTCTGTGTTTCCCACGTTTCCCAATCCTATATTTTTATAAAAATACAGACTCCCTTCTGGTAGGAGTAATTAAAATGGAAGTAACCTAAAAAACAAAACAAAAAATGCCAGCAGATTGGATCTTTGGCAAGATGAGAATTTATAAGTCTCTTCAGTCAATTTTTTTTTACTTACCTGGTAACAATTTTTAAAATCAGAACATATCTTACGGATTCCAGGAATAGAGCTGGGTGCCGAGATAACGTAACTCCAACACACATGTGTGGAGGTTACATCATCAGTGCCTTCTAATTCAGCAAAGAAAGAAGATGGAGGATCTGGAAGTAAGCCTAGGTTCACGTTGATGCAATTTGGCATGCGATTTTACATGTCAAATCGCATGCCAAATCGGCGGCTATTGCCCACAATGGCACCATCCAAATCGGTGCGATGCTGACCTTGTGGCGCCGCACCAATTCCCAAAAGTAGTTTCTGCACTACTTTTGGCAATTTCAGGTGTGATTTCAATAGGCATCTGTGCAGGAAACCGCACAGTTGTCTCTGAAATCGTCGCACTGACATGCGGGAATGATATTGTGTGAGTTCAGCTGAACTTGCATGATTTCATTCCCGCAGCAGTGTAAACCTGGTATAAAGGAGAGCTAACATGGCACTGGCAAGGAACAATAGAGGAAATAACATGGCACCACGGGGAAAGAAGAGAAGAGATAATAAGGCAGGGATGAAGAGGATTCTGCTATTTTGGACCTCACAATTGAGAAGCAGACCGAGGAGTCAACATGTCATAATGTGCAAGTATGTTGTACACACCTGCACACTACTGCAAATGCTGGCTGCCTGCACCATGCATTACTTTAACTGCATTTATTAAAATTCATTTAGTCTAATGTTGTATGGACACTATTGCTTTATCATTTGAAAGATAAAATGAAATATTATGAAGGAGACATATGTTGAACACTGTTGGGCAGATTTACTAAAACTGGTGCACTCAGAATCTGGTGCAGCTGTGCATAGTAACCAATCAGCTTATACCTTCAGCTTGTTCAATTACTCTTTGACAATAAAACCTAGAAGCTGATTGGTTACTATGCACCAGATTCCATATGTACCAGTTTCAGCAACGTTTCCCCACTGTGTTTATGATTAATTATTGATTTATTTTCATTTTGTTTCCGTATTCAAATAAAGGCATTATATATTTTTCTGGTATTAATTGAAGTGTATGATTATGTATTGCAACAACAATTTACACAGGGCTGTACATATTGTACACTCACATCGGTCAATTACATGTGCAGCTTGCAATATTATTTAAACAGATCTTATTATAGATGAGAAATTTTAAAACACAATCACTGCTGCTTTGAAGTTTAAGAAACCAGTAAAACAAAAACGTCTAAAGAAGCCAGGTCTATGAAACAGAGGAGCATAAAAAGATGATTAGCAACAGCAAATAAACTAAGAGTGCGTAGCTCTTGAAACACGCTGATCATCTTACAGAGCTTAGCTGCATATGGAAAACTTTTCTCATGTTAGGTCTCTGGAATGGCCTTTGACCCTCACCAGGGTTTAATTGGAGAGCAGCCTAACCTTTGACCTTCTATGCTTACTTTCTCATTGGACTTATTGCTGTCTTCAGTGCAGCTTAGTGGAAGCTGTGTTCATCATAATTATGCTTGTCCATTTCTGCATCTGTCAGTTATTATCTTTTTTCAGTGAAAAAGAACATGTTGGTATCAATTATTTTAACTAAAATATGTAAAAACATTGTCGTAACAAGTGTCGTCACTCTGCTAGAAAACATAGTGCTAATAAAAATTGGTTAATTTCCAATTTTAAAGCTGTAGAGTTAGAAAAATTCAAGGTGGTAAAACCTGCGGCTCGGTTGCCTGTTTTTACTGCCCCCCCCCCCTAGCTGCCCATGTAAAAGAGCCCAGATAGATAGATAGATAGATAGATAGATAGATAAGGGTAAAGGTATACAGTACATGTAATATATGCTTTTAGTACAGAGGTTGCTAGACTTGCACAGTCCCTCGCATACCAATATTCCAGGTTCATTCTAGGGAATATCTTTTTAGTATTTATTGCTTAAGAACTTTAACAGGAAAGAGGTTTAGGGCACAAGATACTCCAAAATGATCAGTAATAACAGTAGCAGGACAAACTTCTCTCTCTAATCTTCCAAAGCAGCTTTTCTGAAGGTAGCAGGGGATGGCCAGTATATAGGACCCTACAGCAGCAGTTCATAAAGCAGTCTCTGGCACATAGTTTCCTTCTGGCACTTGCAAAACTATTAGTCCCCACCAAGGTCTTTACTCAAAGTGTCCTAGTAGCTGTCTGCCACCCCGCATCTGCAGGTAAATCCTTAGTGAAGGAGACAAATAACTTCTTCAGACCCAGGACTTCAGTGCAGTGCCCTCCAGCAAATGTAGTCCTCCGGCAATCTTCCCTAGGCCCTCAGCCCTGCAGCTGTTAAGGCCCAGACTGCAGCTTCTTGCCTTTAGTAACTCTCTCCCAGGGGCAGCAGCTCTCCAGGAGACTGGAACCCTCCATGAAAAGGAAAGAACCATCTGCTCAGGCCTCCTGCACAATTATCACATCCCAAGCCACCTTCTGGACACCTCCTTCAAGGGATTGGCAGAGCATGATAGATATTCAACTGATCATATGAATCTCCCAGCCCTATGTTCTTCCAGAGGCAGGGGGAAGTAATCCAACTTTCAGCTCAGGAATCCCTGAGCAGACCTACACAATCAATCACTGCTCCATTCACTACAATGGAGCTAAAAATTTATTTACCTAGCAGCCTAACTAGAATGTTTCCACGTGTACTTCAAGGGTTAAATGCCCATTAATTCTATGGTATGAATAAACTGTAATACTTTACTTATTCCTCGTTCCTTCGGCAGTTGGTGCTCTGCTCTTCTCCAATTTGTGGGCAGGGTATTGAAGTTCTCACTTACAGTGCAGGGCATACTGCTCCTGCATTATATGTGATGACATTAGAAACCCTGTGGTGGAAGCCTTCTTAATCTTAGGCAAGGAATAAGGTGAATATTACAGCTTATTCCTCTACCCCTAGACTTAACATCATTTACCATTTGCAGTGAAGAGGGCTCCACTGCAAAAAATTTAGCTGAGTACCATAATGGAAAATTACCCTCACTCTTCCGCAGACACAGGCGGTAATGTAAATTTTCCAAAATAGTGAAATCTATGCTTAGACAGTTGACCCCTTTGGGAGAATTATTTTTCTTATTACAGTGACAACTCAAAATTTTGGATTTCCCCTTCCATTATATCTAACAATCACTGGGACACATAGGGGGCTATTTATAAAAGTTTTCACATAAGATTCACACAACCTTCACCCAAGATTTATACATTTTTTCAATTAAATTCAATTTTAAAAATGTGTTAATCCAAGGTAATAGTTTTGTGAACCTCGAGTGAAAATCTTTATAAATAATCCCAATGGTATTGGTGAATCTCACCAATAAAGCCACGGACAGTTCTCCACACTAAAAAAGGTCTTGGCTTTAAAGAAACTTTGACAATAATGTTATAATCAGCCCTCAAAATTTCCACTCATATTAGGTCAAGTGGAAATAAGCTGAAGGTGAGTATGGAGCAGGGACGGACTGGGCCAGGGGGCAGGGAGGCAATTGCCCTCTAAGCCGCTCTGATGCCCTGTAAAAAAGGCCTCACCACTCCTGCCATAAGCAATCAGCCAGGAAACTATCAGGAGGAGAGCCGGCCAGATCACACAGAGAGAGGATCTCCCATTGTGACACAGCTTGGATCTGAAACGCCGGCCACTGTCAAGCAAAGTCTCACCTCCTGGACCATCTCCTATGATAGAAAGCACACTGGTCCAATGTCGGGAAATTGAATCAGTGGGCTGTCTATGATAAGAGCAAGTCCAGGAAGCGGGACTTTGTTTGACAGCGCATGGCATTTCAGATCCAAGCTGTGTCACAGCGGGAGATCCTCTCGCTGTGTGATCCAGCTGACTCTCCTCCCAATTCCTCCTTGTGATCCCCATGTAGTGATAGGCTGCATTGATGGGCACTTATATGCTGCACTGATGGGCACTGATGGGGCTGCACTGATGGGCACTCATATGCTGCACTGATGGGCACTGATGGGGCTGCACTGATGGGCACTGCAAGGCTGCACTGATAGGCAATGATACCGCTGCACTGATGGGCACTGATGAGGCATCACTGGTGGGCAGTGATGAGGCTGCACTGATAGGCAGTGATAGGCTGCATTGATGGGCAATGATGAGGCTGCACTGATGAATCCTGATAGGCTGCATTGATGGGCACAGATAAGGCTGCACTGATGGGCACTAATAGGCTGTGCTGATGGCCACTGATGAGGCAGCAATGATAGGCACTGATAAGCTGCACTGATAGACACTGATGAGGCTGTACTGATAAGATAACACTGATATGCTGGACTGATGGGCACTGATATGCTGCACTGATGGGGCTGCACTGATGGGCACTGTTAGGCTGCACTGATGGGCACTAATGATGCATCACTGATGGGGACTTCATTGGGGTGCAACCTATATGCTAAGATGGTCTGCACCTAAATGGAAGGGGGTCTGTTGTGCTAGGGGAGAGGTTTATGGGAAGGCTGGAGGAGTATTTAAACTAGGATTGAGGGGGGAGGGTGCATTCGATTATAACGGGGTAGACAGGTCAGACAGGGGTCAGCCCCTATTGGTGGGTGGAATGGGGAAAGATGGGGGGAGGGCAAAGAAAGATGATATGAAGGTTCCCATGTTACAATCAACCATTGGAAAGGGTACTGTTTGTGCTAAAATTAAAAATATGCAAGATACATGTGCAAAAGGTGACAGTGAATTAAAGTGTTTGTTCACCAATGCCAGGAGTCTGCCAAGCAAAATAGGTGAGCTAGAAGCTCTGGTGAATGAGGAGAACTATGATTTGATTGGTATAGCTGAATCTTGGCTTCATTCTTCACATGACTGGGCTATTAATATTCCTGGTTATGCTCTCTTTCG
>BLSH010555888.1:1180708-1204561 GCA_018402905.1 Glandirana rugosa
AATTCTAGATGTTTCAATTCTTATATATAATCGTGTAACGTCTTTATAACGTGGTACCAATATTCCGTTCATAGGTTCTTTTGAGTTCGATAAGTGTTAGGGGGTCACCCAGCCCGTCCAGACTACTTGTACAATTTTGTCGTCTACTTTCTTCTCTTTTGGGTTCCTTTCTCCTCTTTGTCGTCTAGAAAGTGCCTACGTCGGGTCAGTGGTTCCTCAGTACATGACCCTGGATCTCACGCGACTGTGTAATGTTTCATTTATGATTCATTAAATCATGTTTTTAACATATACACATATACATGTCAGTCCAGGTATTTATAACCTTAAAGCACATCTTGTTCGTTTCATTTCAAATCCATTGTGGTGGTGTATAGAGCCAAAAAGATTAGAATTGTGTCGATGTCCCAATATTTATGGACCTGACTGTACATATACACATATACAATTTTTGTACTAAATTACTTAGTATTTACTTTGTAATGTGTCAGCGCACTCTAGGTCCCAGTACATGACTCCTTGGTGACTGGGCTGCATCCGTGAAAGATCTGCTGTTTCTCCTCTTTCCTTGGGTTTTCTCTTCTTTCATCTGCTGTTTTAACATGTTCATCAGACCTGCCCGACCCACTGGGGGATTGTGAATAGCTTGAGTTTTCTTGGATACTTGCCTTATAACCATGGTGCAATATTTCTGCAATGTGCTAATATATATTCTTAACTTTGTAGATCTTAAACAAATTTTGCAACCAACCAACCCTGAAGAAGGAGTCCGACAGTGACTCGAAAACGTGTCGGTTCCTCGGTTGACTGTATGCTACAAAATTTTCTTCCCGATGTCTGGGAGTGGTTGGCTGTGGACGGATATCCGGCGCAATGCGCAGCACATGGGATCTGTCTTCCACACCTGTCTCCCAAATGCGTCCTGCACCCTCTACCTGGGGCTTTTCCAAACAGGGCCAGCCAGCACATTACCTTCAGGTTGACACACCTGAGCAGCACGCTCTGCACACGCCCTACACCTGGGGTATTTATAGACCGGGCCAGCCAGCACACTACTTTCAGGTCTCACACCTCTGCAGCACTCTCTGCACGCTTTACTCAGTACTACTTGGTAAGTTATGTCTGGGGCTTTACACATCCCTGTACTATACATTTGTTTATTTCAGAACCTGTTAGTATTCACTCAATGGTATAATGATCCCACTGACCTATTCATAGCTTCACTTTCTCTCACCTTGGTTTTGCACTGCTAAACTGTTTTCCTCTATTCACTCTCCCATGGTATCTCTCCATCCACTCCATTCATCTTTCTCCTCTTTGATATTGTTTTTTTCTTTGATCTACCACTCTCCATCCTTGGTGGTCAGCATGGACACTCTCTCCTGCCACTCTAACTTGTATTACCTACTATACCTACTCCTATACTTGTGCATGTGCCACATGTGTGTGTGCATATGTATGTATATTCAT
This sequence comes from Glandirana rugosa, assembly GCA_018402905.1. NCBI lineage: Eukaryota > Metazoa > Chordata > Amphibia > Anura > Ranidae > Glandirana > Glandirana rugosa. Next base: position 1,182,179 of record BLSH010555888.1, read on the forward strand.
ATATACCATATATTATATTTGTTACATTTTTTACATTTTTAGAATAGACTGGGATTAATGTGTCCTTCCATGTCTCCCTCCTTGGTAAGGATCACTCATTTCACCATGGTTTCCACCCTGTGCTGTTTCCTTTGGTTGGGACGGGATCATCCTTGCCTCAGCCCCGGGTCAGACCCTGTTATGGATCTCCCCTCTCTTCCTCTCAAGCTAAGCCAATTTTCTGAGCTGACATGTAAGTAGGAGAAACTCCCCCTATCCATGGTTGTACTTATTTTGTACTCCTTAATGAGTCTGATTAACTCATCATCTCATTTATATTTACAGCCACTATAATTCATAGCACTGCACTCCTGACAAGTTGCTATAAGCCACGAAATGCATAGAGTTGCATAAATGTGTATACCATCTGACTTCTACACTAATTATCATGTATCTGCTCATGTATACTTTTTTTTATATCATTCTTATCATGTGTTTGTATATTCATGATTATTTTATTCTACTTATTTTGTGCCATGTCAGCTCTTTTCAGGGCCCTTAATGGCCAGATCTCTGCAAATGATTATGTTGTCTATCATCATGTCAATCTGTATACAGTATGCAAATAAAATATTAATTTTTTATACACTTGTACTTTTGTTTGTATGCGGCATGTCTCATCTAAAGTCCCAGGACCAAATTTTCCTTTGTTTGTATGCATATTAGGGATGGAGGCATGTTGCAGTTGGTGTGACAGATCACATTTTTCTTTTTTCAATATTTTGCTGTTAAGTCATCCCACAGTATTGGGGGACCTACACCTCTCTGATGTAAACAATTTTATATCCTATTGACTGTAATATTTTTTTATGATGTACAATTTTCTTTACAATAAAATGTATATATTTTTGACACAGTCAAGCGTTTGTGCAACTTTTGAGCCTAAAAAAATCCCACCCTATTTCCTTGGGTGTAATGTGTAGTATCTACCCCAGTTCTTAATACCGTGCATTGTCCCCTTTAACATCAATGACAGCTTGAAGTCTTTTGTGGTATATGTGGAAGAGGCTCTTTATCTTCTCAGATGGTAAAGCTGCCCATTCCTCTTGGCAAAAAGCCTCCAGTTCCTGGAAATTCTTGGAATGTCTTGCATGAACTGCACGTTTGAGATCTACCCAGAGTGGCTCAATGATATTGAGGTCAGGAGACTGAGATGGCCACTCCAGAACCTTCACTTTATTCTGCTGTAGCCAATGACGGGTCGACTTGACCTTGTGTTTTGGATCATTGTCATGTTGGAATGTCCAAGTACGTCCCATGCGCAGCTTCCTGGCTGATGAATGCAAATGTTCCGCCAGTATTTTTTGATAACATACTGCATTCATTTTGCCATCAATTTTGACCAAATTTCTGTGCCTTTGTAGCTCACACATCCCAAAACATCAGCGATCCACCTCCGTGTTTCACAGTAGGAATGGTGTACCTTTCATCATAGACTTTGTTGACTCCTCTCCAAATGTAACGTTTATGGTTGTGGCCAAAAAGCTAAATTTTGGTCTCATCACTCCAAATGACTTTGTGCCAGAAGGTTTGAGGTTTGTCTCTGTGCTGTTTGGCATATTGTAAGTGGGATACTTTGTGGCATTTGCATAGTAATGGCTTTCTTCTGGCCACTCTACCATGCAACCCATCTTTCATCAAGTGTCTCCTTATTGTGCATCTTGAAACAGCCACACCACATGTTTTCAGAAAGTCCTGTTTTCAGAGAGTCCTGTATTTCACCTGAAGTTATTTGTGGGTTTTCCTTTGCATCCCAAACTATTTTCCTGGCAGTTGTGGCTGAAATTTTAGTTGGTCTACCTGACTGTGGTTTGGTTTCAGAACCCCTCATTTTCCACTTCTTTTTTTTTTTTTCAATAAAGGTTTATTAAAGAACGTTTAACAAAGGCATAAATGGTTGTACAGTTTTATGTTTCATTTGTGTATTATTGATTAGAGTTTGAACACTGCTGATTGGCATTCTCAATTCCTTGGATATCTTTTTATATCCCTTTCCTATTTTATACAGTTCAACTGCAGTTAAAGAATGGTCGACACCTCAATGGCTACATTAAGGCCACCCGGCAAGAGCACGTCTAGGTTATAGATGCAGAAAGTTTCCCTAGCACACAATTTTTTGAAACGTTCTGCGGCAGAGAGATGTGAGGGTATCTGCTCTATAACCCAAACCTGCAATCCCGCGGTGGATTTTTTGTGGGCCTCCGCAAAGTGTCGTGGGACACTGTGTGGATCTATTAATACAGGCATCGATGAAACAGCCTTAGTGGTTTTAAGTTTGCTAGGGGCAATCTTGTTCTTTAGATTAGGGGCCCTTCGGTAAGTCACTCGTGGGCGCTCAGGTAAAAAGGTATTGAGGTGCGGGTCTTGCTGTAAGATGCTCCAAAGGCTGGACAAAATAGATTCCATCTTTCTAAATTGAGTGTGGAACATAGTAGTAAACCTGAGGGATTGGTCTCCCACTTCCTTCGCTGATTTGGGGGGTTTCCCTTTACGATAGTATTCAAAGGCTTGGTCTATTAGAGTTGTTGGATACTCTTTGTCCAGAAATTTTTGTTTGAGGGTCATAGCCTGTTCGATATAATCTGATTCTCTCGTGCAGTTCTGTCTAAGGCGACAGAACTGCCCTTTAGGAATGTTATTTATCCATTTAGGGTAATGGCAGCTTTGATGGTGGAGAAAATAATTCCCAGCCATGAGTTTGGTATAGTTTCTAGCAAGGATGGTCTCATTCTCATGGCCTAGCTCCAGGTCTAAAAAAGCCAACTTGTGGGGATCCATCACATATGTAAATGACAAACCATACGGATTGTCATTACAGTACTGGACAAAACCACACATGGATTCAGGAGGCCCATCCCAGATGACAATAATGTCATCAATATATCGTCCAAAAAAGACGATATGAGATGAAAATGGATTCTGCTGCCCAATGTGATGGACCTCTCAATACCCCATAGCCAAGTTGGCATAGGATGGAGCAAAGTTGGCTCCCATAGCTGTACCTTGTTGTTGAAGGTAAAACTCCTCATCAAAACTGAAATAATTGTGTGATAAACAAAACAAGGTAGCCTCCACTATGAAGGCTGCCTGCCGAGGGTTAATGAGGGGATCATGTGCCAGAAAATATTCCAACGCCATGATGCCAAAACTATGCGGGATTGATGTATAAAGAGAATTAACATCAATTGACAACCATACATAATTCGGGGCCCAGCTATAAGGAGATAGGAGTTCTAAAAGGTGGGTGCCATCCCTAATATAAGATTGGAGTTGGTGCACCAAAGGCTGCAGAAACTGGTCAACATACAGGCTGAAACCAGTAGTGACACTCAGAAACGTCAGTGCAGCACTGGATGACAGATGCAAGGGTCTGCCAGAAGTCCACAAACTCATTGCCCTTTTATACACACACACTAATTACAAGCCAACAGATCACATGTGAGGATGGATACCTTTAATAGCCATTCAAACCCCTTTGTATCAACTTGTGTGCATGTTATCAAGCTAAAATCACCAGGGTATGTAAACTTTTGATCAGGGTCATTTGGGTAGTTTCTGTTGTCATTATGGTTTAAAAAGAGTAAACACAGTTGATTGATAATAAATGGCTTCAACCAAACACTAGCCATGAGTGAAAGAAATGTTTTTGTGTTATCATTCATATTCTCTGAAAAATGGCCAATAAATCATAAATTCTGCCAGGGTATGTAAACTTATGAGCACAAATGTGTATACAGGCTTTTTGCTTAAAAATATTTATTGACTTCAGTACATTATTCTAAAGGACAAGGCAGAGCCCTTTCCAATTAGAAAGTCTATGTGTATATAAAGGCAAATCTTCATATTCCCCTCTACACAATCACACAGTAAGAAATCATTTACAGATCTTTATAATCTGCATGGGAAATAGGGTATAGCTAATGGTAAATGTTTGCTTCTAAGCATTCTGGAGCCCTTGCAAGTTCCAGCTGTAGGCACAGTCTGAGACATTGCAGTTTTGAGATTTAAATAAGGTAATGGTACATGTATGGCGTTAGTAAAATGTATTGGAGGGGGGTTGTAGTTTGCTAGATATGGGGCTAATAGCACAAGTTCCTACTTTCATACCTATTCTGCTAGAACACTGTCCCTCCTGCTGAGACTGAACCATCCACCATCCTTTGTCCACTCCATGTCAGAGACCTCCATGTGACAGTCCCAACCATTGACCTTTGTATCTACACATAAACATAACTTGCTGCACTTTACTGATGAAATTCATGACATGGCATAACAGTCACATCACATCAACATACATTCCTTAGGCACTTAACTTTACACAGTCAATCACATTTAGTGGACAGCCAACAGTAGTCATATGTAAAAGCATATGCTGCACCTTTAGCAGCTATCTCCCTTAAACAGTCTCTTCTTCCACCATTAGTACTCACAGAACTGTGCTCTCTTTAGCCACATCCTCCTTAGGTACACCTCTCCTGGGACCCTCTAGGGGAGCAGCCTCACTCAGGGAGCTCTTGGCCTGGCCTAAAAAGCCTTTTGCAATCCGCCCTAGCCCCCACCTCCATAAGGGAAAAAAGACTACAGCCAACTCTTCCTGTGTGCAGTTCTTCTCCTCCCGGCCTCCTGCCCTACCCAACCCAGGGCTTACACATGCTGGCTACATACACATAGGTGTAGGGTGTTAAGCTCCCATGCTCCAAGAGAGTATTTGCCCCTACCTAACTGAATTATATATGGGTGCTGACTCACCCATGACATCACTACAGGAAGGACTTCTCTAAAAGGGGAGCTATCAATTTCTTGTAACTTTTCCATTTACCATACTATTTTAGGACAGAGCCACCTAGTGGCAGCCTAGCTAACTGTACCTGCTTGCATATATGCTGGGCCAGGAGGGACAGCTTTATTTGATGTGTAAAGTAACCTTGCTTTTAGGAATTTGTGCACATTGCAGGGCCTTGTTTTTCATGCATAACTGAAAAATATGTTTGTTTTAATAAAGAATATGAAATTATGTTCGGATGTTGAAATATATGGTACACTGAAAGTCCCCTTAATTATTTTGGGGTTTGTATACAAAGTGTACCAAAAAGGCAAGCAGATGATTTTGGTCTCACAGAAGCTGAAACCATGCAGACCCCAGAAAGATATAGCAGATAGGTGAGCTTCAACCACTGTAATGTGAAGGAGGAAAGATATTTGATGCTAATATATTTTAAGTCGATAACTCCTTTAATTCTTTGTACTCCTCATATGCTGTTCTCGGTACTACTGATTGCTGTTATTCAAGTCATCTGTCTTATATTTCTACAGAATTTCCAAATATTTTTTACCTTAACATTTTCCTGGCAGAATATTAGAACATTTTATTCTCATTTCTTTGTTATATGACATATAAAAATAGAAAACACAAAAAAGGTATTTTATTCATTTTACTGATCCCTTTTTTGAGCAATATCCGATATGAATTCTGCTATGTAAAAGAGATTTAAATCAAATCAGTCTTTTTTTTATGATAAACATATCATATTTCAAGGGACTCTAATATTTCTTTAATGTGTCACAGCTTTTTGCATTAGACAGAACCATGCAGGAAATTCCTCTTCTAATATGCATAAATGCTTACAATCACTCTTGTTTTAATAACTCCAATGGAAGTCTCATACTGTGTAAGCTTCTACATTGTACAGGTTACGTCATTGAAGCTAAAGTATGATTCCGCCTCAACAGACATTACTGAGAGAGCAATTGAGTTCTTAGATTTTTCCCTTATACATCAACATTCCTTCAATCTGCAATTTTAAATTTACCTAGTATGAAAAGGCTGTGCAGACTATGCTTTAAAGGCTAAGTTCACTTTTTTTGTAAAATCCAGCTCCCCTATGTGCCAGTATACCAGCAATGTACCTCTGTTGCACAAAAATACACGTTTTATTTGATTTTGAAAACAAGGCCTTATCTCATCCATGGCTATATTTCTCAGATCACTTCAGAAACTCCCTGGTATACAGACAGAGACAGACTAGCCAGTAAGACACAGGAAGGAATTTACCAGCTGACCTAATTAGCACACCTTTACCCATCAACTAAGTTTTCACAGCACCCCCAGCATTTCTCCATGCGTGCATTTGCCTGGGTTCTGCAGACATACTCTGGATGCAAGCTAAACTCCCTGGGCCCACATGCAACCCACAAGACACCCCTGATGTAGTGCCAGAGCCTGCCTGATTGGATACAGAGTGATTGGATAGATGATGTGTCCTCCTGTTACATAGTTTTGGTAAATCTGAAGGAGATTGTACAATCAGATTGTATAGTGTATGACAAAACTTTGTGCAGTGGTGTGGCTGCGTTTGAATTAAGTAATTATGTAAACCTGTGTACCATACAGGTAAGTCGTAATAGTAAGCCAATAATATATCTATAAAGAAATGGTCCCAAGGGAGGGTAAAAAGTGGCTACATGTACGTCTGTGTGTATGACAGGTCAAAATGTATAGTTTTAATTTAAACAAAATCTAAAATTACAGTCAAAGAAGAGCCCTCATATTGTGAGGTGCTCCAATCGTTGCCATACAAATGGGGGGACACAAAACATTTAGACCACAGACTAACAAACAGATCACAACAAAACAAATAATCAGCGTCCGGACGCCGGAGAGACTATAATATCTGAACCACCTATGGGAGGGAGAAACTTGTCTCCCTATGGTGTATGTATAGTATATGTTGAGGTGGTTCCAGTTATTCCAGTGCCTCTATGTGTTTGAAACCAGCAAAGTGTGCTTGTATAACCCCATCCAAGGTATAATTAGCCAAGGATATCCTTGTGGACACCACTACTAAGAATCCTAAAAAGTGAAAGTTGCGGGAAGAAGCGGCGGTGAGGGAGTGGCCATCCTAGTATTTCCTTGGCGAAGGGACCCGTGGTATGCTGGAACCAGATGAATGGATGTGGATCCCGTATTTGATAAGGGTCCCATGTCCTGGATATAATATATCCTAGAGGGCGAAAAAAATGTGGGATAGGGAACTGGGTAGATTGAGTAATGCTGTGGAACCACTTGTCAGGACCACACTATAATGGAGGAGAATGGAAGAGGGCAATGCTTTCTCCCCACAAAGGAGTATAGTGTATTGTCACATTTTTACACCTAAAATTACCTACTTACGCTTTCAGTGTAATTAATTGTTAACGGCAAACCAAACACAGAAGCAAAAACACATTTTGCCACATGAAAAAACCGGTGACAAATGCAGTAAAAAACACACACAAATGTCCCATGAGCTACTTTGGCAGGTGTAGTGTAGCTCAATGAAATCAACGGGGTGCCCTATGTGTGTCACTGGTAAAACGAGAAAATAAACATGTGCTCCCTCTATGCTAGGTGTGAATGGGGCCTGAAAGTGAAATGTATGCATTTACAGAAGAACAATGAGGCTCCATTTACATCGATGTGTTTCCAAATGCACGGCAAACTGCACAGAATTTGCGCACTTTGCCATGTTCTGTTGTCCGAAATTCGTTTTGTGTCTACGGGCCTTTAGTCTTATGTTTCGCCCCACAGCTTTTGGATGGTACTAAGCCCCGTTCTATTTAATCTATTTGTAAGTGATATAACAATAAGTTTGGTGGGCAAGGTATGTCTTTTTCTTGTACAAAAAGTTTTACATTTTTAAAGTTTTAACATCGAAAAGGGCATTTGGAACACATTGAATGACTAGGTATCATGCAGTATACAAGTGTGTGCAAGTGTACAAGAAGACATCAATTGACCCATTAAGAAAATAATCAGTGGGTTAATAGGTATTCAAACGCAGCAAAGTTACAAGATCTTGGATTCCTATTGTGTCATTTTTAAACCAGTAACACTGGCCATACATTATACAATTTTCTTGTATAGTGTTCTTTTATATTTACCAAAACCATATAATATGAGGTCCAGCCTAAACACTTTCAATTTGTATGCAGTCAGGCAGGCCCTTACACTACATAGTTGACGATAAATCTAAAGGAATTTGAATAAGAAAATTGTATGGCCAGCTTTACACTGTTATGCATGTGAAACCACTTGCACCTGAGCGGAACACCAAGTAAAATTAAAAAAATAAAGATGAGGGTCAAAAGAATAAACCCTTACAAAATTTACAGCGACTTGGTTCAACTGGCAAAAATTCAAATCCTCACATGACTACCCATTGAACAACACTCCTACTTAAATCCTTACCAAACCAACGGCACTATGTGCTCCTTGAATGGAGAGGGGAGTCATAGCTGGCCTATGTCTGTCCCTGTGCACACACACCCCCTCTTCCTACCCTACCAATAAGCTTTTTTACCGCACTCCTCCCCTTTTTCTTTCTTTCTCTTCTCTCTCTTCCCCCCCCCCCTTCTCCTCCTCCCGTTTCTCGTACATACCAATAAACTTCCCGTCAATTTATCTTCTCCCAATCAGTGCAGAATACTTAAAAGTCTCTTGCCCATATACCTTCATATATTAAGTTCAATATGACGCAGGTGAACCGCATGCCTTGACTTCATCTAAAACAGAATCAGAGTAGATTTATCTTTCATCTCAAAACACACGTGTCTATAAGCCCTATCGAAATTTAAAGCATAATTTCCCTATATCCCATCCATCCTTGGTATTTCTACCCCTCCTACCTATTAGTAACCGTAAGATACTCTACCTGGTTAAAGATCCTGTTGTGACTTTACATGTACAATGTTCTGTATTGTTGCCTATTCAACTCTCTTTTATGCATCTTTTGTATCAGCAAAAATATATTCACCCAAAGTATTTCTGTATGTACAACATCTGTCATTACTTTTTTTCTTGTATGTACATTTCTTCTAAATAAAAACTTTAAGAAAAAAAAAAAAAAAAGAATAAAGGCATCCAAATTAGTGAATAAAAAGGTGCAAGAGTGGGGAAGAGGTGGTGGAAGGGTGTTCCAGGGGGTTAAACTGTGACTGGTCTCCATAGGGTTGGGAGGAGATAGGGCTAAGACTGAACCCTTTGGGGGAGCAACAAAGAGTTGTCAAAATATGAGATAAGTAGTGAGCTACCAAGGTATGTCTTTCTAATGATGACAGAAAGATGTGTAATAGGGTAACCTGGAACATGATATGGTGTTGCTAGAAGATTGGTTAAAGCAGTGAAAACTACAGTTCAAGGTTTCCAAATGCAAAATCAGACACTTTGGAATAAATAATGCTATTATACGAGGGGTCTTCAAAAAGTTTCCGCACTTTTATATTTTCGCTGGAAAAGGTGAGGGCAGGAGTAGTATTTGGTTGTGTCTGAGAGTGTCATGTGACTAGTCTGTCTGGCAAGCCGGCTGATCTTGCAGTTTAGTATAAGAGTTGTTACACTGTGATGAAGATGGCTGCGAAACGTATTTAAAAAAAAGGTGTGGAACCTTTTTCAAGAATCCTCACAGAACACACTATTGGGGCGCAAACAACATGGCCAGGCAGTGGGGGCAGCAAATAGAATTCAAGGATGTATCAGAGGGATCACAAGCAGCAATAGGAAAGAGGTCCTGATTCCACTATATATATTTTTAAGACCTCATTTAGAATACTGGGTCAATTTCTGGAGACCTCAAATATAATGGAAGATCTTGGGGATAAAACATATTATGATTTACCCCCTTCCTGACCAGGCCATTTTTTGCATTATGGCACTGCGTTACTTTAACTGATAATTGTTCGGGCGTGCAACGCTGTACCCAAATAAAATTGGTATCCTTTTCCCACAAATAGAGATTTCTCTAAAAAACGGCATAGGCTCCCCCCAAAATCCATACAGACCCTTATCCGAGCACGTGGCCTGGCAGGTCATGAAAGAGGGTCGGGACGAGCGAGCCCCCTCTCCTGGACCATAACAGGCCGCATGCCTTCAACATGGGTGGGTGTTTTGGGGCAGGGGGGCCTTGAGTCCCCCACCCCAAAGCACCTTGTCCCTATATTGATGAGGCAAGGGCCTCTTCCCGACAACCCTGGCCATTGGTTGTCAGTGTCTGCAGACGGGGGCTTATCGGAATCTGGAAGGGGGGCCCCCAGATCCTGGGCCCCCCACCCTATGTGAATGAGTACCCCTACCCTATCACCTAAAAAAAGTGCCAAAAACACGCACTACACGACTTTTTAAAATAGTTTATTAAATCAGCTCTGGCATCTTCTCCCCTGTCTGGCTCTTCTTTCTTCTGCTCTTTTGTGGGGCTTTCTTTCTTCTGAGGGGTCTTCTGTCTTCTATCTTCTGTTTGGGCTTCTGTCTTCTGCTCTTTTGCCGCTGTCTTCTCTGTTGTCTTCTCCCTCTTCTCTTCTTCCCATGTTGACTCATTGCTCTCTCCCACTCGAATGCCCGATCCGTGCTGCACAATGGCTTATATTGGCTTGGGGCGTGGCCACCCGCTGACGTTGTTGGAAGCCCCGCCCCTTACGACACCACAGCCCCGACCCCCTTATGACGTCATAAGGGGACAAGGTTGTGATGTCATAAGGGGTAGGGTTTCCAGATGAAGCGTCAAAACAGCTCTAGTGCTGCAGCTTCTGAAGGTGCTGGTCCAGCGTTTGTTTTACAGCTTAAGAATGCAGACGCCACTTAGAGCTCAAAAACGTCAGCGTGTGTATGAGGCCATTGAATAAGAGGCATTCTTAAGCTGTAAAAACAGTTAAAAAACGTGGAGTTAAAAACGCCCGTGTGTATGAGGCCTAAGGATGTGAGCGACTTTGACAAGGGCCAAATTGTAATGGCTAGATGACTGGGTCAGTGCAACTCCAAAACTGCAGCTCTTCTGGGATGTTCCAGGTCTGCAGTGGTCAGGACCTTCCAAAAGTAGTTCAAGGAAGGAATACCAGAAAACTGGAACTGGGTAGCCAAGGCTCATTGATGCACGTGGGGAGCAAAGGCTGGTTTGTGTAGTCTGACCCAATCAAATAGTTTAAAGAGGTTCAAATTGCTGAAAAAGTTAATGCTGGTATCGATAGAAAAATAGCAGAACACACAGTACATCACAGTGTGTTGCATATGGGGCTGCATAGCTGCAGACCGGTCAGGGTGCCCATGCTGACCCGTGTTCACAACCAAAAGCAAAGAGCATCAGAACTGGACCACAGGGCAATGGAAGAAGGTGGCCTGGTCTGATGAATCACAGTTTCTTTTACATCACGTGGATGGCTGGCCACCAGGATGCACTATGGGAAAAAGACAAGGTGGCAGAGGCCATGATCTGCTACTGAAAGCTTGGTACCACAAATGTAGACCTACCTTCAGAGGTCTAGTGCAGTTCATGCCTTGATTGATCAGGGCTGTTTTGGTGACAAAACCTACTGAATATTAGATGGGTGGTCATGTGGTCATAATGTTATGGCTGTAATAACCTTAATATTCATATTTTGGCTAAACTGCATCTTAATAATCTGTGGCCAGTAAAAAAAATGTGCTACTCAAACCTTGTACACGTGTATAGCATTTGCATAAATATCACTCTTTTAACAGCTGCTTCTGAGTTACACGTAAGTTATCCTCAGTCATTGTATTGACTTTATATATAGAGATGAGGAGAGGGGGGAAGTGTCCTGAATTCCAAATCAGGAACTGATAGAAGGGTGACAATACTTCTCTTTCAAACATACAGTACAGCTAGTGAGTGCTGTCACCCTAGGCCAGGAAGTCTATTCTACTAATGGCAAGATCGCCAGTTGAAACTAAAGGGAAGAAAGCCTGAAAAAAAACAAATACTGCACCCATCACATCTAAGAACTGGTAAACTGTTATATACAGTATTAAACTTTTGTTCTTGGGTTTAGACTTGATGGTCCTGTGTGTCTTTTCTAGCTGAAAGAAAGAATCTGTGAAAGTGAATAAATCAATGACTGGTAGGAATATTGACATATCTCAGTATCAAGATAGGTGATCTATGTTGTACTTGGGACAGAGCTAGCGGAGTCAGTCTGCACATGCTCAGTTTAGTGTGTATTGCTAGAGAGTTTTTTCTTCTTGGGGAGTACATGTAATCAGCACAGGGCCAATCAGCACTTTCCAGACAGAGGGTAAGGGGTCTTGCATCCTGGTAGGACAGCCAGTGCAGTATGAAAACTTCTCCTACAAGCTTTAACCAGGCACTGATAGAATTCACAAGACTGCTATATACTGCTGATGAGAAAAGGTATTTAGCAGTTTATATTTACTAAAAGGATTGCTTTTTCATGTTCTGTGTACTGTGGGAGACCAGATATAGATAATGCTACATCACAGAGGATTGTGTGATAAAATCTCAAGCACCCGCCACATGTCTTTGGAAATGTTTTCTCCTTAGAAATTCAGCATGAATGCCATTGTACAAGGCATATGGAATCTATCATCACATCTATCGAAGGTATACGCTAACAGTCGGCTCTTAGAACCAACAATTCCTGTTATGGTAGAGTTCATTTGCTTTGTATAATCTGTTATATTACAGAGAAAAAAAGAACTGGCATAAAAGGATTCTCTTATAGGTGGCCGAAAGTGATTTGTAAGTGTTATTATTTTAAAAAAGCAGATATTTTTAAGCAAATGTGATAATTCCATTAATGCAGTTATGTTTAAATACAGTATTGATAATAATATTACCAAAATATTATATTCACAGAAGGCAAAATTATTCTCATGTATTAGCCCTTGAACCCTTTGGCAGGTATCTCTAGTCCATGCCTGATTCACATGGAAGACGTGGAGAGTAGAGACATCTCAAGTACAACATAGATCACCTACCTTGATATGAGACTACGTGAATATTCCTAACAGTCATTGATTTATTCACTTTCTTTCACAGATTCTTTCTTTCAGCTAGAAAAGGCACACAGGACCATTGAGTCTAAACCCAAGAACAAAAGCTTAATACTGTATATAACAGTTTACCAGTTCTTAGATATGATGGGTGCAGTATTTTTTTTTCAGTCTTTCTTTCCTTTAGTTTCAACTGGCAGTCTTGTCATTAGTAGACTAGACTTCCTGACCTAGGGTGACAGCACTCACTAGCTGTACTGTATGTTTGAAAGAGAAGTATTGTCACCCTTCTATTAGTTCCTGATTTGGACTTCGGGACTAGAGTTGAGCGAACCCGAACTGTAAAGTTCGAGTTCGTACCGGACTTTGGGGTGTCCGTGTCCCGAACCCGGACATCTGAGAACAAGTCCGGGTTTGGGTACTTTTCGTGCCTTTTGAATAGCTGCAGGGCAGCCAATCAACAAGCGTTTCAATTGTTTGCCCTTAGAAGCCATCACAGCCATGCCTACTAATGGCCTGGCTGTGATTGGCCAGTGCATCATGTGACCCAGCCTTGATATGAGCTGGTGTCACGTAGCGCTGCATGTCACATGCTCTCAGGCTAGTGTAGGGAGAAGATGCTGCCACCGCTGTGAGGTAGAGATTAGAGTTCTAAAATCATCTCATATTTAGTATAGGGAGAGGTTCCTGGTGCTGCTGTGAGGGACAGATTAGCGTACTAAAATCATCTCATACTGCTATAGGGAGAGGTTCCTGGTGCCGGTGTGAGGGATAGATTAGCGTTCTATAATCATCTCATACTTAGTATAGGGAGAGGTTCCTGGGTCTGCTGTGAGGGATGGATTAGTGTTCTAAAATCACCTCATACTGCTATAGGGAGAGGTTCCTGCCGCTGCTGTGAGGGATAGATTAGTGTTTTAAAATCATCTCATATTGATATAGGGAGAGGTTCCTTCCTGCTGCTGCTGTGAGGGATAGATTAGTGTTCTAAAATCATCTCATACTGCTATAGGGAGAGGTTCCTGCTGCTGCGGTGAGGGATAGATTAGTGTTCTAAAATCATCTCATACTGCCATAGGGAGAGGTTCCTGCAGCTGCTGTGAGGGATAGATTAGCGTTCTAAAATCATCTCATACTGCTATAGGGAGAGGTTCCTGGTGCTGCTGTGAGGGATAGATTAGCGTTCAAAAATAATCTCATACTGCTATAGGGAGAGCTTCCTGCTGCTGCTGTGAGGGACAGATTAGTGTTCTAAAATCATCTCATACTGCTATAAGGAGAGGTTCCTGCTGCTGTGAGGGATAGATTAGTGTTCTAAAATCATCTCATACTGCTATAGGGAGATGTTCCTGCTGCTGCTGTGAGGGATAGATTAGTGTTCTAAAATCAAGTCATACTGCTATAGGGAGAGGTTCCTTCCTGCTGCAGCTGTGAGGGACAGATTAGTATTCTAAAATTATATAATACTGGTATAGGGAGAAGTTCCTGCTGCTGATGTGAGGGACAGATTAGTGTTCTAAAATCATCTCATACTGCTATAGGGAGATGTTCCTGCTGCTGCTGTGAGGGATAGATTAGTGTTCTAAAATCATGTCATACTGCTCTAGGGAGAGGTTCCTTCCTGCTGCTGCTATGAGGGACAGATTAGTGTTCTAAAATCATCTCATACTGCTATAGGGGAGGTTCCTTCTGCTGCGAGGGATAGATTAGTGTTCTAAAATCATCTCATACTGCTATAGGGAGAGGTTCCTGCTGCTGCTGCTGTGAGGGATAGATTAGCGTTCTAAAATCATCTCATACTGCTATAGGGAGAGGTTCCTGCTGCTGCTGTGAGGGATAGATTAGTGTTCAAAAATCATCTCATACTGCTATAGGGAGAGGTTCCTGCTGCTGCTGTGAGGGACAGATTAGTGTTCTAAAATCCTCTTATACTGCTATAGGGAGAGGTTCCTGCTGCTGTGAGGGATAGATTAGTGTTCTAAAATCATATCATACTGCTATAGGGAGAGGTTCCTGCTGCTGGTGTGAGGGACAGATTAGTGCTCTAAAATAATCTCATACTGCTATAGGGAGAGGATCCTGCTGCTGTTGTAAGGGACAGATTAGTGTTCTAAAATCATCTCATACTGCTATAGGGAGAGGTTCCTGCTGCTGCGGTGAGGGATAAATTAGTGTTCTAAAATGATCTCATACTGCCATAGGGAGAGGTTCCTGCTGCTTCTGTGAGGGATAGATTAGCGTTCTAAAATCATCTCATACTGCTATAGGGAGATGTTCCTGCTGCTGCTGCTGTGAGGGATAGATTAGTGTTCTGAAATCATCTCTTACTGGTATAGGGAGAGATTCCTGCTGCTGGTGTGAGGGCTGGATTAGTGTTCTAAAATGATCTCATACTGCTATAGGGAGAGGTTCCTGCTGCTGCTGTGTGGGATAGATTAGTGTTCTAAAATCATCTCATACTGTTATAGGGAGAGGTTCCTTCCTGCTGCAGCTGTGAGGGACAAATTAGTATTCTAAAATTATATAATACTGGTATAGGGAGAAGTTCCTGCTGCTGGTGTGAGGGACAGATTGGTGTTCTAAAATCATATCATATTGGTATAGGGAGAGGTTCCTGCTGCTGGTGTGAGGGACAGATTAGTGTTCTAAAATCATCTCATACTGCTATAGGGAAAGGTTCCTGCTGCTGCTGTGAGGCACAGATTATTGTTCTAAAATCATATCATACTGGTATAGGGAGAGGTTCCTGCTGCTGGTGTGAGGGACAGATTAGTGTTCTAAAATCATCTCATACTGCTATAGGGAGCAGTTCCTGCTGCTGCTGTGAGGGATAGATTAGAGTTCTAAAATCATCTCATACTAATATATGGAGATTTTCCTGCTGCTGCTGTGAGGGCTGGATTAGTGTTCTAAAATGATCTCATACTGCTATAGGGAGAGGTTCCTGCTGCTGCTGTGTGGGATAGATTAGTGTTCTAAAATCATCTCATACTGTTATAGGGAGAGGTTCCTGCTGCTGGTGTGAGGGACAGATTAGTGTTCTAAAATCATGTCATACTGGGATAGGGAGAGGTTCCTGCTGCTGGTGTGAGGGACAGATTAATGTTCTAAAATCAGCTCATACTGGTATAGGGAGAGGTTCCTTCCTGGTGTTGGTGTAAGGGATAGATTAGCGTTCTAAAATCATCTCATACTGCTATAGGGAGAGGTTCCTGCTGCTGGTGTGAGGGACTGATTAGTCTTCTAAAATCATATCATATTGGTATAGGGAGAGGTTCCTGCTGCTGGTGTGAGGGACAGATTAGTGCACTAAAATCATCTCATACTGCAATAGGGAGAGGTTCGTGCTGCTGCTGTGAGGGATAGATTAGTATTCTAAAATCATCTCATACTGCTATAGGGAGAGGTTCCTGCTGCTGATGTGAGAGACCGATTAGTGTTCTAAAATCATCTCATACTGCTATAGGGAGAGGTGCCTGCTGCTGCTGTGAGGGACAGATTAGTGTTCTAAAATCATATCATACTGCTATAGGGAGAGGTTCCTGCTGCTGCTGTGAGGGACAGATTAGTGTTCTAAAATCATCTCATACAGCTATAATGAGAGGTTCCTGCTGCTGCTGTGAGGGATAGATTAGTGTTCTAAAATCATCTCATACTGCTATAGGGAGAGGTTCCTTCTGCTGCTTTGAGGGATAGATTAGTGTTATTAATTCATCTCATACTGCTATAGGGAGAGGTTCCTGCTGCTGTTGTGAGGGACAGATTAGTGTTCTAAAATCATATCATACTGGTATAGGGAGAGGTTCCTTCCTGGTGCTGGTGTGAGGGATAGATTAGCATTCTAAAATCATCTCATACTGCTATAGGGAGAGGTTCCTTCTGCTGCTTTGAGGGATAAATTAGTGTTCTAAAATCATCTCATACTGCTATAGGGAGAGGCTCCTGCTGCTGGTGTGAGGTACAGATTAGTGTTCTAAAATCATATCATACTGGTATAGGGAGAGGTTCCTGCTGCTGGTGTGAGGAACAGATTAGTGTTCTAAAATCATCTCATACTGGTATTGGGAGAGGTACCTGCTGCTGGTGTGATGGACAGATTAGTGTTCTAAAATAATCTCATACTGGTATAGGGAGAGGATCTTGCTGCGTCTACATTGCTGGTTAACAAAAAAGAATAATCATTTGTTTTATTATTATATTAATAAATAGTGTACAATTGCACCTTGCTGTGAAGTTTTTGCACAAAAAAAAGTGTGTCTACGTTGTTGTTTTTAAAAAAAAAAAATAATAATAATTTATTATTCTTTTTTTTTATTATTAGTAAATAGTGCTACAGAGTACATTTGCACCTTGCTGTGCATTTCTAAATTTGTGCTAAATAGTACATTTGCGTCCAGAATGAGGAGAGCGTCAAATAAGGGACGTGGTCATGGTGCTGCTGGTGTTGGTGAAGCTCCTGTTGCAAGGAGAGGACGTGGTCGATCTGTGCCAGCTACACGCACAAGTGAAACACCGAGTAGCCGACAGAACCATCAATGTTATATGGTAGGCCCAAGTGCCGCTCAACGAATGGTGAGGCCAGAACAAGTACAGGCAATAGTAGATTGGGTGGCTGACAACGCCTCTAGTTCCTTCATATTGTCTCCCACCCGGTCCCTTGCTGAAAGCTCAGAGTTGGCACCTGAACCCCATGGCCATCTGTCTTTCACCTCAGTCCTTTGTCAATCAGCCAAGCAGTCTGAGCCCCAAGTCATACAGCAGTCTCTTATGCTTTTTGATGACTCTGCTGGTGTGAATTCCGTGGGCCATCCACATAGCCCTGCCCCAGAAGTTGAAGACATTGAGTGCACCGATGCCCAACCACTTCTGTTTCAGGATGAGGACATGGAAACACAACCGCAGCATGTCTCTGATGATGGTGACGAAACACATGTGCCAACTGCTGCGGCTTTGTACAGTGTGCAGACTGACAAGGAGGGCAGTGGGGAAGAGTGGGTTGAAGATGGTGTGGAGGATGATGAGGTCCTAGACCCCACATGGAATGAAGGTCATGCGAGTAACGTGTGCAGTTTGGAGGAAGAGGTGGTGGTCGCACAGAGGCACCAGCACAGCAATAGAGGAAGCAGGTTGCAAAAGCGCAACGACCGTCCCCTAGACAGTACGCCTGCTACTACCCACTGCACCCAGGGACCTAGCACACCAAAGGCAGCTCAAAGGTGTTCCCCAGCGTGGCAAAATGCTCTTAAATGTTCTAAACCTGAGCACAACCTGCATGACCAGACATCTAAATGCAAAGCACAAGCTGCAGTGTAATAAGTACCTCAAAATCCAAGAAAGGTCTCGGGCTCCTCCTGCTTCCTCTTCTGCTGCTGCCTTGGCCTCTTCCTCCACCTCTACAGTGCCAGTATCACCTGCCACCCAGCAAACAGACGATGTGACAGCAACGTCACCATGTCTGCCACCGTCCCCAAGTATTTCCACACCATGGTCCCATGGAAGCTTACAGCTGTTCATCTCACAAACACTGGAGAGAAAGAGGAAGTACCCCCCTACCCACCCACGATCCCTGGCCCTCATGCCAGCATTTCAAAATTCCTGGCCTTTGAAATGCTGTCATTCCGTCTGGTGGACACGGACAGCTTTAAAAACCTGATAGCGGTGGCTGTCCCACAGTACGTGGTTCCCAGCCACCACTACTTTTCCATCCCTTCCCTGCACAAACAAGTCGGAGACAAGATCAAGTATGCACTGCGCAATGCCATCTGTGGCAAGGTCCACATAACCACTGATACGTGGACCAGTAAGCACGGGCAGGAATGCTATATCTCGCTAACAGCCCACTGGGCAAATGTAGTGGCGGGTGGGCCTGAGGTGGCTAGCAGTTTGGCGCATGTCCTTCTGCCACCCATGATTGCAGGGCATTTCTCTTGCCTCCTGTTGCCTCCTCCTCCTACTCCGCTTCCTTCTCCTCTACCACCTCCTCATCCGGTCAGTGTAACACCTTCACCACCAACTTCAGCACATCTAGGGGGAAACGACAGCAGGCTGTTTTAAAACTGATATGTTTGGGGGATAAACCCCACACTACGCAGGAGCTATGGATGGGCATTGAAGAACAGACCGATGAGTTGTTGTTGCCACTGAGCCTCAAGCCTGGACTGGTGGTGTGCAACGATGGGCGAAATCTCGTAGCAGCTCTGGGCCTAGCCGGTTTGACCCACATTCCTTGCTTGGTGCATGTGCTGAATTTGGTGGTGCAGAAATTTCTAAAAAACTACCCGGATATGTCAGTGTTACTGCACAAAGTGCGGGCCGTGACATGCCCACAAGGTGGAACTCCACCTTGCACATGCTGTAAAGACTGTGCGAGCAGCAGCAGGCAATAGTGGAGTTTCAGCTGCAGCACGCACGGGTCAGTCGCTCTGTGGAACAGCACCACTTCACCACCAACGAGTGGGCCTCCATGCGAGACCTGTGTACCATATTGCTGTGTTTTGAGTACTCCACCAACATGGCCAGTGCCGATGATGCTGTTCTTCTTGCTGTATCCCATTTCTATGTCTCCTTGAAAAAACACTTCGGGTGATGATGGAAGAGGATGTGGCACAGGAGGAGGAGGAAGAGGGGTCATCTCCATGGTTATCAGGCCAGTCATTCACAAGTGGCTAGGAGGGTGGGTTCCTGCACCAGCATAGGCCAGGTAAAAAATTTTCAAGCCAGGGCACAGTTCTGGAGGATGAGAAGGACGAGGATGATGAGGAAGAGGAGGAAGAGGAACCATATTCACAGCAGGGTGGCACCAAACGCAGCTCGTGGGCATCACTGGAGCGTGGCTGGGGGATACGGAGGACACAGATGATACATCTCCCACAGAGGACAGCTTGTCTTTGCCTCTGGGCAGCCTGGCACACATGAGAGACTACATGCTCCAGTGCCTGCGCAACGACAGCCGAGTTGCCCACATTGTAACTTGTGCTGATTACTGGGTGGCCACCCTGCTGGAACCCCATTACAAGGATAATGTGCAATCCTTAATTCCCTCACTGGAGTGTGATTGAAGATGCGAGACTACCAGCGCACGCTGGTAGACACGCTGCTGAGGGCATTCCCAAATGACACCGGGGGCTCAATGGAAGCACAAGGCAAAGGCAGAGGAGGAGGTGGCCAACGCAGCTGTGGCACCGTCTGCACCTCAGAAGGCAGGGTTAGCATGGCCGAAATGTGGAAAAGCTTTGTCAGCAGCACGCCACAACAAACAGCACCACCAGCTGATAGGCAACGTCTTAGCAGGAGGCAGCATTTCAGCAACATGGTGGAACAGTATGTGCGCACACGCCTACACGTACTGACTGATGGGTCTGCCCCATTCAACTTCTGGGTCTCCAAATTGGGCACATGGCCTGAGCTTGCCCTTTATGCCTTGGAGGTGCTGGCCTGCCCTGCAGCCAGTGTATTGTCTGAACATGTGTTTAACACCGCAGGGGGCGTTATCACAGACAAGCGCAGCCGCCTGTCCACAGCCAACATGGACAAGCTAACGTTTATTAAAATGAATCAGGCATGGATCCCACAAGACTTGTCTGTACCTTGTGCAGAACAGACATTTATACCGGCCTCACACAGCCATTGGTATACTTAAGTGAACTTATTCTTTTTTTTTTTTTATAGAACATAAGTCTTTATTGGAATTTGTAACAGGAGAAACATGAAAAATAAACCATGGTACATTTTATATGGAAAAAGTGAACCCATGCTAGAACATCTCTGGTTTAGTCTGCAGATAGTGTTCTTTTTTTTTTTTTAATATGTCTCAATATTTTGGGGGCTACCCCAATTAGAAAAGAAAACCCAAACAAACAAAAAACAGTGTTGGCTACCCTAAATTCTTATATATCCTAGCCAACTGCCCTGTATACATACCTAAGACGATCTTCTGTGAAATAGACTCCCTCCTAGCAACTTTTCTTTGGTACCCCAAAAACCCTAGGATAGCTCTTCCAACACTTACAACACTGCAGCTTCCTACATCTCTAAGTGGACTAGCGTTGCCAAATCTGCACTATTATGCATCACAGTTGGTTTACATTCACTGGTGGCTATTCCCACAATTAAATAACACAGCTACCACAATGGAGGCTGCAGTGTTACCCTCCTTTAAACCCTAATTGATTTAATCTATAGAGGCACTACCCACAATATAGAGGGAATGGAACTCTTGAAGGTCTCCCTTAAAATGTTCCGGAATTGTCAGGCTTTGGTCCTAAATGACCCAACTCCTGTCTCTACCAACCAGCCCTTATGGTTTAACCCCACACTCCCTCATTTTCAGATTCTCCCTGATGCACACCAATGGGCGTCAAGGGGGATAAAATATATACACCAACTATATGCACAAGGTCATTTCAAAACGTTCCCCGAATTACAACAAGAATTAGGGCTCTCTCAGGTGTGGTCTTTCCGTTACCTCCAGTTAAAACATGCAGCCTTGGCACAGCTAGGCCTTAGAGGGATCTGTTTTCAGAATTCCACACTAGAAAAAGCACTCCTACAATCAGAGCATACTGGTTTAATCTCCTCCTATTATGGGGTATTGGGACAACATAAAAGTGCTCGGTTGCAATCCCTGAGATCCCAATGGTCATTGGATGTGCCAGATCTCTTGGATGAAAACTGGGCGGAACTTATTAGTACGTATTTTGTCACTACAATATCAGCACGGGACAGGATGATACAATTACGTATCTTTCACAGGGTGTATTGCACTCCATTGCGCCTCTTCCAGATGCATAGGAGGTACAGCGCCATCTGTCATAAGTGCAGCAAAGAAACAGGTATTATCAGTGGCGGCTGGTGACGTATTAAGATGGTGGGGCGCCAGACCCCGCCCTTCTTTTTGACCCCTCCCACTTCTCAGAAGCCCCACCCACTATGTTCCAACCTTCTTTTTTGGAATATATATATATATATATATACATATACATACACATACACACAATGACACATGAGACATCATATACTGCAACAGACTGCTACGGTTTCCCTTCACTCTGTTATACAAAACACACACTTTGACAAATGTGGCCATCCAAAAATAATGTTTTTTCAAAAAAAAAGAAGAAAAAAGAAGGAAGGAGTCCCCCAAGGGCTTTGAACAAGTTCACTTTTAACCTCTTGCTTACTGGGCACTTAAACCCCCTCCTGCCCGGCCCAATTTTCAATTTTCAGCGCTGTTGCATTTTGAATGACAATTGCGTGGTCGTGCGGCGTTGCACCCAAACAAAATATTTATCATTTTTTTTCCCACAAATAGAGCTTTCTTTTGGTGGTATTTGATTGCCTCTGCTGTCTTTATTTTTTGCTATAAACAAACAGAGCGACGATTTTGAAAAAAGAACAATATTTTTTGCTTTTTGCTATAATACAAATCCAAAAAAATATATATACATAAAAAAAATTATTCATCGGGTTTGGCCGATTTATATTCTTTTACATATTTTTGGTAAAGAAAAATTGCAATCGGAATATATTGATTGGTTTGCGCAAAAGTTATTGCGTCTACAAACTAT
>BLSH010555888.1:1204910-1220450 GCA_018402905.1 Glandirana rugosa
TATACTAGTAGTACTACTTATTACTAAACAATCACCTTAACCATGAAAAGTAAGACTTCCGAGGAGAGTGGTGTGGTTCGGTATCGTATCGTGTAGTGTACACACAAAATGACACAATGACAATGTACAATCTCGTACCCTAATCGTACCCTAATCGTACGAGATTGTACATCGTCATTGTGTGTCATTTTGTGTGTACACGACACGATACGATACCGAACCACACAAACCCGTGGAAGTTTTATTCAAAAAAAAAACACCCCCTCCCCCCAGAGGACCACAACATAAAGTGTCAGTAAAAGACCAGTGACATGTCAGGACGTGACTGTGCAGTAGTGAAGATTGAAACAGATAAAAGACTGGTTAAAAAGAAAATAGACAAAGTTAGAAGTGATGACGTGTCAGTGCAGGACTGTACAGTGACCAGAAAATGACTGTGAAATACAACACCAGGAGACCCCCCTCCCCCACAAAAAAAAAACTTATTTTGAAGGTGCCCAAACACACCAAGCCATAGCATAGCACAGCACATGTGTGTTTTACTGTGTGTTACTGCTACATGTTAGAGCATGCTAATCCCATGCTAATCCCATGCTCTAACATGTAACAGTAACACAGTAAAACACACATGTGATGTGCTATGCTATGGCTTGGTGTGGTGAGAGGAGCCTTCAGAATGAAAAGTACCAATTCCACTAACAAATCATTATTCATCATGATGATCATATAGCACAGCATTAACAACTGTCTGTTAAACATACATGCATGCAGGCAGGCTCAGAGGTGGGTTGGTGTCAGGACTCAGAGTTGCTGCAGTCACGGTGAGCTGCACTGGAATGTCACCAGCATAGCAGCAGTAAAGCTCCTCTTCTCACACTCCTCCGTCTCAGACACAGAGCTTCCAACCGTGATGTCACACTGCTGGGGCTGGCCACTCTACTCCTCTGCAGAGGGGGGGAGGGACTGGGTCACTGGCAGTGGGAGATAAGAACAGCACATAGGACTCTCATGGAACCCCCTGCCCAAATGGTCAGTTCTCTATCATCCATTCCATGGCATTGTCTCCACCTCGGCACCTCCCTAGTGCAGGCAGGGAGCAAATCAGAGAGCTCAATAGGCGGGCCAGGTCGTCATATCCCCCCGTCCTAATGAGCTCCATTGAACTCAATAGGGGGCTGCCAGTGAACAAATGAGCGTGGAGAAACGATTTCTCCATGCTTTTCAATGACAGTTTTAATGTTCTTTGGGACAAACGGCCTGTTGCTAGGCAGATTAGAAAAATAAAATCAAGATTATACCTTTTTTTTCCTAATCTACCTAGCAACAGCAGAGAGAGAGAGGTCAAATACTGATAAAAACCACACAGATTTTTTTTTTTTTCTGCAGCCTGGTGATTTTTTTTTCTACAAACTGGTGATTTTATTTTTCTCTGCAAACTGGTGATTTTATTTTTCTCTGCAAACTGGTGATTTTTTTTTCTGCAAACTGGTGATTTTATTTTTTTTTCTGCAAACTGGTGCTTTTTTTTCCCCTGCAAACTGGTGATTTTTTTTTTTCTGCAAACTGATTTTTTTTTCTTTTTACTGCAAACTGGTGGTGGGGCGCTGCCCCATGAGCCCCAATGGACGAGCCTCCACTGGGTATTATACTGTATATGCTATGGAGTTGCGAAAAAATCCGGCCGTTTTGGTCACAAATCACTCACTTTATAGCTACCAATTTTGAACTCCCAAATGTCTGTAGCCCATAATGGTGTATCTTGGCAATATTTGAAGTTATTGAAGTAAGCTCATACCAAAAACAATTCTTATGCTTTTTGTTATTTTATGCTAGAAAAACGGTGGTGCTGCAATGGATACATACTACGCCTAATACTATTAACCAATGAAAACATGTAGTTAACCAAGTGTTACCAATTATAAACTTACATACAAGGCCAGGGGATGTCCCAATAAATTTGAGAAAATTTGGGGGCAATGGAGTCATCTCTTGGAGACCTGTGCAGTCCCGAATAATAGCTAAGGTGCACTATAACCTAGGAGTACTGTGTCAACCTAGATGGAGTCTACAGAGCAAGGTAATGCTGCTGATGAGTAGTAGGCATATGTTAAAATTTCTTCCCATACCTGTCATGCAAAGGAGTTTTGTTTTTCTCTCCTTTTTTTTTTTTTTTTTAAGGTTCAAAACTCCCGCTAGTTCGGGAGCTACCAAAAGTCATATTTAATAAAGTGATATAATAGATAATGTTTGCTTGTATCATAAATGTTGGCATTATTAAGTCAAATGTGTCACATTTCTTGTGCTACGGTATAATTTCTGTATTGTACACTGCAAAATACTAATAAACTGGAGGCGCATGCGCGGGAGCTCGCAGTGCGGACGCATGTACTGAGAGCTCCGCACCTTTCAGGCCGATAAATCCCCGCCACAGCAACGGGAAGAGCGCGCACGGGCTCCGGTAGGACTGTAACACCCAGGGGGAACACAGGCACCCCCTCTGATATCGGGAGTTTCTGCCCGCCAGGACCTTACCCGCCAAATTGAGGCCGGTGCTTCACTAGGCCCTAATCCTAAGATGGCGGCGGCAGCCGCGGCTCGAGGCATGTCTCAGGGGACAGCAACAAATGAAGAGGATTCAATAGCGGACCAGGATTGCTTGCCGCTGTGTACAGAGCTTCCTACCAGCCCAACTGTGAGTACACCTCTTACTCTACAAGCCTCCCCAGCTATATCATAATCTATCCTGGACACAGCTCCAGGCTTCAGTGGGAGACAGAGGGCCCTGGACTTTCCTACACCTGATCACTTGGGGAACGCAAAACACCAGCATAACCATAATCAATTTGACTTCACATCTATGATGGCTATGATCTCTCGTATGCTATCCGATGGACTAGCCCAGAATGCTGCTCAAATAACAGCTACCATACATGCTGATTTACAGCTACTGGGGAACAGGATTGAAGCAATTGAGGTTAAGACGGAGCAGGCGGTTTCTATCTCAAATCAGAATACTGATAGGATCCGGGAACTACATGAACAGCTGGACATAGCCATGAACAAGATTGATGACTTGGAAAACAGGTTCCACAGACAAAATTTCAGGATCGGGGGGCTCCCTGAATCCTTCAGAGATTCTGAGTTGGCAGTTCGCACTTTGGTAAAGGACTTGATTCCTGACATCCCAGAAAGCCAGATGGAAATCGATAGAGCTCATCGGGCTCTTCAAGCCCCCCGCCAGGATGGGCTACCACGAGATATAGTAGTTAAATTACATCACTACAAAGTTAAGGAAATGGTGATGAGACGGGCTCGAGCTAAAGACCAACTCTCCCTCCAGGGTCACCAGATCCAAATTTTTGCGGACCTGTCACCGTGCACAATCCAGCGTCGGAGAGCACTGAAACCGCTACTACAGATCCTGATGCAAAATTCAATCTCGTACAAATGGGCTTTTCCTTTCCGCCTGAACTTCACATTTTCCAGCAAATCATATGGATTCTCAACATTCGTCGAAGGGGAAAAAATTCTTCTTGCTCTGGGCCTTATTTCACAGACTCCGTCTGTTTCTTCCTCCTCCAAGGGACTTAGCACTTCCAAGAGACCTCCACCTCCAAGTCCGGTGGCTCCCCTCTGGCAGAAACAACACGCTAAGAGATCTAAGGAGGCGATACCACCTTGACCAATATAGGATTATGAGGACATCTCACTTCTACTTTGATCTCCTATATAGGCGGATCTTTCTTTGTCACATGGTGGCAACACCTGGTTTGATATGCTCTAACTGTTCCTTTTTGTTTTTCTATTTTTGTAACTAACCGGCCCTTCAGTTACTTTTTTAGAACTGTTCCTCATCGGACACTATATCCCCTTTGATTGATCGGCTGATCTAAAGAAAGTGTCCTGAACTATAAAACTCTTAGGGTTCCTTATTCTTCGTTGACCCTTTTTTGCTCCCCCCTTTTTTTTTTCTTTTTTTTTTTGTGGCCACCGGGCCAACAGGACCAGGTGGTACTACCCCAAAAAAAAAGCTGGGGCCGGCGAGTACAGGTTTACTTCTCGCACTATGAGAATAACTCTATTTTTCAAGCCTTAGCTAGGGACGGGGGAAGGGAACGGGCTCTGACTGTTTGCTTTCCTCTGCCGCACCCCAGGGGTGCGGGGGATGAAAGGACCGGAAGGAGGCCTAATCCTGAGTGATGTGTGTTAATAAAGCTGGGAAGGTTATAATTCTTGCATGTTTTGTTTATGTTCTACGCTGAAAATTTTCCGTAACACATATGTAACTTTAGTTCCTATTCATTAGGGCGGGCGAGGAGGCCGAAAGGCTTGCATTGCACCTCCACGTACCCTCGAGTGGAGCTCACTACGCTCCACCCGAGGCTATACTTACCTCCCCGATTTTCGGGACGGTTTACTGGGTTTAGGGAGGTGACGTTAGAGGTCAGATCCTCTCTCGTCACAGGGGTTCTGGGGGTTGAAAAAACAGTTTTTGTTGGTTTTCCCACAGATACAATGTGGGTGTTTTTCATGTATCTCATGTCTTTTTCTATTTTTACAGGTTTTACAGACTTGCTCTTCTACTTCTCTTTCTCTATCTCTTTCCTCCAGTCATCCGAGTGCCGGCTAATGATCTACAGGTTCTTCAAGGGGACGATTAACCAAGGCAGGATATTAGGGGTGAGTGTCCTCCCGTTTTTAAGGCGTAATCCCTCCACTCTGATCCATGCAGGCGAATAGTGCAAATTCTACCCCATTCCGCATACTGTCCCATAATATCCAGGGCTTCAATTCTCAGAGTAAAAGGCGTGCACTGTTTAATCAATACAAATCTAACCAGGCAGACATTGTCCTACTCCAAGAGACCCATTTCCCAGAATCCTACAACCCCTCATTTCTTCATGCTCATTACCCACAATTTTACACCTCAAATGCTCCTAATAAAACGAAGGGGGTAGCCATTTGTTTCTCAAAGCATGTCAAGTTCTCTCTAATGGAAGTCAAAAGGGATGGGGCAGGACGATATCTGTTGGTCAAGGGCTCTATAGACGGGGCAGTATACACACTGGTATCATACTATACCCCTAATACCGGGCAAGCAGCGTTTTTCTCTTCGATGTTAGCCAAGCTTCAACCTCTCTTTCAGGGAACTTTGATTTTGGGAGGGGACACTAACTTGATGTTTGACAATTTGTTAGACAAATCTGATAGAGGCATTCCTCGATCGAGAAGACCCAGTAAGCAGAGCACAGTTTTAGCCTCATTTCTTCATAATGTAGGACTAGTGGATGTCTGGAGGGAGTTAAACCTACGAGTTAGAGATTACACCCATTTTTCGGCCCCACACCAAATATACGCAAGGATAGACCATATTTTCATACAGGCTTTCCATACACCTTTGGCTTATAGGGCTCTCATCAAAGATAGCGCTATATCCGACCACTCAATGGTTATTCTATATCTTCAGAGATCAGGGGCTTCTTGTATGCGGAAAACTTGGCGCCTTAATGAGACTATTCTTAGTGACCAGGTACAATGCTCGGTAATAGACAAGGCCCTTAAGGACTTCTTCCTTCTGAATGCAGACCCCTCCATTACGCCCGAAACATTGTGGGCTGCCCACAAATCGGTCATACGAGGGACTTTGATCCAAATTTCTTCTAAACTAAATAGGGAGCATAAAGCAATCATTGCCAAACTGACAGCCAATTTTTTAGCACAAAGCAAAGCTCACAAACAACACCCGACTACTGCATCATTGACAAAGAGAGAGTCATCGAGGTTGGCATTGAATTTAGCCTTGACGACTCAGGCTGAAAAACAAATTAAGTGGTCGGGGGCCCGTTTCTATTTACACAAGGATAGGATGGGCTCCAAATTAGCAAGCAAGATCTCTCCTAGGATACAATGCACGGCTGTACCCAAGATTAGGGATAAGGGGGGCTCTCTCACCCAGAATCCTAAGCGGATCATGGAACTCTTTCAAAGTTTTTATACAGAGCTTTATAAGGGGGAGGAGGGCAAGGACTCAGGACAGACTGAGAAGCTAGAAGACTTTCTTACTAGCATCCCTATTCCTAAGTTAACTGATGCCCATGTAGCAGAATTGGAGGAACCAATCTTGGAGGCTGAGGTTCTAGATGCAATTAAGAGAGCCAAACAGAACTCTGCGCCAGGGCCCGACGGCTTCTCGGCCAGCTATTATAAAAAATTTTCTTCCACTCTCGCTCCACATATGGTGACGTTTTTTAATTTTCTGAGGGGCGGTACTCCCCAGGATAAAGCCCTGAATTCTGCGTACATCTCAGTTATACCTAAACCAGGCAAAGACACCAGTACAGTCAACAACTATAGGCCAATTTCTCTGATCAATAATGATCTCAAGCTATTAACCAAAATATTATCCAATAGATTATCTTCATTCATTGCTCAGTATATATCCCAGGATCAGGCGGGCTTTATCCCGGGGAGACAGGGCACCGATGAAATACGGAGAGCCATTGATGTTATCTCCCTTCTCAATTCTAGGTGGGATGGGAGTAGCCCTCAGGAAGGTTACATCCTATCCATTGATATCCAAAAGGCTTTTGACACGGTTTTGGGGCCTTACATCTTTAAAACTCTGACTAGATGGGGATTCGGTCCTGGTTTTCTAGGCATTCTGCAGTCACTGTATTCCACACCCTCAGCTCAGGTTAAGAGGCAAGGTTATTTCTCGGAGACTTTCAGAATTGAGAGGGGCACGAGACAGGGGTGCCCGCTATCCCCTTTAATTTTTGCGATAGCCATCGAGACACTAGCCATTGCAATTAGACAGAATGTCAACTTCAAAGGGGTTCAATGCGGGTCTAGGGAGCATAAATGCGCATTATTTGCGGATGATCTGTTATTGTTTGTCACATCGCCATTGACCTCGACCCCCAATATTTTTGCTACGTTAGATCAATTTGGAGAGATCTCTGGGCTTAAAGTTAACATAAACAAATCACAGGCATTAAATATTTCGGTCCCACCAGCCCTCCTCGGCTCACTTAAATCTCATTTTAACTTTGAATGGGGTCAGGCTTCTATCCCCTATTTGGGTGTGAACCTGACTCCTGGGTATGATTCCCTATACAAAGCAAACTACCCCCCAATGTTTCACAAACTGATGACAGACATGGCTACATGGTCCAAATTGGAGCTGTCTTGGCTAGGTCGCATCCACGCTGTCAAAATGACACTGCTACCGCGTCTGTTATATCTCTTTAGAGCCCTGCCCATTCCCATCCTGAAAATCCAACTAACTCAATTCCAGTCTAAAGTTTTAAAATGTATTTGGGGTTCAAAAGGCAGCAGATGTTCTCGGCACATTATGTTTCGCTTGAAATCCCAGGGTGGGTTAGGAGTCCCAAATTTATGGTGGTATTTTCAGGCAGCCCAGCTGACCCAAATCTCTATGGCATATGTCAGTAGCGGTAAACCTGACTGGCTTCTTATGGAGAGGGAAGCAACCCCTTACCATACGATAGACTATCTGATCTGGTCCCCCCGGAACCTTAGACCTTCAATTCTTTCCCCTACGCTCTCGCAATCAATAGCCCTCTGTGACCGCCTGCTCAAAGTACCCAGTCTAATCTCTCCCTTACGCCCTCTGGCCCATCTGTTCAACAACCCGAGCTTTCCCCCGGGACTCAATATTTATGCTTTTAGGTGGTGGCTTAATAAGGGTCTTTTTCGGATTGGACATTTTTTCTCCCCGGTTGGTCCTTTGACAGCGGGATTTTGTTGCAGCAAATTGGAAATGCCCTCCACGGAGAAATTCCGTCATATGCAAATATCCCATTTCCTGCACTCAATATGGCCTAACAAACCTAACCCTCCAAAGATCACGCCCTATGAAAACTGGTGCTCTAACATCAAGGATCAGAAGGGAGGAATCTCGCTTATTTACACCGCACTTGCTGATAACCAAACTAAACCATCCTACGCTATAGTATGGGAGAAGGAATTAGATGACTCGTGGCCATTAGAGGTCTGGAATGGGGGAATACAGTCATCATTTAAAGGTATAGTTAACATCTCCCTGATCGAGGCAAATATTAAAGTGATCTCTCGATGGTATAGAGTCCCTTACTCTTTAGCAAGAATCTTTCCTGGTGCCTCACCCTTGTGCTTCAGAAACTGTACCCATACGGGCACTATGTTACATGTCTGGTGGTCATGCCCACGAATTAGAGGTCTGTGGAATAAGATCTTTACAATCATCCGCAAAATCACAGGGGAGGCTATTCCCCAATCACCGGGGATAGCACTTTTCAATCAAAAAATTGACCATCTTAATAAGTACCATCACAGATTAGTCTTCTTCATTCTGACTGCCACTAAGATTACCATAGCCAAGTATTGGAGGAAGCCCAATGTCCCTCTGTCCGCAGTTAGACGTAAGATCTCATGGATCCTAACGCAAAAAAAGGCAGTGAGTATCCTTTTAGATAAAATACCAGCCTTTGAACGGACCTGGGAACCTTGGATGACATTCTCCCATATCACCTAGGGTGCCGGAGTTAGTGATCCCCAACGGAATACACTCGGATAAGTGGGGAACGTACTCCTCTTCTACTCTCTTCTCAACCTCTCTCCAGTCCTCTCCTTCTTATTCTTCCTTTCTTTCTTCTTTTTTCTCCCCTCTTTTTCCGACTTCCCCTTGTGCTCCCTGAGGCAGGGGATAAGGGGGAGAGCTTCCGATTGCTAGGTTGATTCTTTTGTTCTTAAAAGAAGGTATACTTGTTCTCTATGGGGTCTTCCTCAGTCGAGGATAAGGGCCCATCATGGGTCCTACCTCTCTAGACTGGAGGGACTTGGGGCGGAGACTGGGTCTACAGCGGGATCCCTTTAGGGGTGGTCCCAGTTCTCCTACCCCTAGGCCTTTGGATTGTTAATTACTTGATAGGAGGGGGGACGGACCTACACCAAACATAGTATATGCAGATGGTAGGGCTCTAGGTCCTTTCTGTAGGAGAACAAGAATATATTCTTAGGTATACATCAGTAAATACACCTGTCTAATGTCTTTAATCTGTTTTATACTCAATCTAACATGGTAATGTTTCTTCTCTGCATATGCCTACATTGATTGTATTGAATGTAATACTTAATAAAGCTTTTTGAAAACGAAAAAAAAAAAATACTAATAAACTACAGTTTAAAAAAAAAAAAAAAGTACCACCATGATGAATAAAATAACCTCTTTATATAGCCTTTTAGTAAGTGTCACCTCTCCTTGACAGAGTACAGTATGGCTTGTAATTGTAACGGTTGCCTTGCTGTGGTTTCTTGCTGCTAACCTGAATTCTTGTCTTTTTTGACCTTCCTTTTGATTGGGATTTGGAATGACCTTTGGTTACGTACTTCAACTGCTTTGATGTGGGCTCTTTGCCTGACTCTGTTTCAGACTATTGCTTCACATTGCTAGTCTCAGCCTTGCTCAGTTATTACAATAAAGTCCAGACCATGTCATTAAAGTTAAAGTGTATCTAAAGCCAAAACGTTTTTTTATAATAGAGTGGGGAAAGATGAGCAACCCTAATGTGTTTTTATTGTTGTCCATGTCTCTTTTAGGAAATGTCATCCTCTATTTGTCCTGAGAACCATTGTCCCTTGAAATGAAAGTGAGGTAAAATCCAAAATGTTAAAGTTGTCACCAGAACAGAAATAGAAAGAGAGATTTCCTCTCACTACCTGTTATGTCTAAGAGCCCATGTACATTTGTTGGGTTGTGTTATGGAAGCATATTCATTTGGGTGGGCTGTTTAACTCCCTAAAACACACAATGTTTTTTAGGAAAGAAGTGCACCACAATGCAAGGTAGTCTGAGATTGTACAATGTGTTGAAATGCAATGCACATGTGTTGGGATACTATCCACAATGAATGGCACTGCAGTGCACCAATGTGTTTAACATGCACTGCAGCACTTTGCAGTAAGATGCAAGGCAATGCACATGTTAGAGCAACACAGAAGTGTTATTCCGGGCTAAGGAATAGGAACTAATAGGAAATTACCCCAATGGGACACAGATGGAAGTTTTAACACTTCTCTACTTTAACTGCTTCTTCTGCACCTTCAATATCAGGCTAACACATGCATATACCTATGTCAGCATCTTTAGCACTAATAGAAGGCTTCAAAACTGCAGAATGGGTACTGTGGTTTCTGCTCTAGGTTATCTGTTTACCCCATGCAGCAAAAGAGTTATTATTGAAACCCATCATCAGCCAGAACTTTTTGGTGCTTGAACTTGCTGTCCCTCTTCCTTTTGAGGAGATTCCCTCTTATTTCCAGCCAAGACTCCTGTTTGGTGAGAGCCATGCTTTTGTACATTTCCCCAACAGGGACATGGAAAAAAAAACACATTTTTGGTAGTGTGCAAGGGTTATGACCATTGATAATGTTTCTGGTGCTACCCATACCGTTCCGTCCCAGTGACAGCCATAACAAGGTTTCCCCTCAATTTCTTGTACAGAAAGTAAATAAAAGCTTCACCAATGGGGTTACATATAGCAAAAAATGCATCAGAAATGTGAACTCTTAACCACTTGATCAAAATATGCTTACATTTACATAGGCTATCCCCCCCTTTAGTCCATCATGAATGATGCTGCCAGACTCATCCATCTTACCAACCAGTCAGGGTCTGCTGTCCCTCTCTGCCAATCCCTCCACTGGCTTCCACTCACCCAAGGAATAAAATTCAAAATATTAACAACAACTTACAAAGCCATTTACAGCTCTGCCCCAAACTATTTCACTAACCTTGTCTAAATACCCACAAAACATTCTTCTTTACTCCTCCCAAGATGTTCTGCTCTCTAGCTCCCTTGTCACCTCTCATGCTTATCTCCAGAACTTCTCCCGAGGCCCTCTCATCCTCTGGAATGCCTTACCCCAGTCTGTCTATTGCCTACTCTGTTCACCCTTAGGCAATCCCTAAAAACGCATCTCTTCAGGGAAACCTATCCTGCCTCCACCTAACAACTAAACTGTATTTTCTCCATCAGCTCCCCTCAAGTATTACCTTTTTAGCACTTGACCCTTCCTTTTAAGCTGGCCATAGAGGGATCAAATTAGGCTAGTTCAGCAGGAACCAGCCAAATTTTGATCCATCTAAGGATAGGCTGGTTATAATGAAGCTGATCTATCAATCAACTTCATTACAACCAACCTGTCGGGGCTTTTTCTTGGGATCACTGCCGGTGGTTATAGCTGCCTGCAGTGATCATTGTATCCTGACAGTGGAGAAATCTCCCAGTACAGTGGGAGGGAATCCCCCATCAACATTGACTGTGTTGATAGGGGAAACAAGCAATTTTTTTCCCTTCAACCCGTGCTTGAAGGACAGAAAATTGAATAATTCATGGCCAGCCTTAGATTGTAAAAAATAAATAAGCAGGATCTTTGATTCCTCTTGTATTGAATTGTATTGTAACTGTACTTTCTGTCCTCATTTTGTAAAGCACTGTGCAAACTGTTGGCACTGTATAAATCCTTTATCCTGTATATATCGTAGCAGGGGGACCCAGGGTGGTTTATGCCAGATTTTGCGAGAAGCAAGCACACTGATTGCTCAGATGTGGGCTGGCTTAATAATAGAGCCAGACAGTGGTGGAACTATCAGGGTCACAGCAGTTGCACTTGCAACTGGGCCCTGGAGTTTCTGCCCACTCACCCATTCTCCACTGCCAGGGGCCCGCCCATTTTCCACTGCCAGAAGCCCTCCCGTTCTCCACTGCCAGGGGCCTGCCTGTTCTCCACTGCCAGGGGCCCGCCATTCTCTACTGCCAGGACCCACCCGGCTGCCTGTTCTCCATGGTCAGGGGCCTGCCTGCCCATTCTCCACTGTCAGAGAAAGTCAGTTGACCAGCTGACACCAGTGGAGTGAAGTGGGAGGAGCTCTCCCCTCTGCAGGTGACCCCATGACACAGGAGCCTCCCTGGAGGCACAGGAACAATGAAGGGGAAGGAATCGATTGACTGACTGATCCCAACCTCCACCACCTCTGCCTTTTACTGATACCCACCCCACCACCACAGATCTCATCCCTTCCCCACCACACCTCTGCCGCTTACTGATCCCATCCCCCCCACCATCACCACAGATATCATCCCTATCCCCCCATCACCTGTTCCTACAGGGAATGGGATCAGTAAGAGGCAGAGATGGTGGTGGGGAAGGATGGCACCACCACAGCCAATGATTTCACCACCACCACTGATCCCACCCCCCTCACCACCACAACCAGCGCAGACACTGATCCCACCCCCTCACTACCAGCACCACCACCACTGATCCCAGTCCCCCTCACCACCACCACTGATCCCACCCCCCTCACCCCCACTGCCACTGACCCCACCCTCCTCACCACCACCATTGATCCCACCCCCCTCACCACCACCACTGATCCTACCCCCCTCATTACCACCACGACCACTGATCCCACCCCCTTATCACCACTGCTGCCACTGATACCACCTCTCCTCACCACCACTGCAACTGATCCCACCCCTACTCACCACCACCACCACCACTGATCCCATGCCCCACCACTGCCACTGATCTAACCCCCTCACCGCCACCACTGATACCATCCCCCCACCACTACTGCCACTCATCTCATCCCATCCCCATGGCTGCCACTCATCCCATCCACCCCACCACCACCGTTGCCACTGATCCCACCCCCTCACCGCCCGCTGCCACTCATCCCAGCCCCATGCTCCAGGGGGCCCGTGCCCCACCCCTGTACACCTGGTTAGGAGGGGCGGCGGGGCGGCATATAGAGGAACCAATACCCTCCATTTTCCCCCTGCAGTCACTGAAAGCCTACTTCTCCTCTGCCTCCTGCTTGCATTCAGCGGTTGCAGGAAGAAAATGGAGGGGATTGATTCCTCTATATGCCACCCTTGCCGCTCCTCCTATCCAGGTGTACAAGGTTGAATCATGGGCCCCATAAAGCATGGGGCTGGGTCGACCCGGGGATCAGGGATCCCTTAGTGTTTTTTGCACCGGGGCCGTGAAGGTTCTAGTTACACCTCTGGAGCCAGAGTTAGGCCGGGTTCACACCTACGCATTTCTAGTGCCGCTTGCATTTTGCAGATTTGCACTACAGAACATGTTCCATAGGAAACCATGTTAAATGGACTGTAGTGCAAATCTCCACCTTTGTCAGAGACACCCTGTGTAGGGTCCATTTTTTCAAAGTCAAAGATGCAATTATCTATTCTGGCAGCACCCAGCATACCATCCTTTTCAATGAGACTCCTGTGATACTCCTTCTAGACCTCTCACGCCAAACCCTAGCAATGCAAAAAGCCCTTAAACCACTGACACAACTTCTACAGTCCTGCCACATAAAATACCAGTGGCACTTTCCTTTCCATCTCAGAGTCCAGCATGAGGGAAAGACAGCTATTTTCCGCACGCTGGGAGATCTACCTACATTCCTGAGCATCCTGCAGCTTCCACAGGTTTCCCTGCCACACTGGCCATTCAAACCATACACCCCTGGCCTCCCGTTTCTGCCACAAAGGCAGCCCCCAAGGCCGCAAATGCTGATCAAGGTCATAATCTCACAAGGACTCCAATGACTGAACAGATCCAGGACCCATTTGTCTGTTTTACCTCAATTGATACCACTGCTCTGCCCAAGGAGCAGTGTGGTTGTGTCCCCCCCCATTTTTCTTTAGTTTGTTTTGCCATTTACCATGGAGAGCATAAAATTTGACCCCTGACAGAGTTTGGTGTCCCACCCCATCTTAACTGCTACATACAATACCCCACTGGGTCACCATCCCCTCTATCCCACAGCCCCTACCATGTTGGAACTAACTGATTTTGAGACTCCTCCCCTCAGGAAACAAAGTTACTACCACACCCCATTTCGATTGTTCTCACTATCAGTTTCATGGTTTGGCCTAACCACCATTTTGTAGCAGATATTTGCCCTGTGGAGCAGGGACCCGGGGGTGCTTTATGTGACTTCCTTGGCCCCCGCTAGGATACTACAGTGCCCTTAAGGCACGATTTATTGTGTTAAAATATTTTATCTCTCTCAGGGTAACATATTGTTATCTCTGACAATTTGGAGCCACCTAGTGGCCGTTTTACTTAGCTGGTTTTCAAGTGTTTATTGGTCTCGATCTCTGCCATTCCTACCCAAGCCAACCTCTACATTTGTAATTGATAGGATCTTGGTGACTGAGACCCATGTGTACCATTCTATTTATTATTTTATTTTCCTTCCTAATCTCTTCCTCCCTCTCTCCTCTCTCTCTTTACCCCTCTGTACTTCCTCTTTTCACTGGCCTGCTGGATCGTTTAGGTTAGCTGGATACCTATGCCTTGGATGCCACCCATTGTGTCTCACTCCCCACTATCATTTAACCCATGGCTCCCATATGTCCGATTAATTTAGCTTCCTATAACTGCAGGGATTTTAACACCTCAGAGAAGCGAAGACAGGTTTTATACCACTTTCATAAATTAAGATCTAGTATTTTAATGTTACAGGAAACCCATTTCCGCACCGGCTCTGTTCCTAATATGCGGAATAGATTCTACCATAAGTGGTTTCATAGCCCCAATCCACCCTCCAAAACAAAAGGGGTGTCCATAGCCTTCCATAAAACATTAAACCGGGAAGTACTAGATTTTCTTGCTGATGAGACAGGGAGGTTTATATTTCTTAAACTTAAACTAAACGATTTTCTTTTCACAGTAGCAAATATTTATGTTCCTAACGTTAATCAAGCAGAGTTCCTCTCTACCACTCTCACCAGACTACTCTCCTTTGGGGGTCCCTGCTTCATTGTTGTGGGTGATTTCAATGTGGCCTTCTCACCGCCTGAAGACACCTCAACGGGTAAGTCCTCTGTCCCTGCATCCTCCCTAACACGCATTAAATTCCTACTTCACGACGCACACCTTGTAGATGCCTGGCGCGTACAAAACCCTGGAGAACGTGATTATAGTCACTTTTCTGTAGCCCACAACTTTTACAGTAGGCTGGACTATTTCTTGATCTCACAATTAGAGTTGAGCGAACACCTGGACGTTCGGGTTCTGCTGGTCCGTCCGAACTTCGGGACAAAGTCCGGGTCCGGGTCCGGACGGAACCCGAACGCTCGCACGGACAACGAACCCCATTGAAATCAATGGGGACCCGAACTTTTAGGCACAAAAATGGCTGTAGGAAAGTCCTGGAAAGCCCCAGAGGGCTGCAAAAGGAAGTAAAATGGGGGTAAGGGTAGGGCAAGTGCCCTACAAAAAAATGGGGACAGGGAAATAACTTTAAATATTTTTTAAAAAATAAAAACATAACAAATGCAAAAATGGAGATGAATGTGGTTCATCTTCAAACTGTGTCTGAAAAGTATTAATTAACGGTAGAAGCCATATAACTGTTCTAAAATCATCTTCAAACTAGGGCAAGTGCCCTACAAATAAATGGGGATAGGGAAAATAAATTAAAATCAAATAAAAAAATGGGAAGGGGGGTGGATG
>BLSH010555888.1:1230409-1240588 GCA_018402905.1 Glandirana rugosa
TGGGACTCCCTTCCGGCCTGACAGTTTATTTCCGCAATCCCCCTTCGTAGACTCCTGTCTTATCTCGTTTCGGGAGAAGACATGGTATTTCAATTCCGTCGACTTCAATTCCCACACCTCGTTCAGTCCACCCCATTCCGAGAGGACATCGGGGTATTGTTCCGTGCCTCTAGATGTCCACGATCCAGAACGAGTTGGTAGTGTCTTCGAAATCCTTACCCCGTCCCCTTAGTAAGTTCATACGCCCGGTACTACCACCGGAATATCATCTAAAACTTCAGGCCATTAGGACACGGGGGGACTTCAAAGTCCTCTCAATCATCAATAGACTAGAAACCTGCATACAAATGGGACAGCATCCCAGCTTCCACAAAGCACCACGAAAAATAAATGCCAAACAAGTATTGCACTGAACTAAACCAAACATCTTTAAATACAAACTACTAACTCTCCTGAACTACTAACTCTCCTGAAACTTCAGGGGGGCACAGGATTACCGGACTTCAAAATCTACTATAAGGCCACCATCATGGCCCGCATACTTGAATGATTCCCCTGCCCCATTCCTAAAGCTTCTGTGATGGTTGAGCAAGACCTAGCACCTGTAGATCTCCGTGCCTTGTTATGGGGCTACAGGAGAGCCTTACCCCACCTGACTTGCTCCACACCCTTAACTTCAGCTGCCTTAACTTTATGGTACAGAAGAGGGCTTTGCTCTATTCTGTCCTCAGATGCTTCCCCCTAACGCCTTTATTTGACAGTCCGGCCTTCCCTCAGGGTGTGGGAGCCCACATGGTCGATTCATTCCAGCGTTCTTCCTGGCCTCAGGGCCATGATTTTATACATCCTCATACGGGTACCCCAGTGGTCCTGGCTAGCCCCCGAAACTGGCTGATGTTCATACATATGGACTCTTTTACAAAACAACTTTTCCAATCCTCTCAAATACACCGCCCTCTCACAGAATTTGAAAGATTAAGCACTCTACAAGAAATGCCCATACATCTACTTTCCTCCCTATATGGCCTGCTCCAGGTTCTCACACACACAGGACTACCATCTTACACTAGGTTATGGCCTGCAGACCTGGGAATTGACGTATCTGGGGAAGAGTGTCAAACCGCTTTTCATTTCACCC
Source organism: Glandirana rugosa (assembly GCA_018402905.1). Taxonomy (NCBI): domain Eukaryota; kingdom Metazoa; phylum Chordata; class Amphibia; order Anura; family Ranidae; genus Glandirana; species Glandirana rugosa. The sequence continues at coordinate 1,231,548 of BLSH010555888.1, forward strand.
ACAAATTCTCTATATCCTGTTAATCACAAGAAAAAAAAATCAAAATCCTCTCCCGGTGGTACAGGGACCCCTTGACCCTCCATAGAATTTTTCTGGATACCCCAGCTGAATGCTGGTATTGTGGCGAGGCTCACGGAACATATCTACATGTCTGGTGGGAGTGCGAGAGAATATGTCCCTTCTGGAACCAAGTATTTCAGGAATATAATTATCTATACAATGATTCTTTAACTCCTACGCCTAAGATTGCTCTGCTCTCTATTCTCCCTGGTTCCTTAGTATCTCAGAATAGATGCCTCCTCCATTTTCATTTTGTCAGCTGCCCAACAACTCATCCCATTATACTGGAAATCTACTAGTACTCCTCCTCTAGCCCAGTGGGTTTCCACTATGAACGATATTATGAGAATAGAGGAGAGGCTGGTGTTGGAAAATAATACATTAGACAAATATGAGGTTTTATGATCTATCTGGCTTTGCTTCTCTGCCTCTGGTACTCTCACCAATTTACTAGGACCACAACAAGCCCCGGTACTGGACAGATAGAATGTCCCGTATAGGTCGGATGGGCAGTCCTGCAAGGCTGAGACCTTCCAGCAGACCCTCCCCCTTTCCTTTCTCTATCCCCTCCTATCTTCTTCTGCCTATCTATCCCATCATTCCCTGCTCTGCAACTTTCCCCTCTCCTCTTGCTGTCTTTCAGCCCTCTTCAATCTTGAAAATAACATGGAACAATATTGTGTTACCGATGGTCACAAGTTCTACTATAGGCGATAGCCACTGAGTGGACTCGCGGATATGTTAGCAATTACCACTGTATTCTTGTATTGTGAATATTGCATTCAATAAAAATATTTTCAACTCTAAACATGCATAGGTGTGAACCAGGCCTTAGAGCTCAGGGCCCCACCCTCCCGAGGAAGGTCAGTGTGTCTTAGAGGAGCAGTGTAATATGCTGCCATGCATCAAGATCAGGTTGGGACAGAGGAAGGCCCAAGCCTCAGAGGAAGTCCATGTGGGATGGGAGCAGCCCCCTCTGGGATTTGTTTGATGGTCAGGAAGACAAAAATTTTTTGATAGTCAGGAAGACCCTGCAGAGGTACTGGGTGCAGTAAAGCTGCCACAAGAGAGCTAAGAGGCTGAATGTTATGTCTTTGCAATAATGGTGAGAACTCCTTGCATGGGAAGAGCTATCTGTATGAACTTTGACTTGCTTTTAAATAAAAGTCGGCTGCCATGCCCTTAAAATACAGTTTTGGACTGGCGCAACTCCTACCGCTTGGGTTTATTCACCCCAATCTTACACTATATATATAATTTATTTTTATACAATGTTTTTATGTAAAGCTTTCCTTGAGTCGGATGAACTGGTGCCTGTTTAGAGGTTTACATTGGGGAGACTACATTGGACAACTGATTGGTAGGGAAGATTTTATAAACTTACAGATAGAAGTTTTATAGAAGAACAAATGTTTCTGTGAGATTGTGATTTGACCCTAATTTCCCTAATTCATATGACTGTTAAATGTGCTCAATGAAAAAGAAGTAATTTATTTCCACTCATAAATTCTAACAAGAGGGGTATGCAATTAGATAGCAATGTATCTCAATGCATGCATGTATCTTAGAGCAATAAAATAAATGTGTATGATCCTAAACATGTTTGGCTTAATACAGGATGTGTGTTCAAGATAATTACATAGAATGAAAGATCAAACATATATCATTGCTAAACTTAAAAAATATCCCCGAGGGTGACAAATGTAAGGATAAAGCCCACAGACAAAACCAAAGATTTATTTTATTTATTTCCTCTTTATGGTCGACTGGAACTGCTGAAAGACTTATCTTATTTGAAACAGTATCAAAATATTACACACCCATGCCATGATTCAGGTTTAAGAATAGATAATAAAATGATAAGGTTTGTATGGCTTTCTTTTTACAGAAGACTTAAGGCTAAAAAAGAAAAAAAAATCTGATAACAAAGCTCCAGGAATTGAGATAGCCAGAGGGTTCGGGCAAAACAGTGATTACTTTTCAAATGTGAAAAAGCCACTTATTTTTATTCTGCACCTGCTGCCTTAGCAGTGCTGTATTATTGAAGAGGGGAGCAGCCAGATCTGTATATCAAATAGCTGATTTGAAGATGAGGTCATTCATTCCGTGGTTATATGTTTGCTGTGCTGGGAATGGTTTGTTGCCTAGCAGTAGACCACAAAGTCCCAGCAGGTTTAATGAGTCAGCAGCAGACCCTTCATGTCCCTCGACTTTACCCCAGTTCACTGGATTGCTGTGTGTGTATAAAAAATACAGTATATTGCTAGTCTTGGCAGTTGACAGCCTGTCTGTGCAAGCATGTGCAATAAGGAGATCCCTATGTTTCTTTAGTAAAAAAAGTTTTTTTAGTATATGTAAAATAACTTACAGGAAAAGCTTGTTATTAAATATCTTCCATTACATAACTTTTATGAAAAAAAATGTTAATCAATTACTAAAATTTTCTAGGAGTTCTAAAATATGAAAATGGGGATTATCTTCCCTATTTTACCTGAGGCTGAAGTATGGTTTATTTTGTGACGCAGTTGTGTTTGGCATCTGGATCCCAGTGTACACCTGGGAGCGTTGATATTGATATTGTGTAGGAGAAGGTAGGTATGACAAAGCAGAGTTTAACATAGGCCCCGTTCACAGTGGCATTTGAAACAGGCATTTGGGTCATTATAAAAGAAAAAACTGTGCAAAGAATACAAATCCTAATAAAGCAGCAACTCTCCTGCAAGATATACACAGTGATTAGATATTGTGATAAATAGAGTTGCGCTACATTCAAACAGACATTGTGATTAATAAAAATGATTGGGAAATAGTCCAAAATGTGAATTGCTTGTCCTATTAGGATAGCCAGGACGTGCCCCAGGACGATGTCAGCTTGTGACGAAACGTGTCGGGAGGAGCGACGTGCTGACATCACCGTGTGGTCCCGGAAGGATGGGCATCTTTGTTACAGCCGTCTGGCTTATTTTATATATACTTCTTTTAACGACCTTGATGTAAGTGCATTACATTATAGTTTTGTATTAAAGTTTGGGGTTTCACACTATGGCGAGTTTATCTTTTTTTGGGGATCTATGAGTATTTATACTCTGAGGGAACAACTCGTTACTACAAAGTCCTGTGAAGGGTTCTGGACCTAGTCTCCAACACAAGGACAGCCGTGCCCTGGTTTATGGATTATGGACTTGGTGAGAGTTGCCATTTGGATAAAGGCCATGGCTGGGTATTAGCCACAAGTGATTGTGGCCTTCCGTAATAGGAGGTCCCCATCAGCTGGTAAGTGAGCATTTCTTGCGGTGGAAGTTGCACATTTATCCATGGTTGTGGACACTACTATTTTGGGAGGACACTTTGGTTAACGTGGACTCTGTTCAGGCATTTGGGTCATGTTTTTGCTGCTCCCTGAATGCCTAGCAAAGCAGCCTACAATGGATAATATAGAAAGATCTCTTGACATTTGAAAAACATGTATCATTTGGGTTGCTTCATGTCGCTGTGCAGCAAAAATAAAACTACATGTCGAGTTGAAGCTTGTCAACTCTTTCCATTTAAGTATGTGCCGTAAGCATGCCTGCAGTGTTTACAGTGCATATACAGCATGTTTTAAAAGTGTTTTTTATGATATGGAAAAAAAACATTTTCCCTAACAAAAAAATAAATCAGTTGGAGGGAGCCTGGGGTGCAGCAAATTTTTTGCAAGTATGAACTTAGTGTTAGGATAAGGTTAAAGTTAAGGGTTAAGATTGATTATAGGATTTAGAGGGTTAACTGTTGGGATCAGTTAGAAATAAAGTAAATAGGTAAAATGCAGGATTAGGTTTTAGGTTAAGGATTAAAGTGGTTGTGAAGGCAGAAGGTGTTTTATCCTAATGCATTCTATGCATTAAGATGAAAAACCTTTTGTGTACAGCAGCCCCCCCTTAGCCCCCTAATACTTACCTGAGCCCTATCTAGATCCAACGATCTTGCAGGAAGCCTCTCCTCATAGGCTAAGACAGCAACGCAGCGCCATTGGCTCCTGCTGCTGTCAATCAAAGTCAGTCAGCCAATAAGGAGAGAAAGGGGGGTGGGCCGCAGCTCCGCGTCTGAATGGACCCCCATAGCAAACTGCTTGCTGTGGGGGCACTCAACAGGAGGGAGGGGCCAGGAGCAAAGAAGAGGCACCCGATAGGAGGATCTGGGCTGCTCTGTGGAAAACCAACTGGCAGAGGAGGGAAGTATAACATGTTTATTATTTTTATAGAAAAACTCAAGACTTTACAATCACTTTAACGTTAGGATGAGGTTAACAAATAGGGTCACATTAAAATTTATGGTTAGGTTAAGAGTTTAAGATCAAGTGGAGGTTAAGTGTTAAATGTAGGAGTTAAAACAGACCTTGCAATAAAAAGCTGTATATATGTGGACCTTCTCCACTATTCTACAGTATATAGCAGCATTACAAAAATTCACCACAATCTCTGCATTCCAAATGCCTTTGCACAAGTGCGTTTTTGATGCATTCTGATTAGTGTTGAGCGGACACCTGGATGTTCTGGTTCGGCGGGTTTGGCCGAACTTCGCGAAAAAGTTCGGTACCGAACTTGACCTGAACTTCACCCCGGACCCCATTGAAGTCAATGGGGACCCAAACTTTTCAGCACAAAAATGGCTGCAAAAGGAGGTAAAATGGGGGTACGAGTAGGACAAGTGTCCTACAAAAAATGGGGATAGGGAAAATAACTTAAAATCAATTAAAAAAAAAATAAAAATGGGAAGGGGGGTGGATGTGGAGTAGGAGCCTAGAGGTTGACTAGGCCATGACCGTGGCAGTGTAGGCGATGATTTTAGAACAATAATCTGCCCCTTACAGCAACAGTAGGAACCTGACCCTATAGGAGTAGGAGATGATTTTAGAACAATAATCTGCCCCTTACAGCAACAGTAGGAACCTGACCCTATAGGAGTAGGCGATGATTTTAGAACAATAATCTGTCCCTTACAGCAACAGCAGGAATCTGACCCTATAGGAGTAGGCAATGATTTTAGAACAATAATCTGTCCCTTACAGCAACAGCAGGAACCTGACCCTATAGGAGTAGGTGATAATTTTAGAACAATAATCTGGCCCTTACAGCAACAGCAGGAACCTGAACTTTTAGGAGTAGGTGATGATTTTAGAACAATAATCTGTCCCTTACAGTAACAGCAGGAACCTGACCCTATAGGAGTAGGCGATGATTTTAGAACAATAATCTGTCCCTCAAAGCAGTAGACTCTACCTAGTCCAGAATCAGATCGTTCTGTAATGCAGGATGAGATCTGCACTCTGTCCCTCAAAGCAGTAGTAGTAATCTCTACCTAGAACAGAATTAGATTGTTCTGTAATGCAGGATGAGATGTTATTATATCTGCAATCTGTCCCTCACAGCGCCGACAGCATCCTCACCCAAACTTTTTTTCAAATGTCTGGGTTCGGGTCCGGGTCACGGACACCCCAAAGTTTGGTACGGACCCAAACTTTACAGTTCGGGTTCGCACAACTCTAATTCTGATGCATTCTTTCACCTCTTTTTTCTCAATTCAGGACATGCACGTTCTGGTGCATTTTTGATGCATTACAATGCATTTTGAGGTGTTTTGCTGCATTTCAGATGCAGTCCATACAGAAAAATGCAGCACGTTTTACTTTTGTTGATTGCACTGGAATGTAGTGGTGTGAACTAGGGCTATTGGAATACATGGAAAACACTGTGCATGCATTTTTTTATCTTCGTTATTTTATTACATTTTTTATCACAGACAAAGAGAAGAAAAAAACAGTATACAGGTACAGGTAAAGGAAGGCAATAATGGCATTACAGTCCTTGTAAGATATGTGCACCTAGAATCTCTAACTGACGACTTATCTGAACAGTTAATGCCGCTACCTGTTTAGCCTATCCAAGGCACCTTAATGTGGGGGTGTGTCCATGATTATCATCTGTTGTTAGTACCCCACGTTATGAGAGTATGGTCTGTATCACTCAGTTGTTTAACAGTTATTGACTTTGTCTGACCTACGGAGGCCAGGTTCTTGGGATCTGTTCGGCATATTTAGATCCCCATCAAAGGAGAGGGGGTCGAATATGCCGACCAGCTCTCTATCCGACTCCCAGCCGGGAGCTTGGACAGTGGTCAAATTGTGAAAGGGGAATGAAGGGAATTATGGGGGGATCAGAAAGGGGTAAGGATGGGCAAGAAATGTGAGAAAGAAAGAAAGGGAGAGAGAGAAAGGGAGTGTGTTCCCCTGTTGGGGTATAGCACGGTGGGTATCAACAGGGGGCCAAGGAGGGAAAGGGGGTGAACAGAGTCCTACCATCTACCCTCTCCATTCTCTCCCTCACCCCACCTGCTCATCAGTCAGAGGTTTTTTCTCAGCACATGGGGTTCCGCTATATGAAAGGGGTCAGATTACAAGCCCTATCCAGGTTAAGCTGGTGATATTACTTGAAAGCAGTCTCAATTGTTTGCTTGGATTAAGTCCCTATAGGATTGTGAGTTCCTAAAGGTGAACCACGGTTCCCAAATAAGTGAATATTGGGACATCTTGTCAAGGGTCGTGAATATCAGTTCCTCCATCTCTGTATATGGTTGATTCGGTTAGCCTATTCTTTCATAGAAGGGAGAGATGTAGATCTCCAGTGCACCGAGAGGCACATCCTTGCTAATTTATCCAGTGCATGGCCAGGGATTTGAAGTATGCTTTTTTGGGTATCATGGAGCAGTGCAGTAAGTACTGTGCTGGTGAGAACTCAAGCGGCAAGTGAGTGATAGCCATTGTTGTGTCATGTATTTTCCGCCAGTATTGCTGGACCCGGGGGCAGGACCACCAAATGTGATCAAAAGTGCTTTTTGCCAGATTGTATCTCCAGCATCGGTCAGTGACTGTTCATGTAAATTTGTGGATCAAGTCCGGTATCTTATACCATTTCGTTTTAATTTTATACCCATTCTCTTGGGTTGCTACATTTAGGGAGCCCTTGTGAAGGCATAGATGAATACGGTCCCAAGTAGGGTCCTCTATCTCCCAAAATCTTTTTAGTTTCAGCGAACATCTGAGCGTACAGCGCCAATATTAGGTGGTTTTGGGGTGCGGAACTGGAATATAGAGCTTCAAAAGTTGTAGGAGGTTTCGTAAATTGTTCCCTGCAGACGGGGTTGTTTAAGAAATGTTTCAGTTGTGTATACAGCCACGTAGGAAATGAATTAGTGTTAGACTGGGCAGCAAGATTTGTCTGATGCAGGAACCTTCATTATGTCCCTGTACTCAAATCCTAGTGCGGAAGTGAAAGTCAACGGCCACCTGTCCAGCGACTTCTCCATCCATAATGGCACCAGACAGGGATGTCCTTTATCTCCCATACTTTTGACACTTTTTTGGGACGACTGACATTTATACAGTGATCAGAGCTAAAAACAGCCACTGATTACTGAATAAATGTCACTGGCAGGGAATGGGTTAACACTAAGGGGGCAATCAAGGGGTTAAGTGTGTTCCCTCACTGTGTTCTAACTGTGTGGGGGCTGGGCTGGCAGGGGCATGACAGATCTAACTGATCCTGATTACAGGGATCAGTTTATCACTGTCATGTCCCCTGTCAGAATGGGGAACTGCCGTGTTTACATCTGTGGTTCCCTATTTTTCCTCTGTAGAAGGCGATCGCAGGTGGCAGGAGGACATTGAGTCTGAATACCCGCGGCCACACTCACGCAGGATGCAGCGGGCATGAGAGAGCGCCACCGGCAACTGCATGAATCGCCGTTTATAGACACTATTTGCGCAGCAGAGCCACACTGCCACCGTCTTCTAGGCAACCTTTGTAGGCAAGGTGGTCGGCAAGTGGTTAAATTGTCACTGAACCCACATCATGAAAAAATCAATAAATGGTGTATTACATGCTATTCATAATCAGTCACTATGAGATTCGTTTTCTGTATTCTGCAAAAAACTTGGTTGATCCTGCTGCTCTCTATCTCCCCCATCTGTCCATGTCCCTACTTCAGCTAGGGATTTTGCAGCTGTGGTGGCAACTCTGCACATGCTCAGTTTTCAGTGAGTTTCTATGTTGAGCATTTCCTCCCTAACACATCTGAGCAGCCCATGTGACTATATGCGGGTGTATACATAGTGGTAGATGACAGCCCACTCCCTTCCTCCTCATCCATGCCCGCTAACCAGCTTAACGCAAAGGGGGCAGGATATTACATTATATCTATATCTATATATATATTATAGATTAATGGAGGCTTCACCTCCCTCTCATTCTAAAACACGGGCTGGAGGGACTGAAGGGATGTGACTCAGTCTGTGACTGGCAGAAATCCATCCACACCATGTTATTTCAATAAAATAATAAATATTTCATTTCAAATATACAGGGTGGGCCATTTATATGGATACACCTTAATAAAATGGGAATGGTTGGTGTTATTAACTTCCTGTTTGTGGCACATTAGTATATGTGAGGGGGGAAACTTTTCAAGATGGGTGGTAACCATGGCGGCCATTTTGAAATCGGCCATTTTGAATCCAACTTTTGTTTTTTCAATAGGAAGAGGGTCATGTGGCACATCAAACTTATTGGGAATTTCACAAGAAAAACAATGGTGTGCTTGGTTTTAACGTAACTTTATTCTTTCATGAGTTATTTACAAGTTTCTGACCACTTATAAAATGTGTTCAATGTGCTGCCCATTGTGTTGGATTGTCAATGCAACCCTCTTCTCCCACACTTCACACACTGATAGCAACACCGCAGGAGAAATGCTAGCACAGGCTTCCAGTATCCGTAGTATCAGGTGCTGCACATCTCGTATCTTCACAGCATATGGTTTTTTTATGGTTTTTATGGTCAGTAAAAACCAATACCAGGTGAGCTGCTCCTTCCAGGAGGTACCGTCATTCCTCCAAAGCCGACTTGATGGCCAGCAATTCCATGCAATTCACTGATATCATAGTTCCA
>BLSH010555921.1:6623-18580 GCA_018402905.1 Glandirana rugosa
AGGTGTGATCAATATTCAGTGATTGGCACCATAACTTGTAGACTCTATAACTTTCACAAAGACCAAATAATATACACTAATTTGTTTTTTTTTTTACCAAAGATATATAGCAGTATAAATTTTGGCCAACATTTATGAAGAAAAATTACTAATTTGCAAAATTTTATAACAGAAACAAAGAAAAATTATTTTTTTTACAAAATTTTCGGTCTTTTTTAAATTATAGCGCAAAAAATAAAAAACCCAACGGTGATTAAATACCACCAAAAGAAAGCTCTATTTGTGTGAAAAAAAGGACGCAAATTTCATATGGGTACAATGTTGCATGACTGAGTAATTGTCATTCAAAATGTGAGAGCACTGAAAGCTGAAAATTGGTCTGGTTAGGAAGGGGGTTTAAGTGCCCAGTTGTCAAGTGGTTAAAAGAATTAAAGTTAATTCACCAAAGAACTCTCATCTTTAGAGCAGGTTGAATATTGCTGCATTTGCTATTGTGGTGTTACACTTGTTTATCTACTGTTTGCTGGTGTTATACCTGTTTATCTACTATTGCTGGTTTTATAATTGTTTATCTACTGTTTGCTGGTGTCTGGTGAGTGAACAGTAGAGAGTGGTCTGACTCTTCAGAGGTCAGAGGACTTTCCTGTGCCCCACTCACATGCACAGTATACTGACCTGCTTATATACATGTTGGTTGAACCTATAGAGTCATAAGTAATATACCTTGTTATTCACTTGTGTTTAACTTTGTTCGATTTTGGGAATTACTGATATACCCTGTTGAATACAATTTCTTTCCAAGCAATATATTTTGAGTAAACACTATTGATTTCCTCATTCTTGCATATTCCTTCACTGTGTACTATTTAAAGGGGAACTAACAATATGAGTGAACCCAGTGTGTCAGAGGTGGCTGAGGACTCCCAAAGTCGGGGAAACCAGGGGGTATTGACTTATCTTGCTATCCTCAAGAGGGCAGCGCTACACATACATAGTGCAGTGGTCCGGGTTGGGTAACGTACATGGTACAGGGGTCTGGGTTGGGTAACGTACATAGTGCAGAGGTCTGGGTAGGGTAATGTAAATAGTTCAAGGGTCTGGGTAGGGTAACATACATAGTGCAGAGGTCTGGGTAGGGTAGCGTACATAGTGCAAGGGTCTGGGTAGGGTAACGTACATAGTGCAGGGGTCTGGGTTTGGTAACGTACATGGTGCAGGGGTCTGGGTTTGGTAACGTACATAGTGCAGGGGTCTGGGTTTGGGTAGTGAACATAGTGCAGGAGTCTGGGTAACGTACATACTGCAGGGGTCTGGGTTGGGTAATGTACATAGTGGAGGGGTCCGGGTTGGGTAACATACATAGTGCAGGGGTCTGGGTTGGGTAACGTACATAGTGCAGAGGTCTGGGTAGGGTAACGTAAATAGTGCAAGGGTCTGGGTAGGGTAACGTACATAGTGCAGGGGTCTGGGTTGGGTAAGATACATAGTGCAGAGGTCTGGGTAGGGTAACGTACATAGTGCAAGGGTCTGGGTAGGGTAACGTACATAGTGCAGGGGTCTGGGTTTGCTAACGTACATGGTGCAGGGGTCTGGGTTGGGTAATGAACATAGTGCAGGAGTCTGGGTAACGTACATACTGCAGGGGTCTGGGTTGGGTAATGTACATAGTGCAGGGGTCTGGGTTGGGTAAGATACACAGTGCAGGGGTCTGGGTTGAGTAATGTGCATAATGCAGGGCTCTGGATTGGGTAACGTACATAGTGCAGGGGTCTGGGCAGGTTGACATACATAGTGCAGGGATCTGGGTTGGGTAACGTCAGGGTGGATAAAAATCAGTGATTTTTTTTTTTAATCTGATTTTTTTTTTTATCAAATTTATTTTAATAAAATTCTTTTGGAGTAAAAATCTATCTAAAGATAGTTTTCTATTTAAGATACATTTATAATTTAGTTTATTCAGCATGAAATGGAGCTTAGTTATGTAGCATGAGGCTGTATATTCTGCAATATTTACATTTTTGGTAAACTCATTCAATGAATCCAAGCTCTACAAGCTAATAGGTGACACTGATGAAGAGGCACTGATGGGCACTGATTAGCAGCACTGGTTGGGACTGATTGGCAGCACTGGTGGGACTGCACTGATAATCAGTGCCCTGATTAGTGATGGCTCGTGTTTTTTTATGGGGGGTTAGCAAACAATCCCCAGCCATCTTGTGGGCAGCGCTCCGGGCGATGTTGGCTATTCTCCGGGTTGCGGATGGCTGCTGTCTCGGTTCCCCAGCGTTTCCTCCCTCCTCCTCCTGGCGGCCAATCCGATTGGATCTCCTTTTGGACAGTCGGGTGATGGGTCTCATGGCCCGCTTCCTGATTGACCGGGTGAAGAATTAGTGTTACAATAGCGAATGTTCATTCGCTATTGTCACACAACTGGGTGGGCTCGGAGTACAGTGCTCTGTGCCCGAGCCCATCCTTTTTTGAAGCCTCTGGCTCTAACCACGTGCTTCAACCCCCCCCCCCCCCCCCCAATTGTAATCCATGCATTCGGCGCCCTGCATGTAGATCAGGGGGCTGGACGCATGGATGGGGAGGGGGGACATCACCTGTGCGCCCCTAATGGACGGACCGCCACTGGCCCTGATTATCAGTGTAGATGTCCCTTTTAGAGAAACCAGTTATCAGCGTTATGACGGCTATTATGACGGCGTCCCAGAACTAGATGACCATGCTGTAGCTGTCACTTGGCTATAGTGCAGTCGGCAAGTAGTTAAGCATTGTAATTTGTCGCCATTCCACGAGTGTGCGCAATTGTAAAGCATGACATGTTAGGTATCTATTTACTTGGCGTAATATCATCTTTCATATTTAAAAAACAATTGGGGTATATATTGTTCTTGTATTTCATGAAAGTGTATTTAAAAAAAAAAAAAAAGTGTTTGAAAAGCTGTTGCACAAATATGGTGTGACAAAAATTGCAACGATTCACTAAGGTCACTGCTAAAAAAAAAAAAGCGTGTAATGTTTGTGGGTTATAAGTAGAGTTGAGCGAACACCTGGACGTTCGGGTTCGGAGGGTCAGAATGAACTTTGGGAAAAAGTCCGGGTTCGGCACCGAATGTTGCCCGAACTTTATCCCGGACGTCAATGGGGACCCGAACTTTTAGGCACAAAAATGGCTGTAACAAAGTCCTGGCAAGTGCTAGAGGGCTGCAAAAGTAAAATGGGGGTAAGAGTAGGGCAAGTGCCCTACAAAAAAATGGGGATAGGGAAAATAAATTAAAATCAAATAAACTAGGAGATGATTTTTGAACAATAATGTGTCACTTACAGCTGCAGCTAGAACCTCTCCCTTTAGAACTAACTAGGAGGTGATTTTTGAACAATAATCTGTCCCTCTAAGCAGAAGCCTCTACCTAGTGCAGTCAGATCGCTCAAAGCAGCAGTATGTGAAATCTCAAATTACTCCCACAATCTGAGCGTTGTGTACGATCCCACAATCTGATCGTTGTGTACGATCGTAAGGATCGTTGTGTTATGAAGGGTTTGATCTGCAATCTGTCACTCAAAGCAGCAGTATGTAAAATCTCAAATTACTCCCACGTGTTGCTAGCGATGCTAACATGTGTTGCTAGTCTAACACCCTCATTAAACTCTAAAATGTATGACGACGAAACTCACTGTCTAACGTCTAGTTTGAGACGTATTGTGTTGCTAGCGATGCTAGCATGTGTTGCTAGTCTAACACCCTAGCTCGTAGCGATCGTTGTGTTATGCAGAGTTTGATCTGCAATCTGTCACTCAAAGCAGCAGTATGTGAAATCTCAAATTTCTGCAATCTGTCCCTCAGAGCAACAGTAGTAGTAATCTCAGGATGCAGGATCAGATGTTAAAATGTCTGCAATCTGTCCCTCACAAAAACGCCAGCAGCTTCCTCTCCCTACACTAAGCCAAGAGCATGTGACATGCAGCACTGTGACTCCAGCCTCATATAGAGGCTGGGTCACATGATGCACTGGCCAATCACAGCCATGCCATTAGTAGGCATGGCTGTGATGGCTATTCAACATGCGTGATCAACTACCAGAACCCAGAACCCGAACCTGAATGTTTTTTGAAACGTCCGTGTTCAGGTCCGGGTCCCGGACACCCCAAAGTTCGGTATGGACCCGAACGTTACAGTCCGGGTTCGCTCAACACTAGTTATAAGTCATTTTCTAGCAAACAATACTGATTTAAACTTGGTCTTAAAGTGGTTAACCACTTGTGGACCGCCCGCCGTCATTATACGGCAGTACTTTGTCGTTGAATACCATTGTTTTAATAGCAGATAGCTGCCATATTCCCGGTATTTCCTTAAATGGCAGGCAGCTGGCTTTCACATAAGTGGTCTCTGCGGCGGATTCGCCATGAGATCACTTTTATCGGGGGCACCTCTCCCGCCACTTTCCCGTCGTCTCTGCCACTTACCGTAGCGGCCAGTAGCAGCGGAGACGATCGGGTCCTCTTCTCACAATGCCTGGATGCCGAGTGAGCGGAAGATGGGGCCCACTCAGCTCCATAGCAGTGAAGGGCGGAAGCGATGTCAAACATCACTTCCACCCAAAGATCTTAACCACTTGCCTACCGCCCACCGTCAAATGACGGCGGAGCGGCGAGGCTCTCGTTCTGGGACGACATCATATGACGTCGCCCCTTTAAGCCGGGATCGCGCGCGATCGGGCGCGCGCATTTCGGCTCTGTCGGTGTCGGCGTGTCCCCAGGACACACCGCGTCACTGACAGGGGTGAACAGCCATTGGCCATGGCAGTGTACCATGTGATCGGCCGTGACGAAGTCACGGCTGATCACAAATGGCACTTCCCCCATTCGGACGACGCATGCGCACAATCGGGAGCGGGCTGTGCGTGCGTGTCGGTGGCGGCGTGTTCCCAGGGAACACTGCCTGTCAACGACACTGGTATCAGCCGCCGGCCGGCGGCTGTTACCTTGTGATCGGCTGTGATCTACTTCACAGCCGATCACATGTAATTTAAACAGAGCGGTAACTCACTGTTACCAGCTCTTCTCTCCTCACACAGTTTCCAGTGTGAGGAGAGAAGAGCTAGGATCAGTGAGTTACTGATCTGTAAAACACAAACACATCTGTCATCAGACTGCCATCATAAAGTGCACCTGTCACCTATCACCTGTCAGTGACCGTGGCATGTCACTCGTCACCCATCAGTGATACCATGGCATGTCACCCGTCACCCATCAGTGACCGAGGCCTGTCACCCGTCAGTGACCGTGGCGTGTCACCCGTCAGTGACCGTGGCGTGTCACCCATCACCCGTCAGTGAGCGTGGCGTGTCATCCGTCACCCGTCAGTGACCGTGGTGTGTCACCCGTCATCCGTCAGTGACCGTGGCGTGTCACCCGTCACCCATCAGTGACCGTGGCGTTCCACCCGTCAGTGACCGTGGCGTGTCACCTGTCAGTGACCGTGGCGTGTCACCCAACACCCATCAGTGACCGTGGCGTGTCACCTATCAGTTACCGTGGTGTGTAAACCGTCACACATCAGTGACCGTGGCCTGTCACCCAACACTGACCATGGCCTGTCACCTGTCCCCCATCACTGACCATGGCCTGTCACCCATCAGTGACCACCGCTAGTCACCCGTGGCCTGTCACCCGTCACCCATCAGTGACCACTGCCAGTCACCCATCACCCATCAGTGACCGTGACCAGTCACCCATCAGTGACCACCACCAGACACCCGTCACCCATCAGTGACCACCGCCAGTCACCCGTCACTCACCAGTGACCACCGCCAGTCACCCATCAGTGACCACCGTCAGTCACCTGTCACGCATCTGTGACCACCGCCAGTCACCCGTCACGCATTAGTGATCACCGCCAAACACCGGCCACCCATCAGTGACCACCGCCAGACACCCGTCACCTATCAGTGATCACCGCCAGACACGCGGCACCCATCAGTGACCACCGCCAGTCACCCATCAGTGACCACCACCAGACACCAGTCACCCATAAGTGACCACCACCAGACACCCATCACCCATCAGTGACCACCACCAGACACCCGGCACCCATCAGTGACCACCGCCAGTCATCCATCACCTATCCGTGACCACCGCCAGTCACCTGTCACCCATCAGTAACCTCCACCAATCACCCGGCACCCATCAGTGACCACCACAAGACACCCATCACGCATCAGTGACCACCACCAGACACCCAGCCCCATCAGTGACCACCACCAGTCACATGTCACCCATCAGTGACCTCCACCAGTCACCCATCAGTGACCACCACCATTCATCCATCAGTGACCACCACCAGTCACCCGTCATCCATCAGTGACCACCACCAGTCACCTGTCACCCATCAGTGACCACCACCAGACACCCATCAGCGACCACCGTCAGACACCCATCACCCATCAGTGACCACCGCCAGTCACCCATCACCCATCAGTGACCACCACCAGTCACCCATCAGTGACCATCGCCAATCACCTGTCAGTGATCGTCACACCCATGAGTAAACATCACCTGTAAAAGTCTCACACATTTGGTATCGTTATACTCAGGAGGAGTAGCAGAATGTATTTTGGGGTGTCATTTTTGCTATGTACATGCTATGTGTTGGAAATATCATATAAATGGACAACTTTGTGTAAAAATAAAAGCGTTTTCATTTTTTCCCCACATTTTCCAAAAACTACTGGAAAAAAATGACATGTTCAAAAGACTCATTATGCCTCATAAATAATACGTTGGGGTGTTTGCTTTCCAGAATGGGGTCATTTTGTGGGCGATTCCATTGTCCTGGTGCTCCAGGACCTTCAAAAGTGTAATAGGGTGTTGAGAAATGAAATGTGTAATTTATGCTTGTAAAACGCCTGAAGGTGCTACTTCAATGTTAAGCCTCTGCATGTGGTCAGGCTATGTAAAAGTCTCACACATGTGGTATGGTCATACTCAGGAGGAATAGCAGAATGTATTTTGGGGTGTCATTTTTGCTATGTACATGCTATGTGTTGGAAATATCTTATAAATGGACAACTTTGTGTAAAAAAAATGCGTTTTCATTTTTTTCCCACATTTTCCAAAAACGACTGGAAAAAAATGAACCGTTCAAAAGACTCATTATGCCTCATAGGTTATTCGTTGGGGTGTTTGCTTTCCAGACTGGGGTCATTTTGTGGGCAATTCCATTGTCCTGGTGCTCCAGGGCCTTCAAAAATGTGACGGGTCGTCATGACATTTGATGTGTAATTTATGTCCCTAGAATACCTGACGGTGCTCCCTGCATGTTGGGCCTCTGTATGTGGCCAGGCTGTGAAAAAGTCTCACACATGTGATATCGCCATACTCAGGAGGAGTAGCAGAATGTGTTTTGGGGTGTAATTTGTGGTATGCATATTGCTGGGTGTGAGAAATAACCTGTTAACATATGACAATTTTGTGAAATAAAAAAAAAAGAAAAAAAATCTTCATTTTGCAAAGAATTGTGGGAAAAAATTACAACTTCAAAAAATTCACCATGCCTCTTACTAAATACCTTGGAATGTCTACTTTCCAAAAAGGGATCATTTGGGGGGTATTTGTACATTCCTGGCTTGTTAGGGTCCATGCACACCAGCGGAGCCCGTTTTGACGGGCTCCGCTGCTCAGCGGGGATCCGTCTGTTTATCCCCGCTGAGCCGGCAGATGACAGGACAGTCTCTGCACTCCGTGCAGAGACTGTCCTGACACAGCTCCATTCTCCTCTATGGAGAATCGGATGAACACGGACCATCTGTCCGTGTTCATCCGATCCGCCAGGCGGATGGAAAATAGGGTTTCCATCCGTCTGCTTTTGGCAGATCGGAGCAGATCGGGTGTCAGCGGACATGTCACCACTGACATCCGTCGCTCCATAGAGAGCAATGATCCGCCCGTGTGAAAGGGGCCTTAGGGTCTCAAGAAATGAGATAGGCCGTCAGTATATCAGGTGTGATCAGATCTGATCAATTTTCAATGATTGGCACCATAGCTTGTAAACTCTATAACTTACACAAGGACCAAATAATATACACTTATTTGGGTTATTTTTTACCAAAGATAGGTAGCAGTATAAGGCTACTTTCAGACTGGAACGTTTTACAGACGCTATTTAGCTAAAAATAGCGTCTGTAAAGCGCCTCAAAAGTCCCCCCCCATCCACCCCAATGTGAAAGCCCTGAGTGCTTTCACACTGGGGCGGTGCGCTTGCAGGACATTACAAAAAGTCCTGCAAGCAGCATCTTTGGGGCGGTGAGGGGAGCAGTAATTTACCGATCCTCTACCGCCCCTGCCATTGAAATGAATGGCAAGCGCTGAGTGCCAGCACTTTTAACCCCATTTTAACCCCTTGTGCCGCACACCCGCCTGCACGCGCAAAGTGCTAGCGACTAGCGGGGATTTACCGCTACCGCCCGCCAGCCCCAGTGTAAGAGGGGCCTAAATGTTGGCCAAAATTTACAAAGAAAAATTACTAAATGCTAAATTTTATGACAGAAACAAAAAAAAAATGCATGTTTTTCACAAAATTTTCAATCTTTTTTTATTCATAGCACAAAAAATAAAAAAACCCAGAGGTGATTAAATACCACCAAAGAAAGCTCTATTTGTGTGAAAAAAAGGATGCAAATTTCATATGGGTACAGCGCTGCATGACTGAGTAATTGTCATTCAAAGTGTGAAAAATGGCCTGGACAGGAAGGGGGTTTTTGTGTCCAGTACTGAGGTGGTTAAAGGAGAATTTTTTTTTTTTTTTCAAATGACATTTAATTTTTTTTTTTTCATTTTAGTGTAAATATGAGATGTGAGGTCTTTTTGACCCCCAGATCTCATATTTAAGAGGTCCTGGAATGCTTTTCTGTATTACAAGGAATGTTTACATTTCTTTTAATAGGAATATAAGTGATATTTTTTTTTCTTTTTTAAAGGACTGTGTAAAAATAAAAAGTAAAATAAATAAGAAAAAAAAATGTAAAGCTCCCCGTTCCGCCGAGCTCGCATGCAGAAGCTAACGCATACGTAAATCACGCCCGTATATGAAAGCGGTGTTCAAACCACACATGTGAGGTATCGCCACGATCATTAGAGCGAGGGCAATAATTCTAGCACTAGACCTCCTCTGTAGCTCTAAACTGGTAACCTGTAGGAATTTTAAACAAGTGCCAAAGTTTGTCGCCATTCCATGAGCGGGCGCAATTTTGAAGCATGGCATGTTGGGTTTCAATTTACTCCGTGTAACATCTTTCATAGTATGGAAAAAATTGGGCTGACTTTACTGCTGTCTTATTTAATTTAAAAAATCTGTGCAAATACAGTGTGACATAAAGTATTGCAATGACCACCATTTTATTCTCTAGGGTTTTAGAAAAAAATATATACAGTCAGGTCCATAAATATTGGGACATCGACTCAATTCTAATCTTTTTGGCTCTATACACCACCACAATGGATTTGAAATGAAACGAATAAGATGTGCTTTAACTGCAGACTTTCAGCTTTAATTTGAGGGTACCGTATATACTCGGGTATAAGTCGAGTTTTTCAGCACATTTTTTGTGCTGAAAAAGACCCCCCTCGGCTTATACCCGAGTCAGTGTCTGTGGGTGATCAGTAGTGTCACATTAAACAGAGCCGTGCTGCTTCTAAGAGCCGTTCTGTGCTTTGTAAGTGTGACTAATCACATTGGAATGTAGAGAATGCTGAGAGAGGTGTCAGATTCTCAGCTTGATGTCGGGAGGTGGGCGGGACAAGCTGATGTTAGCTGTTCAGTCCCACCCACCTCCTGATCTCCGTGAAGAGCTGCAGCTCTCTCTCTGCATTCTCAAAATTCTCTGCATTCCAATGTGATTAGTCACAGTTACAAAGCACAGAACGGCTCTTAGAAGCATCACAGCTCTATTTAATGTGAAACTAAACTACCTTACTCATCCCTTATGTGTTCTGGCTACAGTATCTGTGTCCTGACATTAAAATCCCTGTGTCCTGGCATTAAAATCCCTGTGTCCTGGCACCCAGTCCCTGTGTTCTGGCACCCTGTCCCTGTGTTCTGGCACCCTGTCCCTGTGTTCTGGCACCCTGTCCCTGTGTTCTGGCTCCCTGTCCCTGTGTTCTGGCACCCTGTCCCTGTGTTCTGGCTCCCTGTCCCTGTGTTCTGGCACCCCGTCCCTGTGTTCTGGCACCCTGTCCCTGTGTTCTGGCACCCTGTCCCTGTGTACTGGCACCCTGTCCCTGTGTTCTGGCACCCTGTCCCTGTGTTCTGGCACCCTGTCCCTGTGTTCTGGCTCCCTGTCCCTGTGTTCTGGCTGCTGCATTTCACACCCTAGGCTTATACGCGGGTCAATAAGTTTTCCCATATTTTTTGGGCAAAAGTAGGGGGGTCGGCTTATACACGGGTCGACTTATTCGCAAGTATATATGGTATTTACATCCAAATCAGGTGAACGTTGTAGGAATTTCAACAGTTTGTATATGTGCCTCCTACTTTTTCAGGGACTGAAAGTAATGGGACAATTGGATGCTCAGCTGTTCCATGGCCAGGTGTGTGTTATTCCCTCATCATCCCATTTACAAGGAGCAGATAAAAGGTCCAGAGTTCATTTCAAGTGTGCTATTTGCATTTGGAATCTGTTGCTGTCAACTCTCAATATGAGATCCAAAGAGCTGTCACTATCAGTGAAGCAAGCCATCATTAGGCTGAAAAAAACAGAACAAACCCATCAGAGAGATAGCAAAAACATTAGGTGCGGCCAAATTAACTGTTTGGAACATCCTTAAAAAGAAAGAACGCACTGGTGAGCTCAGCAACACCAAAAGACCCGGAAGACCATGGAAAACAACTGTGGTGGATGACCGAATAATTCTTTCCCTGGTGAAGAAAACACCCTTCACAACAGTTGGCCAGATCAAGAACACTCTCCAGGAGGTAGGTGTATGTGTGTCATAGTCAACAAACAAGAGAAGACTTCACCAGAGTGAATACAGAGGGTTCACCACAAGATGTAAACCATTGGTGAGCCTCAAAAACAGGAAAGCCAGATTAGAGTTTGCCAAACAACATCTAAAAAAGCCTTCACAGTTCTGGAACAACATCCTATGGACAGATGAGACCAAGATCAACTTGTACCAGAGTGATGGGAAGAGAAGAGTATGGAGAAGGAAAGGAACTGCTCATGATCCAAAGCATACCACCTCATCAGTGAAGCATGGTGGTGGTAGTGTTATGGGGTGGGCATGTATGGCTGCCAATGGAACTGGTTCTCTTGTATTTATTGATGATGTGACTGCTGACAAAAGCAGCAGGATGAATTCTGAAGTGTTTCAGGCAATATTTTGTTTGGGGGTTCTAAGTAATTTTATAGGAAAAAAACTTGATTTCACCTCATTTTTTCAGCAGAATCTCAAAAAGAGGAAAACGTCAATAACATTTCTATTTCTTCATTTGCAGCATTTTTTGACACCTGCCTAAATCGTTTGCACAGTACTGTATAGATTGTGACACAGGGAGGGGAAAGAGGAAACAAGCCAATCAGAAGGCTGCTAGGCAGCAGCGGGCGGGGCTCAGTTGCTGTCACACGTGAACCGGATTGGGCCCGTTTACCGTTTCGGAACAGTGGCGGGTCACCGCACAAAATGACCCGACGGTATACGAAGACTAACCGGTCGAAGTAACAGTGAGACAGAAACCGAATCTTGAAAAGATAAATGGAGTCGGGTCTCATGGTTGCGCCGTGTATCTGGGCGGATGACGAGACATTAACCGAGCAACAAGTGTGCCAGTGATCCCCGCCCAAGTGCACACTGTCGTTGACTCGGGGCGGGCGACGACGGATCGTCGGAAGACTAACCGAACAAAGGAGAAAGGGGAGGGACACAGTGTTAGATATGTCATGACACGTTTGCTAAATCCG
>BLSH010555921.1:26502-39595 GCA_018402905.1 Glandirana rugosa
AAAAAACAACCCCCCCCCCCGTATAAAAATTTACGGAGCTCTCTTCAGTCATATAAAACCCTGCCCGTCAGCATTTAAAAATATGCCCCCCCCCCCAACAAAAAAGCTGTGTACTTTTACTGTTAGGCTGGATTCACACCTATGCAAAAAGCACTAAAAATGCATAGGTGTGAATCCAGCCTTAGGGCACTTGCCTGTCTAGGCATCCAGCGTTATCCCCACCCAAGTTGATTCTTGAATCGGCTGTCAGGTGCTGGCACCGCCATCTTGGCTAAGAAAAACAGCCAATTTCCTACTGTGCATGCGCAAATTGCACATCGCTTTGTGAATGGGCCAGTGTCCTGTCAAAATACCGCTACCCATCAGAAAATGTAACGGAAGTGATGTTCCCAGCAAAAAATGCTTACTGCGCATGCGCCACGCGCTCCAACATGGCCGATATGCGTTCCAATAGTTTTCCTAATCTGACAGAATACGAAGGCGGCAGCGGACATCTTCTTACACCCAGGCAAGTCTTCAACTTCACACTTATTATACCAGTAAACTCACCTTATATACTGAAATACAGCATTTTTTAATCTGTGACACTGTTTTGATGTTTCATTTGAAAAGCAGCGACAAGCCTGTAGGCAGAAGGTGGCGATGGCCATCTTGGTACACCCGCACTGCTCAGTGCCAACCTGATTATATAGTGAACTAGACTGTTTCACTCGGTCTGGGTGAAATAGTCTATTTTAGTATATAAGGGGAGTCAACTGCTAAAATAAGTGTGTCAAAGACTTGCCTGTGTGTAAAAAGATGTTACAAGATGTTCACTGCCGCCTTCGTGTTCTGTCAGATTAAGGAACCTATTGAAACGCATAACTGCCATGTTGGAACGCACAGTGCATTCGCAATAAGCTTTTTTGTTCAACGTGCATTTTTTAATGGACAGTGGTATTCTGATAGAACACTGGGGTGGGAGGGAGTGGGTACCTGTCAAAAGCCGGTACCTGCGTGTACCTGCCGCCCCCCCCCCCCCCAAAAGGGCGGAGCTTTTCCCTTTTTGGGTGGAGCTCCGCTTTAATACCGTTTTAAATTTATACTTTCCTCATAGCTGTCTTCTGCCTGTGGCAATCATGACTTCAGTCCTTACGGTGAGAACCTGGGGAATATAGAACAGCCAAAACCTTGTGAGAAGATGCTCTTGCAATCCACTGGAGTGTCTTTTTTGGAAGAGTTTACCTGCTCTGTATTCCCCCGGAATCTTCCAGAAAGGATGGCAATGTTATGCCCAGCAAGAGGCGCATTCGACAACTTCAAACATCAGGTTTTTAAAGGGAAGGGGAAACTTGGACAATTTGAGTGGACCTGGCATTGTACTGCATGATGTGCTTTAAACATTGCACAATATATACAAAATCCCCGGGAGTGTGCTCCCTTCATGTATTTGAAAATGTAGCAACTAAGATCTCCTTTTTGTTACAAATTATAAAACAAAGATTAGATCGGTCATCTCTGTTGATTGCCATGGCTGCATGCCACCGTATAATTTATTGTTTGATGACACTACAAATGCTGATGACTGGTACCGGGGTCATAGCAGATAGCTGGGAGTTACAGGTTTCAGTGTGCAGAGTTTGCTAGTAAGAGGATATTCCTTTTAAAGTCTATGTTCAAAATGTAAAATCATTATATTAATTTCCGCATTTTATTTCAATTACTTCTAGCCTAGTCTTATTAATCTGAAAGATCTCATAGAAGAATTTCAGGTATGGATATGTTATACATAGTTGCATAGTTCCAGCCTAAACGAATGTAACTATGTACCTGGCTGATGCCCCTGGAAGCTGGAAATCACTGAAGTGGACACTGCTGCACCAGTGATCTCTTGCTTCTGGGTCCCGTGCCAAGCGGCTGACCTGCTGCCCTCTGAACTCAGGAGGTTGCCCACCTGGCACCCGTGCCTTTCAGAGAATTGCATACCCTAAATTAATGCAAAGCCTTCTCTCATTGGAAGAGGATAGCGCAACGTCACTGCCCCACTTCTCCACCTTGTCCATTCAGAGAATGCTATGCATTCATGGTGCCCAATGCCAAGTGGCTGATCTCCTGCGTTTTCCGAATGCAGCAGGGCAGCCACTTGGCATCGGACTCTGAAGCAAGTGGAGATCGCTTCAGTAGCGGTATCTACTGCATTGGTTTCCAGCTTTTAAAGGGGATCGGCCAGGTGTGCTATATGCATAGTTACATTGGTTCAAGCTGCACCAATTTAACGGTATAAAATATCTATACCTGGAGTTCATCTTTAAAGGGGTTGTAAAGTCTCCCAGGTTTTTCACCTTTATGCATTAAGGTAAAAAAACCTTCTGTGCTGGAGCTGCACCCAGAGCCCCCCCCCCCCCTTTTTCTTACCTGAGCCTGATCGTTCCAGAGACGTGTATGAGCCCAGCAGCTCCAGCCCTTGTCTCGGGTCCTCATTGGATAGATTGATAGCAGCAGGAGCCATTGGTTCTTGCTGCTGTCAATTAAATCCAGTGACACAGGAGCCAGGGGGTAAGAGCCGGGAGTCCTGCTGTTCTTGTCAATGGATGCAGCAGCAGGACTCAGCAGTGCGCCTCTCCGTGGGGGCCCCCGATGAAGAGGAGGAGCCGGGAGCTCCGCCGGGACACCCAGAAAAAGAGGATCGGCACTGCTCTGTGCAAACCCTTGCACAGAGCAGATAAGTACAACATGTTTGTTATTTAAAAAAAAAACAAACCTTTACAACAGGGGTCTCAAACTGGTGGCCCTCCAGCAGTTGTGAAACTACAAGTCCCATGAAGCCTTGCAGGGCTGACAGTTACAAGCATGACTCTCTCAGGCAGAGGCATGATGGGACTTGTAGTTCCACAGCAGCTGGAGGGCCACCAGTTTGAAAACCCTGCTTTACAATCACTTTGAGGCTGGGTTCACACTATTGCGAAATTTGATGCGGATTTCCCATCCCAATCCATCCGAATTCAGCCAAAAATATGGGCTGAAATCGGACCTGAAACGGTGAACCAGTACATACCGGACCCCTGCTGGGAGCCGCATGTGGTGATAGCGTGAACCCAGCCTAAAGTTTGTAAACTTCATTTGTGAAGATCCCCACATTTTATCGCCTTAAATTCAGTGACACGTATGCATAATGCCCTGTTACAAGGCTCCGCTGTGTCACGCATTTCACAGAACCTGCCTTGTGCCAGAGGTGCTGGGAGGAGGATTTTCAGGAGGTGGAGTCAGCACAGGAATCACTGCCTGCAGTCAACAAGGTACCACTGGGTTATATAGTCCTTAGAGAACTGTGGGTGGGGCTGAGCCTCGCTGTCTGTGTCTATAGACACAGTTAGCACAGCTCGGGATTGAACCCGCAGGTGTGCCACTATAGGAAGAGGCCAGGAGTGCCAGGGGATTGCATAGAGCAGGTAAGTATAAATCTGTGGGGGTTTTTTTGTTGTGTTTTTTTTTATTTAGCATATACAATCACTTTAACTTCCCTTTACCCATTATTGAGTTTTTTTATTTTAGGTTTGCAGTAATCAGACTGCAGTAGTTATTCTTGCAGGCCTCTTATCTGAATCCATCTCTGTGATACCAATCGCTGTGCTTTGTGTTTGGTATCACAGCTGTGTGTTGTTGTGATGCTGCAGATGGGTTCATCTGGTGGGACTGGCTGATGACATTCAGGCAATGACTGGTACTGTTTGTATGCTCGGTGTTTACTACACGTAGTTGTGCTGCCTCATTCCCCGGCAGCGTGAGTGAAAGCCTGTGGACTGCGATGTGCTTCTGTTGTTGCTGTTACTAGATCTATCTGGGGCACCATGCTGCTGACTGTACATCTCTCTCTTGTACTTATTGCCAGCCATGCTAGCATTACAAGCTACACAATGAATAATGTATAACTTCTCCCAGCTGCTTTGTGCTCTGCTCCGCCAGCACTCCGGCGTTTTAATGTTTTATTGGGAATATTGAACTCCCAAAAGGAGAATGATGTAATATCGGCCTCTTGCGTATAAACACATAAAAAGTGCTGTTTGAACTTTAGGCCTCATGCACACAGGGCGTTTTTTGACTTTTTTACAGCGGCTGTTTTTAGCTGCAGACGTTTTTTTTTCAGTCAATAAACCCTCCATCATGTTATCCTATGGGTTCATGCACACACAGGCTGTTATCAGCTGTTTTTAGCAGTGACGTTTTTGAGCTGAAAAAAAACCTGAGGGTTCTGACAGATGGTTTTCAGCTGTAAAAATGGTCAAACGCTCAAAAATGTTGATCCCCAACGTTTTTGGACATTTTAGATCAATTGGGGGAAAAAAAAAAAAAAAACCCCACTGGCCCTTTTAAAAATGCAAAAAAAAGGGCAAAAACACTGGTAAAAGCTGAAAAAAATCACTGTTAAGCTACTGACGTTTTTTGGTCTTTTTTTTTTTTTTTTTTTTTTTTTTTAGGTCCTGTGTGCATGAAGCCTTACAGTTTTACAACCCCTGTCATTCTGATGCTATCTATCTATGTATGTTTGTCTGTGTGTATGTATATATGTTTATATTAAGGTGAAAAAAACCTTATGTTTTTATGTGTGTGTGTGTGTGTGTGTGTGTGTGTGTGTGTGTGTGTGTGTGTGTGTGTGTGTGTATGTATATATATATATATATATATATATATATATATATATATATATATATTTACACTCGAGTATAAGCCGAGGCACCTAACTTTACCACAAAAAAAAACTGGGAAAACCTATTGACTCAAGTATAAGCCTAGGGTGGGAAATGCAGCAGCTACTGGTAAATTTCAAAAATAAAAATAGATACCAAGAACACAGGCATTGTAGCTAGTACACAGGGAGTGAGCCATTACACAGGGACAGGGAGCACAGTACCGTCTCTTCTCCTCTTCAGACTCCATGTCAGCTGATCCGGACCCGCCCACAGCACAGTGACAAGCCTATCACTGGCAGTCACTGTGCACTGCAGCCAATCAGCCTGTTCAGCGCACATACGTAGACTTTTCAGATGAGACACTGACTCAAGTATAAGCCCAGGGGGGCCTTTTTCAGCACAAAAAAATTTGCTGAAAAACTTGGCTTTTACTCGAGTATATACGATGTGTGTGTGTGTGTGTGTGTGTGTGTGTGTGTATTCATGCACATATTGTGACATCAGACGAAACTGACAGCCTATGGAAAAATATTACCTGCAATCCATAAAAAGCGGATGCCAGATTTGTTATATTTGAAGATAATGACGTAAACCATACTTTAAATCACTTGTCCCCTAGACCTGGACAGGCTAGTGAAGTATCAAATGAGGAGTGTCTGCATTCTAGGTGTCTATGGGGGGCTTTTTTTTATTTTTTTATTTTTTTTTCCCTGCAGGGTGCCCACCTACAACCTCACAAACTCATGAAATAATGTAAACTTTGCGAGTCATCAAAGTCACTCCTATAGCCTGTGTTGCTATCAAATTGCTATCAAATGCTGGCTTGTACTGTAGGCATTCTACAAGCGCATGCATTTAAACGCAAAAGGCTGTGATAGATCTGCTTGGCGTGCAGTGCAGTGCAGGCGTATCTCCAATGCAACACAATGCAGAGGGTCAAGCGCAGCCCTAAGGCTTTGTTTAGATTAGCGGTTGGGGGGGGGGTTTAAAATCATGTGGTTGAGTTGCATTTTTAGTACCCACCCCCTTAACCACTTCAATACCGGGCACTTTCACCCCCTTCTGGCCCAGTCCAATTTTCAGTTTTCGGCGCTGTTGCATTTTGAGTGACAATTGCGCGGTCACGCTACATTATACTCAAGTGTCATTTTTATAATTTTCTCCACAAATAGAGCTTTCTTTTGGTGGTATTTGATCATCACTGGGGTTTTTATTTTTTTGTGCTACAAATATTAAAAAAAAAAAAAAAAGACCGAAAATTTTGAAAAAAAAAAAAAAAGTTTTTCTTCGCTTCTGTTACAAAACATAGTAAATAACTCTTCTCCTTCACTGATGAGTCTGCATTGACAGGCACTGATGAAACACTTATATACAGCACTGGTGGGCACTGATAGATGACACTTATAGGCAGCATTTATTAGGAGGCACTGACAGGCATCACTGATAGGCACAGAGTGCCATCCTAATGGGAACTAATTGGCATCCCTGGTGGTCTCCAGTGGGCATCCTTGATGGGTCTGCACTTATAATCAATGCGCTGATTATCAGCACAGGCCCCCCCCCCCCCCTTTCAGGAGAGCAGCCAATCGCCGCTCCTCTACTCACTCACGCCAGTGCGAGTAGAAGAAAAGCCGATAAACTGCTCTTCCTGGTTACCATGTCATGAGCTATGATTGGACACAGCTGATCACATGGTAAAGAGCCTATGCCAGAGGCTCTTTACTAGGATCGGAGATGCGGTGTGTCAGACTGACCCACCACACCACTGTTCACCTTTATCCTGCTGGACGTCCTATCATGCCCGGTCAGGATAATGAAACCACTTTCCGGACGTCATTCTGCTATATGGCGGGCGAGAAGTGGTTAAAGGATAACTTCACTTTCAAATAAAAAAAAAAAATGTAATCTAGTGTTTTAAGGGAAACCCCAAACTCATGGGTTTCAGTAACATTTTGACTGCTGAAGCCAGATAGAAAAATAGATGTATTTATTATAGAGGCTTGGAGAGCAGCACAAATACATAGTGTTGGTTTAACCAGTTGCCGATCAGTTGCTCGGCTGCACAAACCGCCGCCGTCCGCGAATGCGCGATTTGCGAGCGCGCGCGCGCGCTCCGGCTCCGTGAGCTTGCCCGCGGGTCAGGTGGATCTCCGTACTGCCATCTACGGAGGCAGTACGGGGATCCGGTGATGTAAACACAGCGGATCCCCATTCTGTAAGGGGGGCATATGTCAGATCTACTGTTCCCAGTAATGGGGAACAGTTAGATCTGTCATGCCCCTGCCAGCCCAGCCCCCACACAGTTAGAACACAGTGATGGAACACATTTAACCCCTTGATTGCCCCCTACAGTTTAACCACTTCCTTGCCAGTGACATTTATACAGCAATCAGTGACTCTGATCGCTGTATAAATGTCATTGGTCTCAAAGTGTCAAAAGTGTCCGATCTGTCTGCCGCAATGTAGCAGTCGCGCTAAAAATCGCAGATCACCGTCATTACTAGTAAAAATAAATAAATAAATAAAGCAATAAATCTATTCCAATTGTTTGTAGATGCTATAACTTTTTTTGCGATCTAATCATTATACACTTATTGTGATTTATTTATTTTTTTTACCAAAAATATGTAGAATATATATCAGCCTGAAATGATGAATACATTTATTTTTTTATATGTATTATAGCAAAAAGTAAAAAAAAAAAATTTTTTTTTTTTTCAAAATTGTCGGTCTTTGTTTATAGCGCAAAAAATGAAAACCGCAGAGGTGATCAAAAGAAAGCTCTATTTGTGGGGAAAAAAAGGACGTAAATTTTGTTTGGGTACACCGCTGCACGTCCGCGCAATTGTCAGTTAAGGTGACGGAGTGCCGAATCGCAAAAAGTGCTCTGGTCAGGAAGGGGGTAAATCCTACCGGGGCTGAAGTGGTTAAAAAAAGAATTGCTGTAACTGGCTAAGGACTTCTAATACAATTTATATGGCCTAAGATAGGTGAGACTCTTTGAAGTCTCTCTGAGTTTCTGGTGACATTCATTGATAGGTGAATAGTTGTTCTCATAGGCTTGTTACTTCCAGTGGCTGTTTGGGAAAAGGCAGAGGTAACAATCTTCCCAGGAGGTGTAAATGGCATTTGAATACAACCAATACAGCTGTTACACAATAACAATGACTTCTAACAAAATATACATCCAATATATCTGCTTAATCAGAAATAAATGTTTGATGATCATAAATGTTATGGTAAATGGAATAGCCATTTTATTTATCGGTGTATACAATTGTGACACAAGTCATATGGTAATTGAATGTTATTAAAAATAACCTTTCCTTTTTCAATCTGTAATTTTCTGTATGGCCACCTGGAGGTGTTCTGTACACAAAATGTATACAGAACGCCCCTCCCAGAAACATAATTTCCTTCTTCTGTGATTGGCTCATTGATTTTCCCAGAAGTCTGCCCTAAGATACAAGTCAGATTTCAGGCATCCCCTGGAACAAAAATGTCATTTTTGTTGAGATACTCCCAATAGGAAATGACATCTAAAGGGGTGCAGAACCTGCAGATTTCCTCAGAGCCCTGCAGGTGCAGCAGCTGATTAATAATTGTAAAACCACTCCCATTAGATTCACTTATATTATGGACACAGACAAACACACAGGAATTTCTGCACAATACCTAAAGGTAGGAATCCACAACAAAGTTTGTTATAATCCTTGCAATGTACATAGATCACCCAGAGGGTAATGTTTTTCTTGTCAATAAAAGTGGAGTTACTCTTTAGCTGGTGTGTTTACATGCTGCAGATGCAGCGAATAGCTTTACGTCTGCGGTAAAAACTATCCGACTTCTTGCATTTTGCAGGAGGCAAACTTGCCGAAAGGGCCCCATTCAAGTGAATGCGGAATCGTCAGTGCTAAAATGAGGTTGAGGCGGTGAGAAGGCGCCGCATCTGAAGGCGGATCGCTTTTCAGGGGAGAAGCGGGTTTAGACGCACGTCTAAATCTAGCCTGAGGCTGAGTTTACACTTGTGGTTGAGGGCAGTAAAAATAGGCAGTTGAGCTGCATGTTTACCACCCACTTAAGCTGCAAAGGCATGCGTGACGTAACCACAGTGCATTGCATCGTGGTGCAGCAAAGATTCCCCCCCACCATTGCATTCAGAGGGTAGTACTATTTACTGATTGCAACCCATTCCTGTGAATGGTGCCACGGTGCAACTCTGAAAAGCGACAGACCAACCTGCAGAGGGCAACACTTGCGTAAAAAGTCCTAAGAGCTTTCATCCTCACTGCTATTAAGGTAAATTGGAAATCTATCTATCTATCTATGGATGGAGTGGGGAAGGACTAGAACCCCTGGCAGATTCTACTGCTTTCCATGGCTCCATTACAGAAATTTCCCCTCACTTCCTCTTCTGGTGACATTTTTTTACCAGAAATTGAGGGAGACTCACAGCAACACAGATAGAAGTACACATTATTTTGTGAGGTGCAGGTTAGAACCTCTGTCAGCTTCCTACTATGTCTCTTGCTATATTGTAGATTTTTTCCCTCACTTCCTGTCTGCTAGAAAAGGTGTCACCAAGACAGGAAGTGAGTCAATCTCTCTAAAGGAGCCCAGGATAGCAGTAAAACCTGAGAGGTGTTCTATCCATTCTCCATCTCAAACTAGAAGAAGGAAAAAAGTTTTGGCTATTGATATTCTATCATTTGTTTTTAAACCTCTGGATTTTCCATTTTATAACTGTATGAGGTTACATCATATTTCTGTCTCCATTCAGTTATGCAACTTTATTTTGCAAATAGCTTCTGTTGCTATGAGGTTTTCAGCAGTGGTTAGTTGGAGTTTTGTATTCAATTGACTTCTCTTACTTGGAGAGGAAGTGTTTTATGTAAACCTTCTGTGTATCTCTCTCTCTATTGCAGCTCTGGCAATGAAGGGGCAATGCAATGTTAGAGGGAAGATTAGGGGTTAGATGTAGACAGTTATGCTTAGAGTCACAGGTTAGTTGAATGTGTAAAAGAAAAATGCTGAACAATAAAATGAACATTTGATATGCCCATGCAGGGGGGGCACATTTACAGGTATATTTTAATGTCATCCCACCCTTCTGTTTGCAGGCAGGAGTAAAGAGGATTACCCAGTACTTCTGAGTATAGAGGAGCATCTCTCTGCTTTCCCCCCCATGTGACAGCACAGAAGCTTGGCAAATGGGCACTTTGGCACCAGCTCTGTCACTTGATGGCAGAGAGTCTTCAGCCCTCTGTAAGGCCTCATACACACGGGCGTAATAGCAGAACGTCGGGACCGACGTCAGGCAAAAAGCGGTGTAAAAAATGCAATTTCGTCAGCATTTTGCATCAGTGTTAATGCGCGTTAGTGAGCATCAGTGTCAATAGGCGTTTTGTTTAAAAAAAAAAAAAAAAAAAATTCCTCTGCTATTTTTTAACCTCAAAACGCAGGTTAAAGTTGTTATGGCGTTAATGCGCGTTAGTGAGCGTTTTGCTGGCTCAGCGTCAAAAACGCTCTAATGCTGCAGCTTCAGAACGCTCTGGCCGTGGGTTCTACTTTAAGCTCACAAGCGCCGACACCATCTACAGCTCAAAAACGGCAGCGTTTTTATGGGGTCATAGCATAACACGTAGAGCTGCAAAAAACGCTCAAAAATGCAGTGGTAAAAACGTCCGTGTGTATGCGGCCTAAGAACACAGGACCGCTGCCTTTGGTTCCTGGACAGTGTAGGCTGCTGCATGATCAGCATTGAAATGAGCCTTCGCTCTGTATAGGCAACACATAGCTACTCTTTGGCCCTTTTATTACTGGACCAAATTCTTTTATTTTTGACGTACATGCTAAAGTGCGTATTTTCAGCTTGAAAATGTACTTGGACCCCTTTCACACTGGGACATTTTTCAGGTGCTTTAGTGCTAAAAATAGTGCCTGTAAAGCGCCTGAAAAACTCCTCCCAATCCACCCCAGTGTGTAAGCCTGAGTGCTTTCACACTGAGGTGGTGCGCTTTCAGGACAGGAAAAAAAGTACTGCAAGCTGCATCTTTGGGACGGTGCCGGAGTGCTGCACGCTGTATACACCTATCCTCCTCCGGCCCTGCCATTGAAATGAATGGGCAGCATTTGCAAAGCGGCTCAATACCGGTTCAGAAGTGCCGCTCGCCACTGCTTTTAACCTCTTTTTAAGTCCTTAGGGGTTAAAAGCGCCCCTCTGCCACCCAAATAGCGACATGAAAGTGACACTATAACAGCAGCGGAGCGCCGCTACCACCCCCCCACCACCCCAGTGTGAAAGTGACCTTGTTATTTAAAAAAAAAAAAAAAACAAACATGTCGAACTTACCTGTTCTGAACTAATGTTTTTGGATAGGAAAGGAGAAAATTGACATTTTGGGCATACCTTAAAATGAATTACAAACTTTTACTGAGTGGGTGTATGTATATGTGTGTATGTATGTATGTATGTATGTATGTATGTGTGTGTGTGTGTGTGTGTGTGTGTGTATATGTATATATATATATATATATATATATATATATTTATTCGTAAAGACACAACAATTTTACATGTATTTCCTAAAAACAATATAAGATTGAGACCATATTAAGGTTTACTCAAAGAATCAACCTTCTGATCACCCGTTCCCAGGTGTCAGCGATGAACGGAATCAATCAGGGATGTGAATCCTTCCTGCGGTATTCAACTAAAGTATGCAGATATCCAATGCCACAAGGGCACCACTGACTATGCACAGGGAAACCAGGATTTGGGGGGAACCACAAAACCTGTGAGATTCCTGAAAGAATAAACACGTGCTCTACTATTTTCATGTCTTTAGGAGAGAGGAGCATGAATAATCTAATAAAGGGAAGACCATACTTTTAATTTATCAGCATAAAAAATCATATAAATATCATTCACTCACAAGAGAAATATGCAGGCTGTTGTCATTCATATATGAAAAACTTTTCCAATACAATGCTGGAATGATAGTACAGTACTTGGATGCATATGAAAAAACTAACCATACGATTCTGTCTTGTCAGCGAGCAGGCGTATAGCGGCAGGAAAGAGGAGAAGGCCAACCACCCCAGTTCTCCAGGTCATTAACTGGAGCACGGCATGGGGGCATACATCAATAAAAATAACTGTCAATAAACATTTTAAATATAAGAAAGATTCTTTGTTTTTATATGATTGATATGTAATATGTATTGTGCCAGATAGTAAAATGCATCAAATGCTTTATAAAGACAAAATAAGATGTATGTGGTATAAGCACCATTATGCAGGTGATTATTAATGCATCTATAAAACCATTTTCAATGTCTTTAGATTGTACCATATAGTTTTTGTACATTACCTCAAACTATGATTTTTAAAGGTATTTATCTGATGGGTGTATATAGCTTTCAATGGTATCTCCTATTGCATCGGCTTTCCAGACGCAGCAACTAGGTGAAGTATGTAAAAGGGGGACCAAGTAGTATATAATATCCTCAGATTCTGCATTCCTGTAAATATAATAATAAAAAAAGATATTTTATATATATATATATATATATATATATATATATATATATATATATATATATATATATATAATGTATAAAATGGGAGAGGGCTGAATACGTTTCAGCAAGGAATTATTATACCTATACATGTCTCCTAATAGGAACATCCGATCGCAGACATGCATAACGGTCTCATGGACTAGGTTTGTGGTAACTCCCATATAAATATTGAAAAATCACTCACCCAGCAAGGGTTAATGAATTTAAAATCCGCGCTATTGGTCTGCCAGACAAAACTGACTTATAAACTTGGTGCTGCTGTTCCCAGTTCACCTGCAACCGGCCTCAGCTGCTGCTGTTACAATTGGGAACTAGGGCTGCAACTAACGATTATTCCCATAATCGATTAGTTGGCTGATTGTTGTTTCGATTAATTAAGGGCAATTTATTCTCACATATTGTACAAATATAAAGCCGCGCTGAGAAATTAATATATTGCAATAAGAGTACACATGCAATAAAAATACACATGTAAATGTCCTATGACTGACAGGTAATCAATTCCACGGTAATGGACAGTCAGTATCCTGTAAATGTACACATAAAAATAACGTACACATGAGAATAACGTTATATAATTAAAGAGTCGCGCCGAAATATAAACATGTTATACACTCTTATTTAACGGGAATTAATTAGCTTTGTTGTTAGTCGGTTGATTAGCTAATACCCTTATTAGCAATCAACGTCGGGATCAAGGGTTAACATTGTCGTCGTCGACTCCGGCCAACGTCCACTTGACCCTTGTCGTCGTGGTTCAAATATTCAGTCAAAACAGACCGTCTGGTTATCGCGCCTAAAATTTAAGTAATTGGGAACGACCCACTCACTAAAAAGTTATA
>BLSH010555921.1:58971-81320 GCA_018402905.1 Glandirana rugosa
TTGGTCGATAGTCACGACGGACGCCAGCCTATCGGGGTCCTGGGGCAGCTATCTGCTCGGGGCCGCTGGTCGGCGCAGGAATCCCGCCTTCCTATCAATTTGCTGGAATTGCGGGCGATCAGGCTCTGCCTCTCCCACTGGATGGTAAGGTTGCGTGGCCTCCTGGTTCGGGTTCAATCGGACCACGCCACGGCGGTGGCGTATGTGAACCATCCGGGCGGAACGAGGAGCTCGGCATCGGCTGCGGAAGCGGCGCTCATTCTGCGATGGGCAAAACTTCACGTGCTGGCAATCACCGCCGTTTACATTCCGGGCGTAGAGAATTGGCAGACGGACTTTCTCAGCCACCAGACGCTGGATCAGGGGGAATGGTCCCTACATCCAGAGGTGTTCTGCCAGATTTGCCGCAAGTGGGGCACGCCAGACGTGAACCTCATGGCGTCTTGGTTCAATCACAAGGTTAAGACCTTTGTGTGCAGGACAAGAGACCCGATGGCGGCCGCCACGAACGCGCTTGTAGCGCCTTGGAGTCGATATCGACTCCTGTATGCTTTTCCTCCCATCAAGCTACCACAGCTACTGCGCAGAGTGGAAGCGGAGGGGATTCCGACAATCCTAGTGGCTTCGGATTGGCCTCGGCATCCTTGGTGCGAATGCTGGTAGGTGTTTCCTAGCGTCTTCCGCTATCCGCGATCTGCTGTCTCAGGGACCCATCTTGCACCCTGCTTTACCCTCGCTGGCTTTGACGGCTTGGCTATTGAGTCCCAGGTGCTGAGGGATAGGGGTGTCGCTGACTCCGTGATCCCTACCATGCTTAAAGCGTGCAAGTGTACTTCGCGCAAGATTTATCATCACACCTGGAAGGCCTATATTGCCTGGTGTGAGGCGGGGGGTTGGAACCCTCGCTCTTACGTTGTGTCCAGGATCCTGGCTTTTTTGCAGCAGGGCCTGGATAAAAAATTGGCTTTGAGTACTCTCAAGGGTCAGATTTCGGCTCTGGCAATTCTTTCAACGGTCTTTGGCGTCACATTCGTTGATTCGTACATTTGTACAAGGCGTGTGCCATGTGGCTCCTCGGGTACGGTCGCCTTTGGCGCCGTGGGATTTGAATTTGGTGCTTTCTGTGCTGCAGAAACCGCCATATGAGAAGATCCGGGATCTTCCCTTACAATTGCTGTCGCAAAAAGTGGCCTCCTTGGTGGCCATCACATCCGCTAGGCGGGTGTCTGAGTTTGCAGCGTTGTCCTGCAAGTCTCCTTACCTAGTCCTTCATAAGGACAAGATGGTCTTGCGCCTGTCTCCTTCGCTTCTACCGAAGGTGGTCTCTTTTCACACTAATGAAGATGTTGTTCTTCCTTCGTTGTTTCCGCAACTGGCGCATCCCAAGGAATTGGAGGTACATTCCTTGGATGTCGTGAGGGCTTTGCGGGTGTACTTGGCGTCTACAGCCTCCTTTCGGAAGTCTGATATGTTGTTTGTGCTGACGGATGGTCCGCGCAAAGGATCGGCGGCTACTGTTTCCTGTTGGATCAGACAGACCGTGACCCATGCGTATATGGTGTTCGGGGCAAAGTACCCCCTTGTCCAGTCACTGCTTATTCCACCAGAGCTTTCAGACACCAGGCTTCGGTGTCACAGGTGTGCAAGGCGGCAACTTGGGCCTCAGTGCACACGTTTACTAAGTTTTACAAAGTTGATGTGTCGGCATCTGCGGATGCTGCTTTTGGCTGTAAAGTTTTACAGGCAGTGTAGGCGCGGCTAGCGCCTCCTGAGAGGATTCTGTTGGGTACAGTTGTTGTCGTTTACCCACCCCTCTTGACTGACACAGCTTTGGGACATCCCCACTTGTCTAATGAAGGGCTGCGTCTGTCAGTGAACGTAAGAGAAAAGGGATTTTATTAAAACCTACCGTAAAATCCTTTTCTCTGAGTTCACTGACAGATGCAGCACCCACCCCTCTGTGTTGCGTTTGTATGGTTTGTTGCGAACTGATATGCTAAACAGAGCATGGGGGTTATATGGGAGAGAGAGGACAGCCCCCTGGGAGGGGCCAGCTTGCTTTCTTTCTATTTGCCTAGTCAACTCCTTGTAGGATGTGCATATAACCCACTTGTCAATGAAGGGCTGCATCTGTCAGTGAACTCAAACGGATTTTACCGTAAGTTTTAATAAAATCCCTTTTTTTCCTTTTTCCTGTAAGTCGCTTCAATATAGATGGGGTTCCGACTTTGAGACAACTTTCATTGAATTTTATGGGCACAAGTGGGATAGAAGTCTTCTTGAAGTAGTACAGGTAGCTTTTTCTAAAGTCGGAGCGACTTCAGTAGTGTACATTAACCACTTAACGCGAATCGCTGTTTATAAACGGCGGCTGCTTTAAGTGGAGGTAGCGGGGTATAGTCTGGCTCCCGGAGCCGCTTGGTCGTTATCCCGGGCCACGGGAGGGGACATCCCTCGCCTTCTGACGCTCTTCTCCGGCCTCCCATCCCACTGGGGACCGGGGCTCTGATCTGGCGCAAATTCCAGAAGCGACGTCGCAATGTCACTTCCGGTTTACTCGGCGGCTAAGGGCGCTGATTTAAAAAAGCCAGTATTCACAATCGCCGTTTTTGGCGAGCTGAATACTGTGAAGTGTAAAGGAGGGATCCATAAAGCGTACCTGTCACCATATATTACTATTTTTTTTAAGGAGCAGTGCTAAAAAAAATAAAAATAAAAAAAACACATGTGAGGTATGGCCGTGATCGCCAGAGTGTGAGCAATAATTCTAGCAAAAGACCACCTCTACACCTCTAACCTGGTAACCATTAAAACATTTTTAAAGCGTCGCCTATGGAGATTTTTAAGTACCGGAGTTTGTCGCCATTCCGCAAATGTGCACAATTTTCAACTGTAACATGTATGGTATCTATTTACTCGGCGTAACATCCTCTTTCACAATATACGAAAAAAATGGGCTAACTTTGTCTTAATTTTTAACTCAAAGTGAAATTTTTCCCAAAAAATCATGCTTGAAAGACCGCTACGCAAATACCGTGTGACAAAAAGTATTGCAACGATCGCCGTTTTATTCTCTAGGGTGTTTGAAAAAAAATATATAATGTTTTGGTGGGTTCTAAGTAATTTTCTAGCAAAACAACTGTTTTTAACTTGTAAACGACAAATGTAAAAAAGGGCTCCAGTGGGTAAGTGGTTAAGATGGCTCCCATTCACTTCAATGGTATTTCAGATGTCAAGCGACTTGGGGCGACAAAAGTCGGCGTGTAAGTCGCCCCTGTGTGAACGAACCCTTAATTCTTCCAGGGCTGAAGTGGTATGTAACTGTCATATATTATTTTTTTTTCTTATCAGGTTAAAATACACTTAGGCTCCATTCACACAGGGGCGATCCGACTTCAGCGCGACTTTGCTAGGCAATTGCAGTGCGGCTTACAACATAACTTATGCCATGCGACTTTGCCTGTGGCCAATCAGAGAAGGGAGGGAGGGGGTTTCCCCAAATAAAATTCTGTTCTTTTCATTGTAAACTCGCTTGCATTAAGTTGGGGGATCTGACTTGGAGGTGACTTCTATGGGCACAAGTCTCCATGAAGTCGCACAGGAAGCTTTTTACA
Source organism: Glandirana rugosa (assembly GCA_018402905.1). Lineage (NCBI taxonomy): Eukaryota > Metazoa > Chordata > Amphibia > Anura > Ranidae > Glandirana > Glandirana rugosa. The sequence continues at coordinate 62,586 of BLSH010555921.1, forward strand.
GTATGAAGTCGGAGTGACTCAGTAGCATACATTAAGATGGCTCCCATTAATTTCAATTGGATTTGAGATGTTAAGCGACTTGGGGCGACTTGGATACTCAAGTCGAAGCGCAAGTCGCCCCTGTGCGAACCGAGCCTTAAAGATAATTGTAACTGTTTTGAAAACATATAAACCTTTTATCTGAGCTGCTTGTATCCAATGCTGTAATGTTTCATCTACCCTCCCAGAGCTTTTCTACTCCTGTATATATTCAGCTTTTTACATTTTTTTTATAACTAATTTGCTGTTTTTTTTTTTTTTTTTGATGTTTCCAGAGACGTCTTCGTCACCTGCGGAGTATTGCAGCAAGAAACATCGTCAGCAAGAATGGTTACCGCCTATTGGACACATACTTCACACTGCACTTGTGCAACGACTCAAACATTTACAGAGGTATGCAAGATAAAACTGCTCAAGATTATTTCCTGAGCCTCCTCATTGGGATATAAGTGCAGCAGTCCACTCCTTTTCTGTACTAGGTTTTATATCTGGCTCATCCAAGGGAAATGGCAGGAAGTCGCTAATGAATGTACACTTTCACAAAAGACTGGTAGGCGAAAAAAGGACTGTGGTCACCTTCTAATGCTATGTATGCTTTAGTGACAACACAGGAGGCTTTGTCATATACTGATACCTTGAGGCTGGGTTCACACTGTTGTGCGGAGTGGCTCACAGCAGGTGTCCGTTGCGTACCTGTTCACCGTTCCAGGTCTGAATTTATGGCTGAATTCAGATCTGAAATGGACCAGAAGACGCACAGGACTCTTCTGCAAACTACTTCGCAGCCGCCCCGGAGATGTGTGAACCGGCTCCATTGAGAGCCGGTCAGTCTCCTGACATGCGAATTGGATGCGGTGAAAGCCACATCCAATTCGCAGTAGTGTGAACCCGGCCTTAGTGGCAGAGTGGCTAAAAATCCATGATGGTTTTTTTTTAAATTAACAGATTTTTTTTTTTTTTTAAATATGCTTTAGGAGTAAAATTCCATCCAAAGATATTTTTCTTTTGTATTGAAGATTCATTAATTAGGTAATTCAGCATGAAATGGAGCTTAGTTATATAGCATCAGGCTGTATATTCTGCAATATTTACATTTTTGGTAAACTCATTCATTGAATCCAAGCTCTGCAAGCTGAGATAACATGCACTGGCAATGTTGTTGTTTTAATTAAAATTTGAGTAGTTCTCCAACTGTGTGTGATTAACCTATTAGCCTAAAATCGGTTCTGATATCGCTGTTTTACTAACCTGACAGCTTATTATTCATAATAGGAAACCTTCATTTTGTTTGAAAATATTAAAGATTCTAACTACCAGCAAGAATAAGTCCTTACATTTAAACAGCACCTGTCATTTCAGATCCATCATGGCACCCTCTGTTAGCGGGCATCCACTCACCTGCTGCCGCCACGTCCCTCACCTTGTTGTGTCAGGTTCCTCTACTACTTTTCCATAGTGCCATGCAGCTGGTGACCAGAATTGAATTACAGGTGGTCCCCTAGTTACAAACGACTCCTACTTACAAACGGAGGGATACAACAGGAAGTGAGAGGAAATCTCCCCCTAGGAAGGGAAATTCACTCCTGTAAGAGTTATTATGGAAAAATGGTGACTCCACTGATGCTTTATCACCAATCCTTGTTTCCACAACAACCCAAAATTTTCAAAATCCAATTATCATTGGGACAGGAAGTGAGGTGAAATCTTCTGAACAGAAACATAGACAGCAAAACAAACATTACAGGGGTGTTACCCCTTCCCTATGCTATCCTAAAAATAGTTTTTTTGGCTGAAGCTACACTAAAAATGTACCTGTTCCCACTTACAAACAAGTTCAAGTTAACAACAAACTTACAGTCCCTATCTTGTTTGTAACCCGGGGACCGCCTGTATAATTAACCGCTTCCGGACCACGTCGCGTACATTTACTGCTGCAGAGTGGCTCTGTGCCGCAAATCGCTGTCTATAAACGTGCAGGCCGCACTCTGCAGGATTGTGGCCGCGGCTCAGGCAGACTCTATCTCCGCCGGCGAGCCGAGATTACTTGGGAGAGAAGAAAACGGGGAACCACCGAGGTAAACACTGGCAGTTCCCCGCTCTGTCAGGTGGCATGTAAGAGATCTAGTGATTCTTGTCCCTGGGATCAGTTCGATCTCTTCTGTCCCTGGCAGCCCATCCCCCTCACAGTTAGAAAACGCCTAGGGAACACAGTTAACCCCTAGATCTCCCCCTGCAGGTTAATCCGTGGATATTTAAATTTCTGATCGCTGTATAAATGTCATTGGTCCCAAAAAAGTGTCAAAAATGTCCGACATGTCCGCTGCAATATCACAGTCCCGATAAAAATTGCAGATTGCAGCTATTAGTGAAAAAAAAAAATTGTAAAAACGCCATAAATGAATTCTCATGGTTTGGTAATGCGGCAACTTTTGCGCAAACCAATCAAACGCTGATTGCGTTTTTTTTTTTTTTTTTGTTTTTTTTTACCAAAAATATGAGGAGGAATATAAATCGGCCAAAACCGATGAATAAATTAGTTTTTTTATATATATATATATATATATATTTTTTTGGATTTGTATTTTAGCACAAAGTAAGACATTTTTTATTTTTTTTGCAAAATTGTCGCTCTTTTTTTTTTTTTTTTTTTTTTTTGTTTATAGCGGTGATCAAAAATGACGCAGAGGGGATCAAATACCACCAAAAGAAAGCCCTATTTGTGGGGGGAAAAAAAGGACGCAAATTTTGTTTTGGTACAATATCGGACGACCGCGCAATTGTCAGTTAAACCGACGCAGTGCCGAATAGCAAAAAGTGCTCTGGTCCTACAGTGGGAAATCCTTCCGGTCCTTTAAAGTGGTTAAAAAATAAAGTGGAGAGGGATTAGAACACCTTTTTGGGTGTTTATTTCTGTCTGTTTCCCCATTAGGTAGATTCATCCTTTCAGTTTGTCCTGGGGGCTATTATAAGTGAGAGAATCCCAAATTTTGAGTGGTCACCAGAACAGTAATAGATGTAAAAGCTTCCAGTGGGGACACCAGTTCTGGTGGCCATCAGGGATTTCCCTCACTTTGGAGAGATTTCCTCTCACTTCTTGTTGTGGCTGAGACAAGAAGTGAATTGAAATTTCCCCAATGGGTCACAGATGGCAACAAAAACCTAATGAGGGTTATAACCCTCCCTTAGTGCCCTTTCACGCAAGTGTCATCAGTTCAGTCATGTTTTGTGCCAACACAAAAACTGGTGAATACTGATTCAGGTTACATCGGCTTGCACCACTTTGCACATCTCTATTCAGTTCAGTTTACATCTGTGTTTTTTACATGGCCAGTTTTTTAGTTTTGAGGAGTTGAAAAAATAGTCATAGGTGACAAAAGTATAAACCAAATGGACTTGAATGTAAGCAGATGTACTGTACATACTTTTACATCTGCCCACCTATAGATGGTTCAGTCTGGATCCATCAAAAGAGACAAATGGATCCAGACACAACGCTCCGTGAAAGGGCCTTTGCTCTACCCAAAATGGGTGTAAAAAGTTTTGTAATCATTTGTACTTTAACCACTTTCCGACCGATGTCAGGTTGGCTCATTCCCGCAAATCGCTGTAGCTGTACGGCGGCCGTGGGAACGTGTGGTGTGGGTGCACGCTCACTGGCTAGCGGGGCAACCAATCAGTGGGTGGGGTGGACTTTGTCTGCCCGCAACCCGCGATCGCTTCCTAGACAGGTAGAACGGGGATCTGCGTGTGTAAAAGCAGATCCCGTTCTGACAGTGGAGTTGAGTGATCGTCTGTTCCCAGTGATTAGGAACAGTGATCTTTCTTCTCCTCCAGTCAGCCCAGCCCCCATACCAGTTAGAAACACCACAGAGGGAACACATTTAACCTCTTGATCGCCCCTATAACCCCTTCCCTGCCAGTGACATTTATACAGTAATCATTGGCTATTTTTAGCTCTGATCGCTGTATAAATGTCATTGGTACCAAAAAAAGTGTCCGATATTTCCGCCGCAATATCAGTCCCTCTAAAAATCGCAGATTGCCGCCATTACTTGTAAAAAATATGTAGAAGAATATATATTGGCCCAAACTGAGGAAGTAATTTGCTTTTTTACATTTTTTTTGGGATATTCATTATCGCAAAAAGTTAAATATAGTAGTTTGTTTTTTTTTTTTTGTTTTTTTTTTTTTTTTTGTGGATGGTAGCATGGGCAGGATTGTTCCGCAGTGTCATCATAGTTTTCACCACAGCTGCACATGTAAGTGTTGTACACACTGTTTTCCTTTTTATGACCAAATATTTGTTTCTTTCAGAATTTTACAAGAGTGAAGTCGTTAAAGACTCTTTGGTAAGATGTTGATTTATTTCACTCCTGATTTCATGAATAGTTCTTTTAAAAACTTTTGTCAGTCATGTTGGGTAACGTTTAGTTGACACTTGCTTCAAAACAAGACTTCGGACACGCTTTGTTGAAGCTCTCAACGTCAGTTAAAGCTCCTGTCACTAAATATAATGGTTAGCTTGGTTACACTTTGCTTCACTTCAAAAATTATACCCCATGTAGCTTTAGTGGTGCTTCAAAGCATCTTCAAAGCCCCCCTTAGAAGTCTATGACAAAACTTTTTTGAAGCTCGCTTGAAGCACCTGTGGTTTTGAGAGGCTTTAATTCAGCTTTAGCTTTGGTGTTTTGGTGAAGTTGTTGGTGAGATACCAACAAACACCCAGGGCATTTGCCAAGCTTCAACAAAGCTTCAAAAGAGCATCAGCGACTCCTCATGGAGGCGCCACCAAAGCCTCAAAATCACACCATAAAAGCTTGTTGAAGCAGTAGGAGTTTTAATGTGCGTTGAAGCCGAAGCAAATGTAAATGAACCCTGAAACTCTAGAGCAGTGGTCCTTCACCTTTTTTGAGTCATGGACCCATTTAAGAATCTTACGAAACAAATTATTGTGATTGCACCATCTGAACACCCATGTCCGCTGCCTTTGCAGCTTAAAGTGATTGTAAAGGCAGAGGTTTTTTATCTTAAGGCATTCTATGCATTCTATGTAGCAGCCCCCCTAATATTTACCTGAGGTCCCTCAAGATCCAGCGATGTTGAAGGAGTGTCGCGGTTGCCTAGGATTCCACTTCTCATTGGCTGAGACAGCAGCACAGCGCCATTGGCTCCCGCTGCTGTCAGCCAGCCAATGTGGAGAGAAAGAGGGGTGGGGCTATGGCTCCGTTTCTTAATGGACACAGGGAGCTCTGACTTGGCTTGGGTGCCCCCATAGCAAACTGCTTGCAGTGGGGGCACTCAACAGGAGGGAGGGACCAGAGAAGAGGAGGAACCGGGCTGCTCTGCGCATAGCCAACTGCACAGAGGAGGTAAGTTGGGGTGACCAGATGTCCCCGGTTTCATTTTTTTAATACGTCAGCGGCTGCAGCCTGGGCTCCTGGATGTGGGGAAAAGGACACTTGTCAAAGACGGGTATCCTCTCCCCCCTCCCCCCACGAAGAGTGCCAAATGTGACACCTGATGGGGGATCCAACGACCGGAAGTTCCACTTTTGGGTGAAAAAGACTTTACCACTCCTTTTAAGAGCCTGCAGCTTGTGGATGCGTAGATGCCACTATCTTGCCACTGTCCCCTTAAAGGGTTACTGAACCCACAACAGTAAAATCAGTGTGTATATGCAGTAAAGCATGCTTGTTATACTCACTGTGGAACCTAAGGGGTTAATACTCCGTATTGTGTAAAAAGGCTGTTTGATCCTGTCTTCTCTGATCCTCCTTTTCTTCCACAGCCTCCAAACCATCTCCTGATAGAACAGAGCCTAGGGGACAAGTTGCACATGCTCAGTTTGGTGTATTTTTTTCTTGGAAGGGTGTGTGTGATCAGCACAGGGCCAATCAACACTGTCCAGACAGAAGGTTAGGGTCATGCAGCTCCATAGGCCAATCGGGGGAGATTGAAAACTCCACCTACAAGCTTTAACCAGGCACCGATAGAAGTCACAAGACAGCTATATACTGCTGGTGAGAAGGTATTTTTCTACATCTGTCCCCCGGCGACTCTACACTGAGAACCGAGCGATCGAACACCGCTGATCGCTTGGTTTTCAGAGTTTCGTGAGCAGAGAGCTGTAATCAGTCATTAACTGCTCTCCAGTCTGCTCCCTCCTCACTCATTGGAGTGCTGGGCTGTGGAGGGGAGGGAGCGGCTGGCTCAGGCTCTCAGCGGCTCGCTGAGAGGCTGAGCCGTGTGTCAGTCCAGGAATCTGGCGGTCGTGATGATACAACGCCTGGACTGACAGCAGTGACATCAACAGGGAGCGGACTTTAGTCTGCTCTTTGCTGAAAACGGGTCACAGGAGAAGTCCAGCCGAACAATCTTTGGCTGGACTTCTCCTTTAAGGCCTGTTCACACCAGCTGCAGTAGGACTGCATGAGACTGCTATTCCAGTGCAGCCCATCCCCCATGCAAGATGAGGTAAAATGCCTTCTCCCCACCCGGCTAGTTCACACCACCACGTACAACATAAATCCCACCACCTTTCATCACGCTGCGGCCAGAAGAACATAATGAAATGTGACATTTTAATAAAGTTTGTTTAAAAAAAAAAAAAGCAAACTGTGTAATGTGCTGCTTTCGTCGCATCAGCATCTCTGTCATCCTACTGCGCCCCAGTGACTGCGTTCTAATGCAGCCACTGGTGTGAATTGGCTCTTTATTTACATAGTTCCAGAATCTAGTTTAGCTGGTGCAGTAACTTCTAAAGAACTGCAATATGTACTTGTGCCTTTACAGCCATGTGATTGTTGTTTTTTTTTTTTCTCTCTGTATTCCTCTACAGAATCCCACGTGGAGAAGTCTTGACTTTGGCTTGATGCCCGATAAATTGGACACATCTGTGTCCTGTTTTGTGGTTCGGATATGGGGTGGAAGAAACGATGATTACCGGCTCCTTATTGAATGGAAAGTGAACCTTGATGGGCTTAAATACTTGGGCCCACAGGTAAGAAATATATTAAATGAATAAATAAAAATATATATATTATATTCCTATAGACTTTACTGGCTTATAAATGTATTCACTCATTGATCATTATTAATTATCAATTCACAAAGATAAATGACACTTCAGTGTGAAATATTTTTTTTTATTTATTTTTTTTTATTTTATGAATCCTTTTTTTATGTGGTAAAGGGCTTTTATAAAATGGCTTGTGGTCATTGGAGGAGCGTTCAATCAGTCTGTCCCCCGACAATCTTCAAATCAGTCATTCTGGGCTGTGCCTTTTCCTTGCATTTGTGTTGTAAAGAATCATGTTCCTGTAAAGTTGGTTAGTATAAGAGGTCGACCGATATGGGTTTTTCTCTGGCCGATATTTAGAAATCAGGGTGGCCGATATATGATGCTGACCTTAGAAAAAGGTTCTTGTACGTCTTTAGGGGTGACTTGCATTGACTTCTATTACAGAAGTCTCCTGCAAGCCCTACTGAAGTCGCGCTGTACGGGGTGATTCTCCCGCCGCAGATAAAAGTGATCTCACGGCGAATCCGCCACAAAGACCACTTTTATCGTAAAGCGGACCGCCCGCCATTGAAGAAAATACCTGGGTTATGGCATCTATCTGCTGCCATAACAACGGTATTCAACATTAAAGGACCGACGTATATCGATGGTGGGCAAGTCCGGAAGTGGTTAAAGTATAACTAAGGCGCTCCGTTCATATATGCTGCGGCTCACAGCAGGAGGTACGGTGCGTCCCTGTTCACTGATTCGGGTGTGAATCGGGTACGCATTTTTGCCTGAATTCCCATCTGATTCGGAACTAAAGATGCACAGGAGGGCCGTTTCCAAATGCGGACCGCGGCCGCTCTGGAGCTGTGTGAATCGGCTCTCCTGTCATGCAAATTAGATGCGGGGGTACCCGCATCCAATTCGCATGTATGTGAACCCAGTCTTAAGGCAAAACTTTTTCCTTTTTTTTTTTTTTTTTGGGGATAGAATGCAGGGATTACAACTTGTCAGTTTAAATAGGTGTCTGTGTCCCCGATAGAGAGATTCACCCTATCTATTTGTCCTGTTTACCATTATCATGAAAGTAAAAAAAAATCCTACATTTCGGGTTGTCCCCAGAAGAGTAATAGAGGGGAAATCTTCCAATGGGGACACTAGTTTTCCTGACCTGGGTGGGGAGGGGTCCCCAATGAATTCCCTTGATTTGTAGGGATTTCCTCTCCCTCCCTATTTTGGTTATGGGACAGGAAGTGAGAGGAAATCTCCTTAGTGGGACACAGAGGTAAGAAAACACATAAACATGACGGGTTATAATAACCCTTCCTTACTCAAAACAAAAAAGGCAAAATGTTTTTTTTCCCCATTTTGGATAAAGGGTTGAGTAGATTGTTTCAGGTTTCACAGATCTCAAGTCCTATTGCATGGTCTCCTTGTGACTGTGTGGGTTTCCTCCCACACTCCAAAGACACGCTGGTAGGTAATTTGTTTCTGTCTAAATTGGCCCTAGTATGTGTATGAATGAATATGAGTTGGGGACCTTGGATTGTAATCTCCTTCAGGGCAGAGACTGATGTGAATGTGTGTGTGTGTGTGTGTGTGTGTATGTATATATATATATATATGTATATATATATATATATATATATATATATATATATATATAAAATATAGTGTGAAAAGTTTTTATTGAGGTTTTCAGAGTGAAGGGCACTATTACGGCTACAGTATACAAAGACCTTTTAGGGCTTATTCACTGTATGTGAATTGCACAGGAACACTGAGGAACACCTTTTGAATGGGCTGAATTTGCACCGCACCAAAAGAAGTGCATGCACATCTTTCTGAAATATGCAGCAACCGTAGCGCATGGTACTTTTGTAGAACGGGTAGGTGCGCGCAAATTCGATGCGTTTTGCAACCTGCATTTGGGGTGCCGTTAACTTGAACTGACCCCCACAGCAGATTGCAAGGCCATTGTGATCGGAATGCGGTGCAGGAACATGACTCTCCCGCACTACATTCTGGTATGAACGAAGTCCGTTATGCTCTTCCAACCTTGTGACAAGATTTTCGGGTCGTTCATTTTCTGTCCCAGCATGACTGTGCCCCTGTGTACAAATCCAGCTCCAAGAAGACATGGGTTGATGAGTTTGGCGATGAGGAGCTTGAATGGCCTGCACAGAGCCCTGACCTCAACCCAATAGAACACCTTTGAGATGAACTGGAACTCCAACTGTGAGCCAAGTCTTCTCATCTAACATCAGTATCTGACCTTGCCAATGTTTTGGCTGAATGGGCAAGAATTCCCACAGACACCCTCTAAAATCTTGTGGAAAGCCTTTTTCAGAGAAGAGGATGTTTTAGCCATAAAGCAAAGCACCAACTTCATATTAATGCCCATGGAAAAAGAATGGGATATTCAACAAGCCCTCCTGTAGGTGCGATGGACTGGTTTCCTCCAACTTTTGGCCATATGGCGTATATACACACATATGCATCCTTATATATGGAGTTTGAATGTGACTTTCTTTTTCAGTTCTTGTTACAAAAGGTTATAGAGAAGAATTATTTTATACTTTAAATTTTTGTCACAGTAGTTACATTTTGCTGTTTAGTTTAGTGTAGTCTTATTCCAGGCTAACCTTCATTTCCCCACGGGATGTGGGTAATTATTGATTTCTCTGTGTGTGACTCACTCTATCCTTTACATACTGTAGCCGTGGAAGCAATCTGCAATAAGATTAATCTCCAATGTGTGGGAGAAATGTTATCGCATTGATTCACTTGTCCTTTGTGTTCTTATAAAAGTTAATTACAGCGTTGAAAATATGAATTTTTAAGGAATGAAGTGTATATACAAATGTATAGTGGGCTCAAGGGTTGCATCGCTGTTTTCACTTTGCTGCTTTTCTAACTATTGTCTAAAGATAGTTAGAAAATGGGTAGGATTCTGATTGCTGTTATAAAAATGCTGGAAGAAAGTTTCTAGCACTCCATGCATACGATTTTCAACGGTTTATTAACAAGTAGACCAAATAGCCACATATTACACAGGCTTCAACCAAATATGAAATCGTCATAAAAACTGATTAAGCAAATCAATAATAAATTCATAGGTGAAAGAAAGCTGCCAGCTTGATCTTCCGAAATTAAAGTGGAAGTAAACTTCCATCTTTTGCTTTTACCTATAGGTAAGCCTATAATTAGGCTTACCTATAGGTAGTGTAAATATCTCCTAAACGTGCACCGTTTAGGAGATATTTACATTCATTGCAGCCAGTGACATCACTGATGCATGTGCTCTGAAGGAACGGCCACCTGTGCTGTTCTTTCAGAATCCTGTGCCGTGAACGGCGGCTCCCGTGCACATGTGCAGGAGTGACGTCATCGCGGCTCCAGCCAGTCACAGAGGCGGAGTCCGCAAACCCAAGAAGCAATACGGGAGCCCCTGCTGCCTTGACATCTTGGCACGGGAGGGCTTTGTTTTAAGGTAAGTTTAACATAATGTGCTAGTATGCGATGCATACTAGCACATTATGGCTTTACTTTGCAGGTTCCCAAAAAAAAGGCCAGCGATTTACAACCACTTTAATTCGTTCTATTAATCCAGGTTTAGTACAAAATTTTAATTAAACAGATGTAACTTCAATATTAATAAAAAGTTAATTGTGCAAATTATAAGAAAAATCCAACTTCAGTGTTCTCTATGGAAAAGTGCTCTTGTGCTTTAAATAACATTAGCGTGCTTCACCCTGTGTTCACAAAGCGCTCACGTCTGTATTAGATCCATAAAATCTACAGGCCAAATGTGCACATTCCCCTTTAAAGGCTCTCAGACACTACTATATGGTCTCAGGATCCTCCTTTCTTTCTTTTGGCCTCTGATGTACAGTGGAGAAAATAATTATTTCATCCCCTGCAGATTTTTGTAAGTTTGCCCGCTTACAAAGAAATGGTGGGTCTATAATTTTTATCATAGGTGTATTTTATATAACAGAGACAGAATATCAACCAAACATCCAGAAATAACACACGATACAAATGTTATAAATGGAGTTGAAGTTCACTGAGTAAAATAAGTATTTGATCCCCAAGCAAAACATGACGTAGTACTTGGTGGAGAAACCCTTGTTGGCAATCAGAGGTAAGGCGTTTCTTGTAGTTGGTTGCCAGGTTTGTACACCTTTCAGGAGGGATTTTGGTCCTCTCTTCTTTACAGATCTTCTCTAAATCCTTAAGGTTTCTTGGCTGTCGCTTGGCAACTCAAAGTTTCTGCTCCCTCCAATTAGGATTAAGGTCTAGAGACAGGCTAGGCCACCTTTTAAAGTGCTTCTTCTTGAGCCACTCCTTTGTTGCCTTGTCGGTATGTTTTAGGTCATTGTCATGCTGGAAGACCCATCCACGACCTGTCTTCAGTGTTCTGGCTGAGGAAAGAAGGTTCTCATCCAAGATTGTACAATACAAGGCCCCTTTCATTGGCCCCTCAATGCGGCAAAGTTGACCTTTAGCAGAGAACCCGCCCCAAAGCAGAACGTTTTCACCTCCGTGCTTAACTATAGGGATGGTCTTCTTAGGATCATAGTAAGCGTTTTTCTTTATCCAAACACGAGTCGAGTTGATGCCAACAAGCTCAAGTTTGGTCTCATCTGACCCCACAGCATTTTCTCAAAATCCTTCTCTGAATTCTTTAGATGTTCATTGGCAAACTTCAGATGGGCTGTACATGTTCCTTCTTGAGGAGAGGGACCTTGCGGGCGCTGCAGGATTTCAATCCATGGCAGCGTATTGTGTTACCAATGGTTTGTTAGGTGACTGTGATCCCAACTGCCTTGAGATCATTCGCAAGCTCCTTCTGTGTACTTCTGGGCTGATCCCTCACTTTTCTCATGATCATCCTTCCCCTATGAGACAAAATTCTTGTATGGAGCTTCAGACTGAGGGCAATTGTTGATTAGTTTGTATTTTTCCTTTTGCGAATAATCACTCAAACCATTGTCTCCTTCTCACCAAGCTTCTTCCTGATGGTCTTGTAGCCCATCCCAGCCTTGTGCAGGTCTAAAATCTTGCCCCAGACATCCTTTGACAGCTCTTTGGTCCTGCCCATGATGGTGCAGTTTGAATGGAGGAAAGAGATTCTGTGGACAGGTGTCTTTTATACACGTAACGGGTTGTTGTTGTTAGGAACACCTTAAATTGACAGGACTAATCTGTGTACCACATGAGCACCTAACGTAGCCCAATGGTGTCAAACTCCTCATGGACCATACCACTAAGACTAGATTTCCAGAGCAACCCCCCCCCCCCTTGGATGTCAAGCGCGCCACCACCATCAGAAGTCGAGTCCCTTATCCTCCCTTACATCACAGTGCACCCCCTTACCTTGTGCTGCTGCCAGAAAGAAGATGGGAGCTGAGTTTGGATGCAGAAAGTACAGGGTCTGCTGACTCCAAGGTGGGCGCAGATAAGAGGGTGTTGCAGGCAGTACTGATTGGCACTAATGATGAGGCACCTATATGCAGCACGGATGGGCAGCACCGAGGGGCACTGATGTGCACTGATAGGCGGCACTGGTGGGCACTCATAGGCGGCACTTATCAGGAGGCACTGGCAGGCATCACTGATGGGCACAGGATGCCATCCCTATTTGGAATTGATCAGCATCCCTGGTGGTCCTGGGTGGGCATCCTCGGGGGGCTGCACTGATAATCAGACCCCCCCCCCGTCTCATCTCTCCTCCACTCATGTCTGGCAGTGCGAGTAGAGAAAAAGCCGATAGACTGCTCTTCCTATGTGATCAGCTCTGATTGGACACAGCTGATCACGTGGAAAAGAGCCTCCGTCCAAGGCTCTTTGCCTAGATCGCAGATGCGGTTTGTCAACTGACACACTACACCACCGATCGCCGCGCTGCAGCCCCGCGGGCGTGTGCTGGCTTGTTATCCTGTTTCACGTCATAAAACGTCCAGTCAGGATAATGGAACCACTTCCAGGCCTTCGTTCTGTTATAGGCCAGGCGGGAAGTGGTTAAAGCCACCTTTTAAAGGCGCTACATAAAATAGTTTATTATTTTATTGTGCCATAGAAGGGTACAGTCATTATATTGGGAAATATTTAGTTTAACAGAGGCCAAGTCCCATATTAGCCTATAGCGGTACAAAAGGGACATTTGATCTCCCACAACTTCAGCTTCCCCTAAACCACATGCTATGGCACTAAAGGGGTCTGAGGACTGTAGTGACCATTTTGAGCAGAGTAGGGTATTAAACCTCATTCTATCTGTTTTATCTATGTGAAATATTTGGCACACTTTGGGTCGCAAGGTAATATAAATTGAAATGTGGGAGAGCTAGCATCTCCAAAGTCTGCGAGTCTTAAGTGTACACCTAGGTAGTTTATGCCTGGTGTGTGATACTTCAGTATGTTGTTACAATGCAAAGCAAGCCCTTCTTCAAACAGAATGTAGCTGCAGTGTGTCTTATTCCATCACAAATCCCAAAAATACTCCTCATCCTTATTCCTCCTTTTAGGATAGTGGGCAGAGTATTTGTATGGGTCGTCCCCCATACAAATGGAATAAGTATAGCTTCTATAGCTTTAAAATACTTGAGGGGTAAGTAAACCGGGGAGTGCCATAAAAAAATACAATATCTTAGGAAGTAGTACCATTTATATTCAGTTTATGCGTCCCATTACTCCCGGGGCCAGGCGCACCCATACTGGTGTTTTGGAACTTGCCCATAGGGAATAACGGTTCTATGTTAAAAGGGATATATAATCAGCAGGTGAATTTTTTTTCACGGAAAAACTTAAATATTTAATCTTATTAACTCTCTGCAGAGGGAGATTGGCCTGGTCACTAGATGGTGGAAAAACGCCAATGGAAGAGTATCTGAGACGTTTCCCAGTTTATGTTGAGAGCAGAACAAAGTCCAAACCCTTGGCCAGTTGAATATACAGAACTGCTGGTGTACGCTGCTTGCTGCTACAAAGCATAGATGTGAAGCCAGCCTCAAGTTGGTGAATTTTTTAATGGGCAAAACAAAAAAAAGTAATATTTCATTAGTTGGGTTTTATAACTGTCTACAAAGGACTCATTCCACTTACTTTATTTCCTTTAGATTCGCGCATGCAATCCCAATGAAATAATTTTTGGCTTGAACGATGGTTATTATGGAGCCTCTTTTGAAAGCAAGGTAAGTGTTGTGTGTGACCAGCACAATCATTGTTCCTCAGGGTGGGTTCTCACATATACGATGAAGGAACTAGCACGATTCCAGTGCGGAATCACACATGGCATGTCTCTCGCAGGCAGTTTACATTGCCCTATGCAAACCACTGCGTGTGTCAATACAAGTTAATGACACCCCCAGATCGGATCGCAGTGCAAACTGTGAAATGGTACAGGAATTGGATCACATAGATGTGAACACCCATGCGATCCGATTCCAATGCAGACCAAAAAAAAAAGGGTCCTGCTCCATTTTGGTCATAATACGATGCAAACTCAGCCATACAATCTTTCTGAATTTGCATCGCACATACATCGCATGTGATCTGCACAGCAATGTGGTGCGAATCGCATGCAGTGTTTGACATCGCTATAGTGTGAACCCAGCCTTAAGGCTTTTCACACATGGGCGACTTGCACTCCGACTTGAGTCGCCTCAACTCACCCCAAGTTGCTTGACATCTCAAGTCCCATTGAAATAAATGGGAGCTGTCTTAATGCACTCTACTGAGTCACTCCAACTTCAAAAAATGTTTCCTGCTAGACTCCAAGGCGACTTCTATCCGACTTGTGCCCATAGAAGTCAATGGAAGTCGCCTCCATGTCGGATCCCCATCTTAATACAAGCGACTTTACAGTGAAAAATATAGAATTTTATTTGGGGCAACCCCCTCCCTCCCTTCTCTGATTGACCACAGGCAAAGTCGCCTGGCATAAGTCGTGTTGTCGCCTGAAGTCGCGCTGCAATTGCCTAGCAAAGTAATGCCGAAGTCGGATTGCCCCTGTGTGAATGGGCCCTTGCTGCTTATCTTATTTCAGTGAAAGTCTAGGTCAGCTCAGACTGGTCAAAAAGATGGCACTCCCTGCAGCTGATCATGTAACTGGTTTATTTGTTGAAAGCTGACAACCTAAGCTGTGGGCACATACTTAAAGGCCTCCTTTAAACTTTCAGCTGGGGGGGCAAAAAATGTGTGGTGAGCCACATCTCCCTTCACAATTAATGAGCGTTTAAATTTAAATTCCACAACAAATTAAATGAAATAATAAATAAGGTGTCCAGAGAACCAGCAAATGTCCATACAGCCACATTTTTGACACTCACCAACCACAATACCCCCCAAAGCTGCAATAGGCAGCGAAGGGTGATGTTTACATGCCGCTGGCACGACGGCGAAGTTCACCAGAATTGCAGTGATCAATGTACACATATGGACGGCGCGCCAGACTAAAAGATAAGAGCCCAAATTAATTTATTGATTTTGTTTTAGAAGACAGCCAACAGGTTTTGGGGGTCAAAGGAACTCCCCTTCATCAGGGCTTCAGTTAAAAATGAGACCCTTGAGTGGACTCAGAGTAAGGCTTCCCTTTGTGAGTCTGTGCAGGGAAGCTGATTGCTGTCTTTGGATTTCTGGCAAGCAGTATCTGCATCAGCTGTCAGAATGAAAAGTTTTTGACTGCTGATGCAAATACTGCTGGCCAGGATTCCTAAGCACCGGAAACGCCCTGCAGCCGTGTGCTGTGCACGCAGTTGTGACGCGTCTGTCGGCAAAAATGGAGTTAAAATAGGTGGTGAGGAGGCGTCGCATTGCTTACTTCACCACCTGTCAGTAGCCTCTGGAGCGAGATCCAAAAGCCGATCGGACTTCATGCGCAAGTGGGTGTGCGCACTGCACCCCAAGCCCATCCTTTTTTGAAGCCTATTAGAGCCTCAGGCTCTAATCACGTGGTTCAAAAAAAAAAAAAAACCTCATTGGAATCCATGTGTCCGGTGCCCCGCATGTAGATCATGGGGGCCGAACGCATGGATGAGGGGGCTGCGCCCCTTATGGATGGGCTTCCTGGTTGTATAGTATAGGCATGACCCCCTGCCCAAATCCCACAGTGCAATGCCCAATGTCTTGGCAACTGTCCAGATGTTTCTGTCCAAGGGGGTGCTCGTGCAAGCGCTCTCATTATAGAAGTAAAGGTATGTGCTGACGTATATTTGAACACTTCAAGAACTTGTGCTCACAATTTTTATTTATTTATTTTTTTTTTTTAAGAACTAGGGTACAAGGAAATCAGAGCTCTTTAGTTAATATAAGGTTTTCTTTAAGGAGAATCTGGCACCACTCCATGCCCAAGGTACTTACATAGGCCAGGCTCATCTTTCAGCTTTCACTCCTCTGTGGTGCTAGAAGTAGATTTTACATATTTAAACATGTCAATTACTTCATGGAGTGCAGAGGGGCAGCCCTAAGGTTCGCTCTTAGAGACTTCCTTTGTAAAATGACTTTTTATACCATACAGGCAGCCAAGTTCTCTTTTTATATAGTGAGCTCATTTTAGTCCGCTGACCCAGTTACTATTTCTTTCTTCTGCAGAGTAGTACCGAATCCCGCAGGAATAGCCATCTTCAGGTGGAGCAGAATGCTGTGCGCAACTCCTATGGAGTGTTCTCCCTGCTCAGGTATGGGCTGTTTCAAAACCTGTAGGCGTGTAGTAGTGTTATGCTGCTTGATTGTGGAGAAATGTGTTTTCTGATATAGCAGGGCATATTCAATCCAGACAAGGATGATGGCTCCAGAAGAAGGTGAGGGCCCAGGCAAGTAAAAAGAAGCATCTGGAAGTCTTTGCAGTTGATTTGCTGAAACTGGAGAGTGCAGAATCTGGTGCAGCTGTGCATGGTAGTCAATCGGCTTTCAGGTTTCATTGTCAAAGCTTAATTGAATAAGCTGAGGTTAGAAGCTGATTGGCTACCAGGGTGGATTTGATTTAAATCATGATTTTTAAAAAACAGCTGTTATCTCTGTTCCGCTGCGGCTCCTCCTCTGACCCGCTGTTGATTTACCGACCGTCCCATTCACTATAATGGGACGGCTGGGGATGCGGCGGTGACACAACAAGGTGAGGGACGTGGCGGCAGCAGGTGAGTGGATGCCCACTAACAGGCGCTGCCATGATGGATCTGAAATGACAGGTGCTCTTTAAATGTAAGGACGCATTCTCGCTGGTAGTTAGAATCTTTACTATTTGCAAACAAAATGAAGGTTTCCTATTTAGAATAATAAGCTGTCAGGTTAGTAAAACAGCGATATCAGAACCGATTCAATCATACAGTTTGTAGTGTACATAGATTTGCAAAAAAAATGGGATAAAGGAATATTCCTGAACTTTGTTTTATCTCATGGTTACTGTGAAGTTGTGTGAATGCATCAATGCAGTGCATGTTATCTCAGCTTACGGAGCTTGGATTCATTTAATGAGTTTACCAAAAATGTAAATATTGCAGAATATACAGCTTCATGCTACATAACTAAGCTCCATTTCATGCTGAATAAACTAAATTATTAATGTATCTTAAATAGAAAACTATCTTTAGATAGATTTTTTTACTCCAAAAGAATTTTATTAAAATAAATTTGATAAAAATCAAAAAAATCTTGGATTTTTATCCACCCTGTTGGCTACTAAGCACAGCTGCACCATATTTTGCACTCTCCAGTTTTAGTAAATCCACCCCATTGTGTGAATGGAGCTGCTTATTTTTATTCACTTTCATTTCCTCAGGCTGCTGAGTGAGTTTGAGGCTGCATTCACATCACAGCATATTGAATTGTGGGCAGATTTGCTGCGAATCTGCCCGTGATTTGACAGCGCTGATATGTGAATGGCAAAATGCGGTACGCATGTTTGAGATGCCATCCAATTGAATGACCGCTCAAATAGCGGTGCAGTTCTGCCGCAATTGTCGGGCGATAAACCCTGCTGAAATCGCAGCAACATGCAATTTAGGACGCACGTCGCCCAAAAGTAATTCAGGAGCTACTTTGGGGAGACATGCGTGCGTCCTGCAACGTTTGCAGCACGCTTTTTCCGCCCGACAGTTGCGGCAGACCTGCACCGCGTTTATGTTGGCATTCAATTGTATGGCATCTCAAATGGCATTCAATACGCTGTGATGTGAATGCAGCCTTAGGCCTTGTTTATATGAGCGGCAAACAGGTTAATGGTTGATTTAGCAATTTTATTCCCCCCCCCCCATAACCAATACCCCCCCCCCCTTATTTTAACGATTTAGTTGGTAATTGGACAAACGGCGAGTATATTTGTTCCGGATTCCGACGTAAGTGTAGTGTCGCATAACTTACGGTAAACTCTACGGTATGTTAACTTACGGTTGTATTTGCGCCACGTCCAGACGGCGTTGACAGCCCGCCTTTTTCGCACGACGTTTGCAACGTCCTGCGTGCGTACAGAGGGGTTTCATCGAGGACTTAATGAAAACCCGCTGCACGCAGGATTTAACGTACAACGACGCTAAAGTCGTCCCAAATAGCGGGCTGTTAACGCCGTCTTGACGTGGCGATAAACTCGCCAGTAAGTTAACCTACCGTAGAGTTTGTACGCATGGCGTAAAACGGTAAGTGTATAGTCGCGACAGTTTAGTGCCCGTCTAAGCGTCGTTTAGACGGGTGTT
>BLSH010555921.1:121168-131793 GCA_018402905.1 Glandirana rugosa
ACAGAACTTATGGAGGACTTAAAGAGGGCAATGTCGGAATTTGGGAATGTCGACGTCACATTTACATTCCGTACCAAGGGAGACTGGCGATCAGAGTGGTCTAAAACTTTCTCGAGATTACTGTAATGATGACACGACGAGTGACGTCTTCTCCTTCGACATGTGTTCCCGGACGTCACGTTTCTAGAGGGACGAAGACGAAGTAATACACCTAAACACGAAGAAGGTGGTGAGGACGACGAAGAACTTATAATAGGGTTGGCCAGGAATCATCCCAACCCTCCTTTTGACTGTACTCCTTCGTTTCGTGAAGGAGTTGACCGGTGGATGTGTGTTTCTCAATTGTGTCTCTTTTCGTCTGATTCCCGGTTGAATGGCAAGATCGGTGAGACGCAAACGACGGAGCAATGCGAGAAATTATGCACCACACTGCCCCCTAGCGCAGCCAGCAAACGCAGAGTGGCTAGAACGGTAAGTTGGCCCTTAGTCTGCTTTTCTCTGTGTTAACTCTTTGTGTGTAGGTGGCCAGTTGAGGAAGTGCTTTGCTTCCTCATGTCAGTTTTCCTCCCAACCCTACTAAGGACCGGTTGGGATAATATTCAAGAAGCAGCAGGAGTGGTGGAAGAAGCACAAATCCACATAATGAAGCAGAAGCAGGGAGATCTTTGCACTGCAGGCCCTTGTGTACAGCTTCCTCTTCTGCAGTGAGCAGCACAGTAGTAATGTCATTAGAGCTCTTTCAAAATCTGGTGAGACTAGCGGTCAGAGGGAACCATGCCTTACATTTACACTGCAGCTGTAAGGGTTTAAGGCTGTAACGGGAGAAATTCAGGAGGTATTCAAGACAAAAAAGGTAAGTGTTTCAGGGCACCATTTATGCACAATTAACATTTCCAGATGTTTCCTATACCATTAGAAATCTTTACTTTGAGGTCCGGTCCACTTTAACACCTGGTCCCAACCTCTACAATGCGTTATGGTTGTTTTGCTAATGCAAACCTCCATATACTTTGTAAATACAGTGTAAATTTGCTGTCCCCTCAAAATAACTCAACACACAGCCATTAATGTCTAAACCACTGGCAACAAAAGTGAGTACATCCCTAAGTGAAAATGTCCAAATTGGGCTCAATTAGCCATTTTCTTTCCCCGGTGTCATGTGACTCATTAGTGTTACAAGGTCTCAGGTGTGAATGGGGAGCAGGTGTGTTGAATTTGGTGTTCCCTCTCTCTCCCTCCCCTCTCTCTTCCTCCCCTCTCTCTTCCTCCCCTCTCTCTCCCTCCCCTCTCTCTCTCTCTCTCTCTCTCTCTCCCTCCCCTCTCTCTCTCTCTCCCTCCCCTCTCTCTCTCTCCCTCCCCTCTCTATCCCCCTCTCTCTCCCTCCCCTCTCTCTCCCTCCCCTCTCTCTCCCTCCTGTCTCTGTCTGTCTCTCTCTCTCTCTCTCTCTCTCTCTCTCTCTCTCTCTCTCTCTCTCTCTCTCTCTCTCTCTCTCTCTCTCTCTTCTCTCTCTCTCTCTCTCTCTCTCTCTCTCTCTCTCTCTCTCTCTCTCTCTCTCTCTGTCTCTCTGTCTCTCTGTCTCTCTGTCTCTCTGTCTCTCTCTCTGTCTCTGTAAGTTCAACATGGCACCTCGTGACAAATAACTCTCCGAGGATCTGAAAAAAAGAATTGTTGCTCTACAGAAAGATGGCCTAGGCTATAAGAAGATTGCCAGGACCCTGAAACTGAGCTGCAGCATGGTGGCCAAGACCATACAGCGGTTTAACAGGACAGATCCCACTCCGAACAGGCCTCGCCATGATCGACCAAAGAAGTTGAGTGCTTGTGCTCAGCGTCCTATCCAGAGGTTGTCTTTGGGAAATAGACGTATGAGTGCTGCCAGCATTGCTGCAGAGGCTGAAGAGGTGGGGGGGTCAGCCTGTCAGTGCTCTGACCATACGCTGCACCCTGCATCAAATTAGTCTGCATGGCTGTCGTCCCAGAAGGAAGCCTCTTCTAAAGATGATGCACAAGAAAGCCCGATGACAGTTTGCTAAAGACAAGCACACTAAGGACATGGATTACGGGAAAATAAACATATTTTATTCAGATGGTGTCAAGTGTGTGTGGGGGCAACCAGGTGAGGAGTACAAAGACAAGTGTGCCTTGCCTACAGTCAGGTATGGTGGTGGGAGTGTCATGGCCTGGGGCAGCACTGGAGAGCTACATTTCTTTAAGGGAACCATGAATGCCAACATGTACTGTGACATACTGAAGCAGAGCATGATCCCCTCACTTCGGAGACTGGACTGCAGGGCAGTATTCCAACATAACGACCCCAAACACACCTCCAAGATGACCAATGCCTTGCTATTGAAGCTGAGGATAAAGGTGATGGACTGGTCAAGCATGTCTCCAGATCTAAACCCTATTGAGCATCTGTGGGGCATTCTCAAATGGAAGGTGGAGGAACGCAAGGTCTCTAACATCCACCAGCTCTGTGATGTCGTCATGGAGGAGTGGAAGAGGACTCCAGTGGAAATGTGAAGCTCTGGTGAACTCCATGCCCAAGAGGGTTAATGCAGTGCTAGAAAGTAATGGTGGCCATACAAAATGGGCCCAATTTCGACATATTTTTACTTAGGGGTGTACTCACTTTTGTTGCCAGCGGTTTAGACATTAATGGCTGAGTGAGTTACTTTGAGGGGACAGCAAATTTACACTGTTATACAAGCTGTACACTCACTACTTTACATTGTAGCAAAGTGTAATTTCTTCAGTGTTGTCACATAAAAAGATAGAATAAAATATTTACAAAAATGTGAGGGGTGTGCTCACTTTTGTGACATACTTTATATAGCGCCGTCAATTTACGCAGCGCTTTACATATACATTGTACATTCAGATCAGTCCCTACCCTCAAGCTTACAATTTAAGGTCCCTAACTCACATTCATACTAGGGCCAATTTAGAGAGGATCCAATTAACCTACCAGCATGTCTTTAGAGTGTGGGAGGAAACTGGAGTACCCAGAATAAACCCACGCAGGCACAGGGACCAGCGACTCTTTTGCTGCTAGGCAAAAGTGCTACCCACTACACCACTGTGCCACCCTTCTTTTTTTTTTTATTTTTTTATTTTTTTTTTTTTTGTTCCATCATAAAAAGCCCATCGTTGCTGTCTCAGATATGACTTCCGAGCTTTACAGCTGTACAAGCAACAATTTGCTCTTAAAATGGGACAAAAAAAAAATCAAACCAAGCTGGGACTTCAAAACACAACAAAAGTTTCTATAAAAATTAAGTTATGCAAGTTCCTCCATGTTGAAACAACTTTTTTCATTTTTTATCTGTTAGAGGTATTCACCTTTTGAATAAGATGTGTTTTTTAACCAAATCATTTTCCAGGACAGGTACTTGAGAGATGATTGGGTCCAACTTTAACAGTACTGCTTTGAAGATTGTAAATGGATTTCTTTTTATTTAAGGTCATAAATTTAATGTACAGCGCGAGAAGTTGCAGAAAAAGAGCGAGTCTCTTAATGAGTTAAGAAAAGAATGTACAGCAAAGAGGTAACTCATCCATTGCCACCACCATGTTTAAACACAAGCATTTCTTTTCCCTGTCCACAATTCAATTTAATTTGCTGTTTGTTTTGCAGAGAAACTTTCCTAAAGACCAATGCTCAGCTCACCATTCGTTGTCGGCAGTTGCTGTCTGAACTCTCCTATATTTATCCAATTGAGGTGGTGAGTATCAGGCAAAAAGTGCTTAAGCCAGTCATTCTTGACTAGTGTTCGGTGGAACCTTGGGGTTTCTCCAGAGGTTGCTAGGGGTTCCTTGAGCTATGGCTGATTGACCTCCAATTTGATGGGGCATGCATGGTTCTGAGTCCAATGCCACTTGGCAGACCCAGCTGCATGACACCGGTGATATTTTTCTAGTTGCCTTTAAAGGTGGCATTCTGGCCACCATTGTAAAGGGGACATACTATCCACTGACCAATATAAGGAGCATTCCTCCCACTGACCACTAATGTAAGGGGCTTTCTTTCCTCTGACCACCAATGTAAGGGGCCTTCTTCCCACTGACCACCAATATAAGGAGCATTCTTCCCACTGGCAACCAATCTGTTAATTTTAGCAGGGGTTCCTTGAGTTCTGAAAATTATTTCGATGTTTTTTTGGGGTAGAAATGTTGACAAAGTTGGGATTAAAGTGGTTGTGACCCTAAAAAGAAAAAAATGATAAATAGCTCAGCGTTTCTGCAGTGTCATTTGTCCCATTCTATGTTGTAAAATACCTGGTTGATCCTGGCTCTTCCTGTGTCCTCCTAGGAGTACTGACCAAGGTAATCATGGCTGCTAATCCGTGGTCAGTTTATGTGCATCTTTCACCCTGCTGTGTGCTCGGGGTCTCTCCCTCTCCCTCCCTGCCTGTTATTTCTGTGCATGAGGGGCAATCTCCCCGCCCCTCTCCTCTTTTCCTGCCACTATTACCTGCAGCTGTAAAGTCGGATTTACAAATAACTGGCATTCCGTCTGTTTGACGATATAAAGTACGGTGTGGCAGTTTTTCTAAAATTATAATGCTAAATACCTTCTTGCACAGCTCCACTGTGTGGACACGTGGCCTCCCTCTGCTGGCCGGCTGACGTCCCACTGCTCTCCTTAGATTGGGGAAGGAGAGGGCAGGGACGTCATGTGACTGCACAGCAGAGTGTGCAAAATAGTATTTAGGATTATACAACCGTGGATGTGGATGCCAGTTATTTGTAAATCTGACTTTACGGCCTCATACACAAAGGGCGTATGTTAAAAAATAAGGAAAACGTTGGGCCCGACGTCAGGGGAAAAATCTGCGTTTTTTTTCCGCGTTAATGGGTGTCCTCGTCAATAGGCATTTTTAAAAAAAAAATATTCCTCTGCTATTTATTATGCTAAAAACGTTGGCGTCAAAAACGCTGGTTAACGCCAACATTAATCGGCGTTACTGAGCATCGGCGTCAAAAACGCCAAAACTTTACAGCCTTGAAACACGCTGGCTGTGGGTTTAACTTTTAGCTCACTAACGCCGACGCCCTCTACAGCTCAAAAACGTTGGCGTTTTTATGGGGCCATTGAATAACATGGTGAGCTGCAATAAAACCACTTTAAAGGCTAAGTTCACTGTTACAGAAAAATCTGTAAGATGAACTTACACAGCATGCCCTCCTCATCCCCCCCCCCCCCTTCCCCTCGGTCCCGCTGATCTCCTGTTCTGAGCTCTGGATGAGGAGGGCATGCTGTGTAAGTTCACCTTACAGATTTTTCTGTAAAGGTGAACTTGCCCTTTAAGCTATCGTCTTTCTGTTATTACCCCCTTTGCTCATAATAGTAAGTTTGACTACTGCTCTGGAAACTGGATTGTGAGCAAAATTAGAGGTACTTTTCAGTGTGGCAAAATCTGCTGCAGGTATAAAGTGCTAAATGTTTAGAGGTGACAGCTGATACCTGCAGCAGATCTTCTTGTTATGGAAAAAATGCTGGACCTTTTTGACGGGCAAATTATTTGGCACTTGCACATGGTACCAAAGCTTGCCCACCCCTTCCTGTCTTCTGTACATGCCTGTTGACTAATAAGACTGTGCATCATAGTGATGGGCCAACAAGATTATCGAGTTAAAGTGCAGTTGCTCCAGAGCTTGGCAAATGAGCAGAAGCTCCGATGTCTTCCATTATCCAATCATGTGGAAGCAAAAATGCTTTTTTTTTTTTCCCTTGCATGTGATTGGATATTCTTTGCAAAGTGAAGCTTTACCTCATGTACAAAGTCCTGGAGAAACTGCACTTGCAGAGTGCAACTTCCCTTTACAAAGTGCACAGTCTATTTGCCGTTAGTAAATCAACCCCATTGTGTTTGGTGGGGCTCACTGCCAGGCTCCCAACAGTGCTTCGCTTTGCCTGTCAGAATGGTCCAGTGTAAAAGCCCCTCTGAGTGCCAGAACCCCTGGCAGGAAAAGGGCGCTTTAATCACTTAAGGTCCGGGCCTCTTTTTGAGATTTGGTGTTTACAAATTAAAATCATTTTTTTTTTTTTTTTTTTTTTTTTGCTATAAAATTACTTGAAACCCCCAAACATTATATATATTTTTTTCGAATACCCTAGAGAATAAAATGGCGGTCATTGCAACACTTTGCCACTCCGTATTTGCGCAGCTGTCTTACAATCGCGTTTTTTTTTTTTTGGAAAAAAATCATTTTTTGAGTTAAATAATAAGACAACAGTGAAGTTAGCCCAATTTTTTTTCATATTGTGAAAGATAATGTTACGCCGAGTAAATTGATAGTTAACATGTCATGCTTCAAAATTCCGCAAGCTCGTGGCACTTAAAAGTCTCCATCTGCGACGTTTAAGAATTCCTACAGGTTAGCAGTTTTGAGTTACAGAGGAGGTCTAGTGCTAGAATTATTGCTCTTGCTCAAACGATCGCGGCGATACCTCACGTGTGGTTTGAACACCGGTTTCATATGCGGGCGGGACTTCCATATGCGTTCGCTTCTGTGCGCAAGCTCGGCGGGATGGGGCACTTTAAATTTCTTTTTCTTATTTTTTACTTTTTATTCTTACACTGTCCTTTAAAAAAAATGATCACTTTTATTCCTATTACAAGAAATGTAAACATTCCTTGTAATAATAGAAAAAGGCACGGACCTCTTAATTATGAGATCTGGGGTCAAAAAGACCTCAGATCTCATATTTACACTATAATGCAATAAAAAAATAAAATGACATTGGAAAAAAAAAGTCC
This sequence comes from Glandirana rugosa, assembly GCA_018402905.1. Classification (NCBI taxonomy): domain Eukaryota; kingdom Metazoa; phylum Chordata; class Amphibia; order Anura; family Ranidae; genus Glandirana; species Glandirana rugosa. Next base: position 127,933 of record BLSH010555921.1, read on the forward strand.
CCTTTAAGAGCTATGGGTGGAAGTGACATTTGATGTTGCTTCCGCCCTACAATGCTATGGAACCGAGTGGGCGGCATGTTCCGCTCACTCGACTCAGGCATTGATCGGAGCGGCTGGATCGGAGCGGAGATGACTGGAGTATGGCGGGGAGGCCCTCTCCCGCCCCAGATAAAAGTGATCTCGCGGCAAATCCGCTGCAGAGACCACTTTTATCTGAAACACAAACGGCCGCTGAAAAAAACGATACTGGGGTTATGGAAGCTATCTGCTACCATAACAACGGTATTCCACTTCAAAGGGCCGCCGTATAATAATGGCGGGTGGTCCGGAAGTGGTTAAAAAAAGTGCTAAAAGCCACGTATTCTACATGTGTTTAGGCACGGCTAGCGTTTGAGTCTTAAAGGAGTTCTAAAGGCAGAATGTTTATCTTCATGCATTCTATGCATTAAGATAAAACACCTGTGTGTAGCAGCCTCCCCAGCGCCCCCCTAATACTTACCTGAGCCCCATCTCTCTCCAGCGATGTCCATGGTTGTCTTAGCCGTCCCAGACACTCCTCCTGATTGGCTGAGACACAGCAGCGGCACCATTGGCTCCCGCGGCTGTCAATCAAATTCAGTTAGCCAATTAGGGGAGAGAGACGGCGGGGCCAGGGTCAGGGCTCTGTGTCGGAGTGGATACACGGAGCTCTGACTCAGCTCGGGTGCCTCCATAGAAAGCTGCTGGCTGAGGGGGCACTCAATAGGAGGGAGGGGCCAGGAACAGCGAAGAGGGACCCGAGAAGAGGAGGTTCTGGGCTGCTCTTTGCAAATCCAACAGCACAGAGGAAGTAAGTATAACATGCTTGTTTAAAAAAAAAAAAAAAAGATTTGGCAGTCCTTTCTATTTATTCTGGCCATTGGAATGCATTATGGCTCAAACGCCAGACCCGTCTATCATTTATGCACTTGAGTGTTCTGTGTGTGTTCTGCGCTTCAGCTCTTCTAAATGCATCTCTTTATTTTTTCCCCTTTTTCAGCCTTTAATGCTCCTCTTCTAATATGCCTGTAAACTCCTATGTGGACACGTAGTCGTTTTATTAAAACTGGAGAGTGCAAAATCTGGTGCAGCTGTGCATGGTAGCCAATCCGCTTCTAAATTCAGCTTTCACAATTGAGCTTTGGCAATAAAACCTGGAAGCTGATTGGTTTGTGTGCAATGCTGCACCAGATTTTGAACTCTCCAGTTTTAGCAAATCAACCCCTTAGACTTACATAGAGGTGCTTATTCAGGCTGGAAAAAAAAGCGCACTGCCTGTAAATTGGCGTTTTTGTAAGCTTTGTGTGCATTCAGTTTGAATGTTTAGAAAGGGCTCTTGCCATTTTGCATGTGTAGGCTACGGTTTCTCAAGACACAATTAGCATCTAGAAAGCATAGTTACATTTGTTAGGATGGCATAAAACACACGTTACGATGCAACTATATTACCTCCTTAGGCTGCCTTCACGGTTTGCGATTTGCAGATGGAATTGCCACAATTCTGCCCGTGATTCCCAATCGCTGCAAAACCGCCACTCGCTTTTGGGTGCCATTATCCTTCACACGATGCTGCCACGATTGCTGCACAGCAATTGCTGCAAACCGCGCCTTTAAAACCGCGTGAAGGTTATCGCCCCAAAAAGCAGGATCATCTTTTTGGGCTGCAGACACGCATAGGGCAGCCCATTCAAGTGAATGAGCTGGCCATATGCAACATGCAGAATTGTGCGAGAGTCGTGCTGAGAAAAGTGTGTAGTGGGAACACTTGTTCCCGCTATGCGATATGTGAATGGGGCCTAAGAGTTAGCATAAGTACTGTCAGGGCCTACCGGCATAGGTGTGTGCAGCCTATTGCATTAGAGTGTGCACCCCAAAGCTCAAACACACAAGCGTGTGTGTGTCTACATATATATGGCCCTGACACATTGATATCCCTGCTGACACAGTGAAAGAAGTGCGTAAACACTTCTCTTATGGCAGAGCGGGCACACAGAGTAATAATGCTAATGCGCATAAGGTGATTAGGGTGTGCTCAGGCATACCCTGCACACCCTGTGTGCACGCCTATGCCTACATAATTGGTTAAACATTATATGGATAGTTTTTGTAAGTTTTAGCTCTAGTTATCCGTAATTCTGAATGATAAAGTAGGATTGGATCATCTTGTAACATTTGTGGGCAGATTTATAGTGCCTGTATATTCTGAGGTTGTTTACAATCTAGGGTAATCACATAATGGAATGTAAAATATTGATGGATAGCTAAAGATTTTCATTCTTCATTTAATTTTTGCTGTCTTCATAGCATGACCAAAAGGATTATTTTATCTGTGGTGTGAAACTACCAAATTCTGAAGATTTTCAAGGTAAGTTCTTCTCTTTTTATCCCCGATTTGCTAAACCTTGTCCATTCATACTTCCTGTCCCTGCTTTTTTTTTTTTTTCTAAAAATGTTTAAGCAGGTGTGCCAGGTTCGAAGGAAAAAAGGGTCCTACTGGTTATAATAAATCTGTAAGTGGTCAGCCCTCGTTCAGATGGGCATATTTTTCTGTGCACAGGGCCGTCTTCGCCCACACAGGATCCACAGGGGCTCCATGCATCCATGTGCAGGCAGTCCCATGCATGTCTATTAGGATGCAGTAACTGCATGCCCCTGAGCATCAACTGTCTATATTGTAATGGTCTAATGCGTCTTTATTCTGGGGCGATATAATAGATTGGAATACATACCTAATTCATCAGTCCTCTGACTGGCGGCGCTTTTTTCTGCTCCAGCCCCAGAATGTAAGCTGGCCCTTGACGACATCCCTATGTACAATGCATTGTATTGTATTTGTGATGAGGTCAGCAACAGATTAGCCACATGACCATTGAATAGTAGCGTTTTTTTATGGGATTGGTCATCCATTCTGGAACCACCAGAAATGAGACCTGGAACAAGTAGGTATTACTCTGTATTATGTCCCCATAGACTAAATGAGCATTAACCACTTTTTACCCCCTTCATGACTGGGCCAATTTTTTGCTGTTCAGCACTGCGCTACTTTATCTGGAAATTGTGCAGTCATGCAACACTGCACACAAATTAAGTTTTTTATATATTTTTTTTTTCACAAAAATAGAGCTTTCTTTTGGTGGTATTTGATAACCACTGGGGTTTTTATTTTTTAATTATATAAATGATCTATTTTTTTTTTTAACGCAATATTTCTCTTACGTTCAGTGACAGACACAGCCCTTCATTGACAAGTGGATTATATGCACATCCTACCAGGAGTTGACTAGGCAAATAGAAAGAAAGCAAGCTGGCCCCTCCCAGGGGGCCGTCCTCTCTCTCCCATATAACCCACCTGCTCTGCTTAGCATATCAGTTTTATTATGCCTAGTGCAAGGAGTTAGACCTGGCTCCCTTATGGGACCTGCGGTTCATCTTTTTTGCTACCGCTTTATTTTTTTCAAGCTATCTGATGAAGATTGCTATCAAGAAGCCGGCTGGGGCATAGAGGATAGCTAGAATCCTGCACTTTCCCCAGCGCGGCCAACCGATGCGAGCTAGCCCTAGCCTCGGCGGGGCCCGCCGCATCGTGCCCGTTCCCTGCGGGCGGCCAGTGGGTGACCCCCACTTGCGCCCGGTGACCGGACCTGCTACCTGTCCAGGGGCCTGAGGCCTGCAGCATCCCTCTCCGGCATGGGAGGAAGGCCTGCAACTGGGTGGCTACCCGCTATGCCAGTCGGACTGGTGAGTGATCCCCTCTCTTCCCCCGCTAGGGGTGCGGGGGGGGGGGCTGGGCGATTTTAGCGATTTGGCCGACCGGTGGATGGTGTTCGCTGGAATAGTGTCCCG